>VZRR01011318.1:0-158182 GCA_013398015.1 Oreocharis arfaki | reverse complement strand
TTGATTCCCGTACCCTTGGGATGCTGCAGATAATTTTAAAAAAAAAAAAAAAAAATATATAGTATGACACAACAAGCTGTAGATCCAGTACTGTGTGCATTTCCATCCACTCTTCACATTAAGAAGAATAACTGGTGTGTGTTTCAGAGCAGCTTGTCTAAATGGTACTAGAGGGCAGGCAGTATTTTTGAACCAAGGAAAAGAAAGAAAATTCTAAAGCCAAACATCTTCCCCTCAGGATGTTCTAAGTAATGTCCCATTAGGCCTAGGCCAATTACAGTTTCAGATATTATTGCTTAGGAATTATAACTTCATACCACAAAATGTCTGTTCTATTACTCATACAATAATGCATTGCATTTCTAAAAACAATTCTGGATCACTGTTCAATAAAGACCATCAAAAGGATGCAAAGGTGTATAATCAAGCTTTTATCTTGCTTTAGCAACTTCTAGGCAATTAATATTTCATGATATATATTAAGAGGGTTGTTTTTTTTCTGAGTTTATGCCTAATGTAGAATTCTCTAAAGTGAAATATTTGCCAGTGGCAATCTCTTTCATACAATATTAGCATATCCAATTCTTCCCTGGTGGGATGTTTCAGCATATAATATTAATTCACAATTAGGTAATGTACTCATTTTAGCAATCTCCTGTGTTCTCATTAATTAAAAACCTGGTACAATCACTTGTAGTCTATTCAATTTTACTTTGTTTGCTTTGCTTTGACTTTTTTCTTTTTCTTTTTTTCCCCTACTTAGTTTCCAGAGTGACTCCAGTTTTTAATAGAAAACTTCTACCAATGCCTGCCCCATATTCAGCACAACATTCAGCAGTTACTCACATACGTGGATCCAACAGCATCAGGGAGGAAGGTATTTTTTTTTTTTTCATTTGGCATGGTGCACTTCTCTTTATTAATATAAATATAACTCTAATATAACAATAATTTGGCTTTGCTGTAGGATTTGTTCTATTGTCATTTTTTTCACAATCCAAGGTTTGAAATCAATTTCCTTTTTTTCTTCTCAGAACCAGTAATGAAATTTCTACAAAATTGCATTCTCGCCGGAATTCTCAGGTGAATTGTTCAAATTACAACCTGCTCGCCTTCCTGTTATATAGGTAATTGTGAGTTGATTTTGATTGAGGAAATGAAATAATCAAGTATGAGGCATGAAATACTGGAGAATCATCCTTCAATAGGTTTCACTACATGTTCAGTTCTCATGAAAAAAGAAAGGAGTCATTGCAATAAATGTTACAAACATAGAGCACGTGTGTCAGCTCTCAGACATTACAAACTCCTATTTCATAGTTACTGCTGGCTAGGACAGAGATTCTGGTACTAAAACTCAAAGCTTGGACAGAATTTTCTTTTCAAAAGGTCAAAGCATTTTGGAGCATTTTATTAAAAGATTGGGGTTTTTTTCATTTTCTGTAAGTTCATGCTGACAGATCTATTCCTTTCTACGTCTAATGGCTTGCCTGTAGGATTTCTTTTCCTATATGTCTTCTTGTATCAAGTTTCTATGACCAAACTTTATATCAGCAGTTAAAAGATGGAACACACTATTTTAAAGATGAACATCAATAGAATAAAATACAATTTTTAAAAGGAAATTAATTATCAGAGCAATATCTAACCTACACTCTACCAAGCCAGAAGACAAACCCCTTCAAAGAACAGATTATTTGTCAAATTATTTTTTGCTTATTGTAACAGCCCTTTTTTTTTTTTTCTTTCAGGATGCTTTTGAAACCAGATTCTCATGAACTAATACTAAACAGGCTGCTCCCATTTATTCCAAAAGGAATCTTGGAGTTTACATATTTATAACATATCGGTGATAGGTTGCCTTGTGTTTCAGAAAAAAAATGTGGTTAGAGCAAAACTTACAATGGGAGACAAAAAAAAATACACTGGTAACATTTATCTGTGAGCTGGAAGAAAACAAGATGAGAGATCAGATAAGAGGCAGATGGAGAATGAAAGAAGACAAAGGAACATGGCAGTAGGTATTGCAAAAATAGTTGAGCCTGGAAACACTAATACCCAGAGACTGTATGTTTCTGATAAAGCAGATGAGGCTCTAGAAGAGAAGAAAAAAATTAATATGTGACTGGGTTGAAGAGAAAACAGAAATATGCAGACTGAGGGCCCCACCAAAAATCAAGTTCAACTTAAAAAAAATTGCAAGCCAGAAAAATTAATGAGAAACACAGGCATCCAATGAGCAGGTTAAAACCAGGGAAGCAGTAACAGCAGTATGTACTTCGGAGAAATTGTGGATATTTCACTAGCCATGAATTTGCAATGTAATATGGCAGAGGGGGAACATAAAATCCAAGTAACAAACTCTGGCAGCTAATCACAAAGTAGAGAGAAAACAGTTCCTTATCTACAATCTACATGGCTCTGCTACAGCCATCTCTGGAGTATTTCATTAATTAAGGGTAACTTACGGCCAAAAATATATATATGCTGTGAATGGGGAAATGGGGTGAAAAGAAAAAAAAAGAAAAAAGCAGAAAAAAGAAAAATACCCCATTTTACTGGGTAATTTGGGCTGGTTTATGGGACTGAGTGGGACAGACTTAGCAGAAAAGATTGAATAGATACAATAAGGTTTGGCGGAGCTAAAGTGAATAGGTACAAACTGGCACAAATACTAGAAGCAAAAAACGTCCTTGTAAGATGACAGGAGCAGATTCCAGACACCTAAATGTCCCTTTAGAAAATTACCTGAATGCTATGATACTGTACAGACAGCAATACAAATTTTCTGCTTGTAGCCCTCAATCTGGTTTTTATTTCAGCTCCACTAAGAACACTAAACTCTCCATGATCTTTCTTGGCAAGCACTTCTTCTCCACCACCAGAAATTTGGAGATATTGAGAAAACACCAACATACTTTTCCAAGGAAAGGAGGAGGTTTGAGGTGGAGGAAGACCATAGGAAAAAATAGATATAAACGGCTCCGTATTTTCACTCATGATCACTGAATCAGGAAGGTATTTGCTGAGCCCCCTCGAGCATTGTCCGACAGTAGGTGGCCCCACCTGTCTCTTCAAGAACCGCTCAGCTTTACCCAGACATGTCTCTCAGGGTTTGAATGAGGCTGCAGAGAACCAGCTCACCATCAGCAGTCTGCCATCTGCGTGCCTCAGCCTCTAGCCCAAAGTCCCAGGTTCCCGTTTGGACTGAAATGCAGCCCTGAAAAGCAGCAAGACCATGCTGGGGTCTTATTTTCCTGGGATTAATTCAGGATTATTTTCCTGGGATTCAGCTTTGCAGAAGGAGCTGCTGCGCGTTGTCTTCCTCAGACTCCCTGGGCTGAATGTGGCTCCCTTGTAGCTGGCAGCACATCGTGGGGAAGAGGAGCTGAGACAGTTTGGGCACAGTCATGGCTGCTGCCATGGCAGTGTGGGCATCATCAGCTCTGCATGCAGTAGTCCACTGAACTGGTTTCCTGCAGACTATACAGGAGGTAGAAGTAGGTCATCGACAAGTTGGTAACAGAACAGCAAAACTGTGACTGAATGTGTTGTCTAACGATCACAGCAGAAGAGATAGCTTCAGGAAAAAAAATCCCATACCAAAACAAAAACAAAACAAAAAAACACCCCAAAACAAACAAACAAACAAAACCAAAAACCAACCAAACAAACAAAAAAAACACCCAAAAACCCGAATGCCACGTTTTCAATATACAACAGAATCTTCCAAAGCTCATTTGCCATACAGGGTTGGCTAATTTCCACAGTCTCAAACAAGCGGTTTGTGCTTAACCCTACAAGTAAAGACAATGGTCTTTACATGCCTCATAAAATGGTGTTTGAATTTGAGGGCCAGAACAGCTAAATTCCCTCAGCAAATCTGTTGGGTGTTGCAAACAGTGCTTCTGCATTAGGAAAAAAAAAGAAAAAAAACAGGGAAGGAAGATTACTCTGTATCCATGGCTACATGACTACACACCATATCATCAATACCCTGTCCCTGAGCAGCTGAGAGTGTCTGACATATTTTGGAATTTTAATGAAACCCATCAGGGACTCTCTGATAGGTAAAACATCTGGAAATCAAAAATCCAGGGAGTCATATAAAACTCAAGTGAGGACTGCCTCAATTCTCATTTTTGTCACACCTTTACGTATTTTTAAGCACATTTGTACTTTAAAGTTAGCTCTTCCAAACCTGCTGTCAGAGCAGTTTGGTTATTACCCAATCCCAGCTGATGCTATCAAGCTGACCTGTGGTGAGGCAGGGCTGTCAGAGTAAGCGGATTCCAATGTACAATAGTTGAAATAATAAATGATAGGGGCTATACACCAGAGAAAACTGTGATTATATCATCACTCCACTGCCCATTAAGCTCAGCAATTCCTAGCTATTTGAAAAACTGAGATGTCATTTCTGCAACATGTAAGTGTTTTCTTGAATGTAATAAAATCCACCATTTTAACACTGATTGCTTCTCAGGACCTGCTCACCAGACTGTTATCTAAATAAACATTTCAGGAGGTTACTTACCTCTATCAGACTTTTAATTCATAATGTGAAGCTATATTGTTTTGGAAATGACAAGCGCAGTGACTCCTTTCTGTGTCTGCCAGTGACTACAGCATCAGGATTTATATCAGGAGACTTTCCAAAGCCTGGGAAGTACTCGAGCTTCTGAATCTCTCACTTTCAGAAATCTCACAAGGACTGGCTCTGACAAGTTCCCACACCGTCCTTCCACTCTTCGGACTAACACAGAAGTACAGCAAAACTTTACTTTGAGCACATATACTCTTCTTCTGCAGCTGGAGAGTGCAGTTAACTGAATTATCTGAACCTTAGATAGGTTTACAGTTCATTTGAAGATATTTTTGGAAAGCTTTTCTTTATTTTTCCTGGACTGGTTCTTCCTACATGAACTCATAAAACATATGGAAAAATGTAAAAGCGAATTTCACCATCTATCTGTACCAGAATGTGCCACACAGTCAGGGTAGAACTTAATATGGAACTGCTGGGAGGCTTCCCATGGATTACTCTGGGCTTTATGTTAGATCCTGAGAAATCCAAACACTTCTTTTTCTACTTAGCCAGCTTCCATTTCTAGTTTTGTGTCAGACAAGTCATGAAAAAGAGAACTCAGCCTTACTGAAGTAAGGGCACCCAGGACAATCAGTCAGGGAAGAGATCTTAATACATAAATTCTCTTAGGTAGAAAATCTTAAGGAACTCTTTCATCTTTGACCCAGAGGCACTTAATGAACCCAGATGGAAAGTAACGTTTCTAATTGAAGAAAAAATGTGCTCAAGAACTACCTGAATGCTCATTTGTGAGCTATGACTGTGACATCTGGCTCAATGTAATGAAAAAAAAATCCAGAGCAGGGAGCAAAATGTAAACCGGTCCTACCTTGAAACTGATGACAGAAATGCTACTCAGTGGAATAGAATGAAAGGGCAGACTGCAGGTGCAAAATATACTTACATCTTTTCAATACCAAACAAATGGAGGACAGAAATTATTCAATCAATGCTTGGAAGCTACAAGGAAAGGATGTGTAGAAAAATGCTCGCTAGTGTTTGTGGGAAGGCACATTTGCAAGTAGCGTCACCCTGAAAGTGTTCATTTTTACCTGAAAATAAGGTATGATAAACAAGCTTGAGCAATTTTAGATTTTAATCGAGATTTAGAGCTGAGAAACTGACTATCTGACAGTTGAGACTCCACTATTCCAAATATATTCACAAGGGAAGGTTGCAGATAGCAGAAAGAGATTAAAAAACATTCTGATCTCTTTCTTTCTAATGGCACTGGCTTCAGCAAAGTTCTTCCTGGTATATTATTCACTGTTAATGAGAAAGGAGAAGGAGGCTTTTTAAATTTAGTTTCTGAACACATGTATTTTTCAATGAAAAAGGTGATATGTGTCTATTACTCAAGATTGATTTCATTCTGACCTATTAATCCTCGCTGGATTATGGGATTCTTTGTTTATGTTCTTCTGTATTTACCTGTAACCATCAGCTCTGAAGTGCCACTGGGTTTAGAAAACAAATGTTTAAAGGAAAATGTTTTTGTATCTTGCTAACTCTCTGTTTTCCATCAGTTTTTCTATGTTGAACACGATAGTATGATACTTCTCCATTTTCTTGAGTTAAAGTGGTAGCCCAGAAAAAGATGGAAAGGTAACATCAGCAAACAGAAGATAGCCTCTTTTCTTTGTTATCTGCTGTTTATTTTCCAGCTGAGCCCACAAAAATTACCAAAAAGGTTTGCACTGCTGTTCTTACCCAGATCTTCAAATTAATTCAAGATATTAAGCAACCTACACATCATTGTGGAGGCTTTCTACTTCCTTTATCCTGTTTTTGTGTCAAGATCCAGCTTAAATTTTTAATCTTATGGATTGTTAGTACGCAGATTCCAATGTAAGTCTCTCCCGGTCAGTACCCAGGAGATGCTGGTGCCCTAGAAATGATGAAGCTTTGAGAAAACCATTGTGTAAGAGAATCCTAAGGTACCCTGTGCCACCATTGATATAGAGCTAGTCCCATATTTCTTTGCCCCTTTTTTAGACTTGTTTCTATTTTATCATCTTCCTTTCCTTCAGTAAAAGTGTCAGTCTCCCCACTTACAGTCCCTCAAATAGCTGCATGTATTTTGACAACTGAAATATCTTATGTCTGAGTTTTACTGCAAAAGGCAACTATCTCAAAGACCACATTTTATAAAAAACCCAAGATAAACAGCTTCAAGGTATAGCAAATTTAATCCTTCCTAAGGCGTGTTTTAAGAAAAAACTTACACTGACACACAAGGACAAGTAATAGTGAAGGCTGGATGATGAAATCTGCAGTGACTCATTCCTCTAGTAAAATAGTCTACTACAAGTGCTACACATTTTTTAAAGCCAATAATTTGTAACACTAGAAAGTTAAAGAAAGCCATATTTACATGGCAAGGAGATAATCTGGATCTGAAATGAAAGATGTGACTCATAATAAATGACAGTTATGTATTAGATTTTTTTTCTTCCCTCTTCAGTTAGGCAAAAGTTATTACAATGTTATTACTCTATTTTTCTGAAGAAATACCTCACTTCCTGCTTGTCTCCTACATTCTTCTTCTCCAGTTTTCAAATTAGAATATTGAGAAATGTATAAAATCTATCTAACAATTTACAAAAAATTGTAATTGATTAGAAGTACACTGGAAGCAATGGTGCCGAACTGTAGCACACCTTTTCAATCACTAGAGATTCACACAGAGACCACAACAAATAATCCTGTTCCTGCTCCCTTCCTGGACAATCTGTTTGGTCCCAGCACAAGCACTCCACACGTTCTAAACTTCCAGGGAGAACCATTGTATCCCACCTTTCTGTCCATGGCATATGTTTTGGCAGAGGAGTCCTGCCAGAGGAAAAGGGAACACCTCAGCTCAAGGCCTGAAAGATCTTAGCACAGATGTGGACACTAGTCTCAGAGATCCCAGCATCTTAATAATCTAAGCATGTCAACTTCCAGAACATTAGCCATGCAAGCACATGAGGTTTATTGATAAATTCAATGCAATGTATGACAATGAGCAAAATGGATACCCTGAAAGTTTCGAACAGGAAAATCAAACAAATTCAGTTATGCTTTGCAAAAGAAATACCCAGAGTTAGACATAGTCAGAAAAAGACTTGACATCTTTCTTCACTGCTTCAAAAACCTGTTTGGGCCCAGGGCAGAGAACTCTGTAAACTCAAAAAGCCATGCCTTTGCCTGGGGACCCTTTCTTCATGATCTAAGTTGTATTTCTCGGCTCCCACTGTTAAATAAGACTCTCTGATTGTGATATTGCACATCTTTAAGCAGTTCCTCACCTTGTCCTCCAAAGTCTGGTATTGACACCTCTTTCCCTTGCTCTTGTTTTGCTTGCTGCCTCACAGTCTTTGTATCATTTGGAAGAAGATGAGCCCTCCTATGATATTATCAGGTTTTCATCTCCCCAAGACAAAGGTCTAGCTGCCCTATTATTGTTCCTAGCTATTAATCAAAAGACATATCAAGGACATCCCCATGTCCTTCACGCCAGGAACAGGGAGATAGCCCCCGTGTAAGAAGATAAATGATTCATGAAAGGAAACCAGTCTTCAAATTTTGGGAACTAGTGTCCAAAGCTAACCCTCCAGAGCATCTCATTGTATTTTCCATCCTTAATATTTACTTGACTTAGGATTTGAAGACAATATCTGCTCTTTAAAACATGGCATCTGTGTTCAGACACCAGATCCATTAACTGCATTTTCAGAGTAGGCAGAAGGAACAAAGACCAGAGAGACTAATCCTCCACTAATGGAAGATGTCATATCTCCACAAAATCAATTTGCTGAGGTGACAGCCTGTCTGTTCCTTTCGGTGAAAGCGACAATACCATGGGTAATAGTTTCTCAGAGCTGCATTACCTTCTCTTATATATGAAAATTAGTCACATCATAATTGAAGGCATTTAAAAGGCTGCATACTGGCAGTCCTTGGCCATGTGAAATAGTTTTTTCTGGTTGTGAGTTCTGTGATGACAGCTGCGAGAAGCAAACGCACAGACCATGTAATGCAAGGACCTTACCATCAGAAGACCTATTTGGGACTGATTCTGTTTTCTGAAACAAAGAATCTAGAGTGACGTCCTCTGTCAAGTTAATTGCAGCCTCCCAAAACAAACAAGCATAACAAAACCCTTTCATTCCTTTTTAAAATCTAACTTCAATGGTATTGAAGTATTCATAGAAATTTCTATCTTCTAATGGCAGAGATCCCAAAATGCATCACTCAAAGGTCTAGTGAAGACTACCTTTTCTAGACTTTGTAAAATTACTTGCAGCATGCAGAAACTTTAATAAATTAAGTGGTTTATGTATGTTAAAACTGGCTTAATGTGTGCGTCTAAGCTTTAGTAGAAGAGAGCCGCAAGAGAATCAATTAATGGGAGTCTATTCAAAGGTGTAAATTAAGACAGCTGACATTAGTTACTTTGCATAGCTTCTTGACACACAAGTTACTGTGTAGATTCCATTTCCCACCAGTAGGGATTAAGTGACAGTAGAATATCTAAGTGAATCAAATTATTTAAGAATTTAAAGTTTATAAAAAGGCCAGAGCATAACTCATACATCAACTCTTTGTCTCAGACCTGAATGTTTTCAGTGTGTTTGTTGATTCCTCATTTGTTTTTGTCTGTTTTTTTAAGCTTTTCTTTTTTCTTTAATATTTTAGTAGCTGTATTCCTCCACTCAAAAGCGGGAAGGGCTGCTGTTTGGTCAGGTGGGACACACAGCTGCATGGCCACTCTTCCACAGCACCGCACACAGCAGGGAAGCTGAAGGACGATACAGTCTCCTGAGCCTTTTAATACAGCTGCCTCCCAAAAGCATACTTGAAATGAACACAGCAGCTGCAGAAGTCAGACACTACACTGTTGATGCACCTCAGTATGAGGAAAAAAACTCCCTACTGCACATCAGAATGAACACACTCCGAAAAATTAACATCATTACTGTTTGTCATGCCAAGAAAAGGGATTCGGGTTGATAAGAGTTACTTCTGTCTTCGAAACCTGTAGACTCTGGCTTCCTAAGACTTATGGCTCAGATTTTATTTGCCTGCAGTCTCTGACCTCTTAATTTAGAACTGTCTTAGCTGGATACATCTCATTCCAAGACAGTTCCTGATGGCAGGAATGTGATGCTCTCTCTCTGTTTTGCATAAGGGATCACCTTCCTAATTTGGGGTTTGGAAAGAGGATAGCAACAAATTGTTTTGAATGAAGATGTCCTTTGACAAACTCGGGAAAGCACTACGGGCTGAGTAAACTTTGGTCTTTCCACAGGCTCCTCAGGAGATGGGGAGAAGCCAAAGAATTCTTTTTTGCTTCCCAGTACTACTCTGTGTTGGGTCAAGAGAGAGCTGGTGCCTGCAAATAGCCAGCAGCACACACCCCGAGAAGAGTTTAAGAACAAGATATGAGGAAAGTCACTGCTCCCTAAACCTTTTCACCAGGTGTCAATGATCTATCAATCAGCTTCCCTTTCAGTGAATTCCCTCTGGGGGCAAAGTTGCTCCACCCAACATCTGAATGCTCATGAAACACCTCAACTTCTCAAGTATGTCTCGAAAGAAGACAGCGGGAGCTTTTATAGTGAGAACTTTCTTTCCCCCCTCTCAAGATGTTGGTTCATACAAAAAAAAATTTTTTTACCAGAAAGCTTTAAGATTAGTTTTCTTCCCTTCCAATAAATTATAAAAATATTTCTAAATATATTTAGAAATTATAAAAATATTTCCCAGGAGTGGGTGTGGGAGATTGTTTTCTTCATTAAAACAAGGTTTTGGTGTTTTATTTTGGCATTATTGTTATTGTTGTATTAAGCTGGCTATTAGCCACTGTGACTATTTTTAATGTTAAAAAGCTATGTGAAGTATTTTGATAGATAAACAACAAATTTCTTAAATTTCACTTTTTTTTTTTTTAGATAACTCTCTGTCTTCAAATTAAAAAAAAATGATATATTTCATCTGTGAAAAATTTTTACAAGGTTGAAAAAATCTTTCTTCCGTAGGTATAACCAAGCAGCAACATATATACATCTTTGCATAATGGTTCTTTCCCTTGCTTTTTTTTTTTAATGCATTCCTATTTATCCTAAAGGCAGGTCTTATTAACATCATATAGTTGAGTTCCAAACAATCATCTTTCAGGTTTTTAAAGCTAAAAGTGGATGATTTAGTCATGCAGGCAGTCAGATGTTTAGGATGTCTAAAAACAAGCCTGATCTAAGTTTTTTAGGCTGTTTCTTTAGTTAATGGAAAATTAATATCAGCTGTACAGGGTGTTGGTTCAAGAATAGTGTCTAAAATATATGGGATTAATTATCTTGAAGACTTGCCTGCAGGCTGACTGTAGAGCATGCCAGGTAAATAGGTCAGACTAGATGAACAACTCCGAGATATCTAAAGTTATAAGAGACTAATGTCTTCTCTCCTTCCCAATGAAATTAATGAAAACATGGGGAATTTCTTAACAGTATTTGAAGTAGTTTTTTTAATTCCTAAACAATTTTAGAGGTTTTTCCCTGCCTTATATTTTTAATGATGTTTCTCACGAACAAAAGAAAGCTATTGATTCCCTAAATAATTTGATTTTATTGTTTGAACTAGGCATCACCTAGCAAACCTGGCTGAGCTGTCACACTGTCATCACAGGACCATATGGGAAAAAAAGAGAATATTGTCCCCACTTCATGGAAGAAGGTATGAGGGCATATATAGATGAAATGGTGCTCCAGATCTTCCAAACCTTTGAGAAATTATCGATAGAATACCAGATTGTTGGCAAACTGTTATTAGAAACAAAAACTAAATTAAATAGCAGCTCAGAAGATATCCCCCCATGCATCTGAGGGATGAGGAGTCCATGGATTCTCTTTTCAGTAGTTCTTATTTTCTGATTGTGAGTGATCTCTTAAATATGCACACTTGTTAAACATATTTATGTAGCAGATTATGTCAAAATGAGTAGCATAAGTCTCAATCAATGCAAACCTGGTTTTCTCCTTTCTTCTCAGTCCCCCAAAACAACAGGAGAAAAACAACCTCTGTTAGAGAAATCAAGCATCTGAAAAATAAAGCTAAGTCAAAAGTAACAGAAAGAGTGCTACTTTATGTTTGTCTTCCACGTCTAAACTGTCAACCTTTCAGTATCTGTTCTTTGAAAGGGAGCACAAGAACTGTCATTTAATAGTCAAGGGATATTAGCAATGAAAGAACTATCATTTAAATAAAAATAAGAGCTGTGAAACTGATGTAGCAGCTGTATGATCCCCAGCTAAGTTTTGTTTTGTATGTCAGGCAACAATATTTCATTCAGCAACTCCAAACCAGGTACAAATGATAAACTTCAACACACCTTGTGTTTAGACCTCTGGCAAGAAACATAGGGTATGCGGCAGGCTGCCTCAATGACTGACACAAAGCAAATGCTAGATTTAGCATGCCTTCATTTGATGACTGACCCAGCAGAACAGCACCTCAGTGGGCTGACAGTCTTTTTTACATCTCCACTCTCTCGATTATAGCGTCACATCCCATTTAGCACTCCAAATTCACAGTCATTTACGGACACCACCCAAGCCTAGGCAGCCAGCTGAAAGGATACAACCGTCTGGTTGCTATTATTAGCCATCAAAGTTCTGAAACATTGTCATCTTGTGGCAGGTTGAGGACATAACAAGGGAAATAGCCGATTCTCCAGGGCATTTCCCTGGCCCTGGAAACAACCAGCATGCCTGGGGAGATGTTGAGTGCAAGGCACATGCAGAAATTCCTGCAGGGGAGTTTCCTTAGTGCCATAGTGTGGGCACTCTGGGACAAAGTAAATCACAGCTGACTCACATCACTGGATCAGGTCTTTAACTTGTAGCACTGTATGCTCATTCCAGATGTAACAATGCTCATTAAATACAAAGCAATTTAGCCATTAGATCCACTTGCTTTTCATCTGAGGAAGTACCAACAGTTTGCATATTGATATCTCGCTACATATATAATTAGCCAATGAAAATTAAACTTGACAGAGATTAAAAGGTGAGTGATAGCAACCTAATGCTAATAACTGCTGTACCATCCTACATTTTCTTCCTTGGTTTTGGGAGAGATCCTACTGGAACAGCTTTGCTGTCTGATTTGCGCTGTCACATGCCTTCTTCCAGAGCATCTGAAGGGCATGCTAAACTCAGCACAGTTCTTCCCAGAGATTACACTGTGTGCACTCATTATGCAATAGAACAGTGTGTCACCTAACCTTGAGTCATCACTGAGTCTTAGCTCTTCAAGACTCAGTGCCATAACTTTATACTCAGAGTTCCTGAGTCATACAAGAGGAAAGGAAAGGAGAGACACAACAAAACTTTGCTTTACACAAATGCCTATTGACAAGCCCAGGCTAAGGGCACATCTGTCAGGGTGCATAAAGACACATCCGGCCCCACAGAGAAGGAGATATTCAAACTTGCCCAGCAATATACCAATACAGCTTCTCATATATTAGAGCAAAGGTCTGGATTCAGCGAATCTGATTGCCAATGTCAGACTGGATGTCTCCACTGCCTATGAAAACCCAGGTTTCAGCAACCTATGTGTACGCCTTCTCCCACTGCCAGCTCTTTGCTAACACATTTGCAGTCGAAAACAGAACTTGCATAAGCCTACAAGCTCTTTCATATGAAACCAAAATAGTTACTTACACTAAAAATGATCTCACGCCATTACATCTGGATTAAAATAAGTACTTGAAGGTTTTATTGCTTCCTGAAGAGTCAAGCTCAAGGCCACTCAAGGTTCACCTTGTAGTAAATAAGGATTTCCATTTTCATATGGAAGACTCATGGAAAAACTAATGATAGCCTCTCAATAGGTCCAGTAGAGAATGAAAGCAAATGGATATAGCTGTTTTTTCCATTGGAGATACATGCAGGCATGTGTATGCATAAACTGACACATGCAGAAATATCACAGACAGAGAACACAACAAAGTCAAAGGCAGCTATTCATCATATGACCCTGACCAGAAAGTAACCCAGGAGAGCTTTGTGAGGGGAATGCAGTCTGAAAAACAAAAGAGTGTGGGCAGGAATTGTAAGAGAAAAAGCTTTCTGTTCTTTGGTTTCTACTGATCTGGGAAGAGAAACTTTTATACACATTAATAAATATGTTTTATCAAATAAATGTAATATTCACTTCTACCTAAAGATTTTGTCCCAATAGTAGCAACCTGCAGAAACTTATGTTATTGCCAAGTGCTAGGATTGCAAAAGGGAGAGATGTATCACATTTAGGCTCATGTCTAAGACTACTAAACTGCCTGTGAGGAGCATAAAACCACAGTTCTGTGCTAACCAGGGTCCGACTTGGGCTTTCGGGGATCACTCAGCCACATGACCCTGACCTGGATTAGGAAGGTAGGAAAAGATTGCTTGTGCCACTCTCAGTAGAGGAGAAAGTCTCTGGCTGTGAGTAACATCAGAATTGAGAGTCAGATAATATCTGAGCTGGCATAAAATCTAGTGCATAATTGCCTGCCTCAAAAATCCCTTGAGCTTACTGGAAAAGTCAGGGTTACTTTGAACCAATTCCATGCCATACCATATGGCTGTGACATTTTAAATCCTACATTTAAATCCTGGTTCTAAAACCATGTTTTCTATTCCTTGCAGCCACAGCCTAAGGAATAAAAGAGCAGGAAAACACTGTAAAGATAGCAGCCAGCTAAGAGGCAACATTAAAGCAGAAGTATGCCTCAAATCCCATCCCTCTATGGGGTTTATTGAATATAAATAGAGTAGCAGGAACAGAACTGAGATGCCTCAAGCACTCCCGTATCGTGTTTATTATCTGGCATGATGCACATTTATTTATTCCACATAAAACAGAAGCTTTAACAGAGGGAATGAGAACATCTTCAGTCTGCCCACAGTAGTTAATCCCAAGTTCAAATCACTTCAGAAAGACGAGAAAAGTTAAATCCTTCCCATCATCACCATGAAGTCTGAGCTATTATTAGTAGGTGAATGATTAAAAGAGGAATGAGATGGAGATGGAGTGAGGACTTCCAGAGTTGCTCTCTATGAAGCCCAATTCAACAAGCAGCACTGGAGCGTGCTTACCAATCAGTCACAGAGGGAAGCTAAACAGTTTGGGAACCCAGCTCAGACCTCAGGCCCTTAGGGAGCTCCACTGTGACAGCATTCTGCACATGTGCCCTTTAGCCGTCACCAGCGTGAGGCACTATGAAGCAAGACTACCAATGAAAATTTTGGATCTATTAAGAGCACCAGTGAGGTGGATCCTCAGTTTCAGATGCTTTGGGACAATAAGAACCCAATGCCTGCATGAGAGCAATGAAATACAGCTACTGCCTGCTGCAGCCTTGGAGAGCACCAGCTCTTCCCTCTAACTGCAAAATTGCACTGTGGATTCTTGCCTATCGTGAGTACCTTGTAGTACTGTGGGTATGAGAAGGTGGATATTTTATAACATCCCAGGCAAATCTCTGGTGTAAAGTCTGTCACGACTAATAAAGTTTCACTACGGAAGAATTATGATTCAAGGAGTTTCAGGACTAAAGGAAGCAAAGGAGAATGTGTTCACTGCTTAAAGGACAGTCTAAATGTTATTTTTCCAAAGCCATTCATTAATTTTTTTTCACCCATGAGAGTCATACTCCTGTAAATGCTGTCTCAGATATTTAGAGGCATAAAAGGTGACCGGCTCCTACTTAAATGAATGAAAACAATGCTCCTTTCTAATCAGATTTTAAAGGAGATCACTAATCAGCAATTTTTGAATGAGGAACTGTAGCCAGCTAATCCATATCCTGTGATGCCTTCACCTTCCCTTTTACCTTCTCACTGCCATTGCTCACACGGTTATTTAGCCGATCAGATGCTGAAATGTTGGGCTGGCATTTATTCAAGCAAAGTAAGCATTTTTATGCAGACCAAGGGAAAACACCTAAACAGTACTAAAGCAAGGAGCAGATGTCTGCAGCTTATCTTCCTTGATTTAATTTCAATAGAATTTACATGAGGTTCTCTTCAAGCTATCACATTAGGGACTCTGGGCTTGTGGTGAAGAGCGACATTTGAGACATTTGAGAAATTTGTCCAGCATTTGTAGAGGACAAGTTTACAAGCAGAGAAATCAATGGAGTAGACTTCATTCATTCTTCCAGAGCTGGAAAGGACATAGTGGATTGCTTTGGGGTTAGGTTAGAGTTGATGTTCATTTCAAATATCTCATCTGATGCAGCACATAAAACTTCTGTATTAAGTCAAGGTTCTTTAAGGTATTTAGCCTTTATACTGTCTTAGCTAAGTATCTCTGAGGGTTAATATTTTGGCTTATCTTGGAGGGGAATTTTAATGTCATTTACTTTAATTAATTTTCTGAACAGCTGTTAGCCACTGCAGTCACAGAGTCCTGAAGGAGTTCTAGCTCTACTTCCCCTTCCTAACTCTTGCACTACTCTCTCAAGGCCTTAGAGCAGATAAAACCTTATTGTCTTCACTCATTTCTAGCACTGGAAGGGAGGCTGAGAGGTCAGGATTATATAAATAATCCTCTCATTCCTCTGGAGAATCATGCTACTAGTAGCAAAGCAAATGTTCATCTTCTTTGGAGCTGA
Source organism: Oreocharis arfaki (assembly GCA_013398015.1). Lineage (NCBI taxonomy): Eukaryota > Metazoa > Chordata > Aves > Passeriformes > Paramythiidae > Oreocharis > Oreocharis arfaki. The sequence goes on along the minus strand of VZRR01011318.1, from coordinate 141,950 downwards.
TATTACAGACTTGAAAGACGGCTGCTATCCCGGCTGCTCCAGCAATTACTGAAGTAGACTTGGTGTCTGGAGTCTTCAAAGGCAGCCCATCAAACAATATTTTACTTTCCAGGTTAGAAGTTAAGCATATAAGTGTAAACTGAGCAAGAGCCAAGACATGCTACCACTAAAGCAGGCAAAATGCCATCTGTTAGTGATGCTCAGCATCTCCAGGAGCAATTGGTTTCTGCTTCATGCCGAGTTCAGAGTCCTGTGAAACTGCAAAGCATCAATATCCATTCTGTGCATCAGCACAGCCCTGCTGCATCCAATTCAGAGTCTGGCACCCTGCAGTATCAGCCCATGATGGGGACAGTCTCCACAGCCGACAGATGTGCAGTTTTACAGTCCAGACTCTAAAAGGCGGATGTGCAGAACAGGAAAGCTTTCCTGTGCAAATGCAGTATGAGTCAAGGTAACCAAGTAAGCTGTCATACAAACAGTGTGTATTCCCACAGCATGCTGCTCTCCGAGACTGCAGAACACACAAGGTGACCCTCCTTCGTGGGCATGAATTATGTTCAATCTGTCCATTTGCTCTTCTGTCAAGTGGGTAATTTCTTAAGAGCCAGCCTTTATTTTTCCTCTTGCCAGAGTGTTTCTTTTGCGGTAAATAAGAGTACCAGCTCCAGAAGAGCCGATGACTTTCATATTACTGTGAAAGAAGACACAGAATACATGCAGTATCACAACTGCTCTGTCTCCACAAGCAATACATGACATCAGATTTCAGACAAGGCAGATTGTTTGTTCACACTCCAGGACAATTTTTGTTTACTCTGGCACTAGCAGGCTCACTAAAAACACTGACTAATTTACGTGAAAGAAAAAAAATCATCTATCAACTTTTGCATTAAATCTTAGTTGCCATCTGTCCAGACCAATGTAATTCAAATGTTTTCTCCTTCCTCATTTCAGATGGAGCTTTTGCTCTCAAGAACCTGTTCAGGAAAGAGCTTTTACTTTCATGAATATATACGTATTCATATGTACATGAACACATGAATATGAAAATACAGAAACATCATCCATACTTAATCAGACTGTGCACTTTACTCATCATGCTGCTATCTTTAGTCATGAGTCGTCATTAAAAAAAGCCTTTTAGGAGACTCTTTTAGCTTATTAAAAACTGTGTTATAATACATTTCCTCTTGACTAGTCAACAGGTATCCTGAGACAGTGGTAATCAAGAATTTCACAGCTGCAGCTAAATTATATACCACTAAGAGAGGATGTGTATATTGGAGACTGGACTTTATACTTCCATTGAAAGACTGGTGCCATCCCGAAAAGCTTAATTCTATTCCAAAACCCCAATAAGTGGGAGAAAGGAAGCGTTGTTAAACACAATGTACGTATGAGTGAAAGCAACACAAAGAAAGAACTTCCCCAAGATTACAAAGGAAAGCAGGGACAAAGGAAAGCTGGTAATTGAACCCAACTGTTCTCAAACAAGTTCAATTGCCTTAATAGTAACTTTTTAAAATTTTATGTTCTTTTTATTTCTTTTCACTTCACTTAGATATTATGGTGACAACTGCCTCACAGAAATCAAAAAATGGATGGAAAGCAGGTGTCAAAAATGTCTTGAACAAAAAAGCAATCAAAACAAGAGATTTTCACTTTCTCCAGGGTGCATACTGACTTGTCTGCTGTCTTCATCATAAGAACACCACACTACTTCGATAGCTTCCCCAGTTCTTTAAAAGAGATAACTTTTATAATTGATAGTGTTACTGTGTAAAGCAATCTGCTGCCAAATTAATAAGCCCTCAGTCAGTGTGAATGTGTATATTATTCAAGGATCCTGTTTATTATAATGGTAATTTTACCTTTTAATGCCCCTGAAGAGCAAAAATGTTCAAAGTCAAAGCAATGAGCTTGCTGTAAATTATATTCCCAGGAGGGATGAGTCTGGATTGTTATACCAGAATAGTGCACCTCAATTATTTTGGAAAAGGAAAAACTGGATGATCTGTACACATTTGAAACAACTCAGTTTCACCTACTATTTTTCTTTGTAAATTTGCAAGCTGGCAACTCATACATGTTCCCAACCTTTCCTTCATTACCAGGAGAAAGAGAGAACTTCTTTCTTATTCAACACACAGTCCCGCTGAAATCCAGCACTCAAGCCAACAGCAGAGAGGGGAAAGAAATAAGCAGCCCAGGAAACCTGCAAAGCACTAGCCTTAAAGCACAGCTGGTTAAAGAAACAGCTTATTGTCCTGGCAGCAGGCAGAAAATTATCTGAGTGATATCCACTGGCATTCCCAGAAAGTTCAGTATTAAAGGCTTCACTGACCTGGAAGAGAGGAAACCCAGGCTCTGGCCACAGACCAGTGGGGCTGTGTCACCTTCTGTTCTGCACCTGGTTCCTCTGACTTAACACCAATACCTACATGTGAGATGGTCACTGCAAAGTTTATTGAGAGCAAATGGACTCATCCAAATGAGATGTCTCAAGTATGGCCACAAAAACCCATCCTGAAATTGCTTTTCTCTCTCTGTTAAGCAGAAAAAGACTTCTTGGCAGCTTGCTTAGCTGAGAAGGTGCAAACTCAGTGAAACAAACAAGGGCCCAGCTTCTTCTTCAAGCTTTTATAGCAAGTACTGTATTTGTTAGCCACGTGTCACTCCCACTGTACTAAGATGTATAGGAAAGGAAGACACTGAGCTATTACAGAAGGTTTGGAGGAGGGCCATGAAGATGATCAGAAGGCTGCAGCACCTCTCCCATGAAGATAGGCAGAGCATTGACACACAGAGGTTTGGGGTAATCCAGCCCGGAAAAGCAAAGCCTTTGGGGAGACTCTTATAGAAACCTTACAGTACCTAAAGGAGGCTAATGAAAATAATACAAAGATATTTTTTACCAGGGCCTCTAGTGACATGAAAAGGGGCAACAGTTTTAAGTTGAAGAAGATAGATTCAGGAAGAATATATAAGGAAGATATACTTTACAATGAGGGTGGTGAGACACTGAAACAGGTATCCCAGTGAAGTTGTGGATGCTTCATAATTGGAAATGCTCAAAGTCAGGTTGGATGGGACTTTGAACAACTCCGTTTAGTGAAAATGCCCCTGCCCATAGCAGGGTGAATAGAAATAGACGACCTTTAATGGTCTCTTCCAATAAAAACCTTTCGAGATTTTTATGATTATTTAAAAAAGCAATGTTTTCAAAATACCAAAAATTCAATCAAAATTCATGGTCCAGAAAACATTCCTTTAAGACATGGATTTGTGGTGTTTGTGATGTTTCATCCCAATGTTCCTGTCCTCATGAGCTCCTCTCTTTGTGATATAAATACGTAGCATTACTGTAGCATGTGGGAAGGCTATTCGTGGCATGGCTGGCTTGCACTATTTTGGTTGCTTTATATTCACATCTCATTGCCTTGCAACCCTGGTTTTGTCAACACATCTCTGGTATTGATTTTAAGAGTTGTGCACATGTTCTTAAAAGCTATTTCAGTACAAGGCCCCTTAAAGCTTTTGAAGCAAATCAGTGCCTTTGAGAAGTCACAATTTACAGGCACACAGGAGGCACGACAATTTTGCCAGCTGGATCTGAAGCAAGGAATGGAAACAAGAACACTTTTTCTTAATTTAAATAAGGACTGACCCCTGGTAATTATTTACAGATCTCAGTCATCTCCAATGAATGTGTTCTCTGATTTTCAGGGACCCTGAAATGCAGATGTGGTACCTTTCATCTGAGGAAGGAATATGGTCCTGATCCATGCTCTGAGTTTGAACCCAGCTGCCCAACAAGCAGTGCCCAGAAAGGCAGAAACATGAAAGTGTGGTCTGAAAAACCTTGCAAACACACCACTTAAAGAAAATGTGGATCCTGTCTCTAATATGCCCTATCTTGAAACAAAATCTGTAAAATCTTGCACAGCCTTGGAGTAATTTTGAAAAAAATCCTGTGGCCAATGAATCTCTTTTATTAAATAAAGTATCATCAAAACTATTTGAGAAATCATTTAAAGACATGGCGTATTTCAGTTGGGAAAAACAATTGTTAAAGGTCAAAACAGCTTTTCTGCCATTTTCAAAACAAAATAATTTTTGAAATAATTTTGAAAGTTGCCTCAGCACTTACCTTTAGTTTTGTTTTGTTTTGTATTTTTTAAAAATGTTTCTCAAATTATCTCCAATGAAATATGCTAAGCCTTCAGATTTTCAGAATGATAAGCAACGTCCCTCCTAAAGAAATCATTTCAGGTCAGTGTGAATGGAATTTTTTTCAGTCAGTGAACTGAAAAATCAATTATTCCAACAGCTACTGCAGTGCACAACTCAAGGGCAATGTGAGACCAGGAGACAAATTGGGAAAGAAGAATGGACTGATCCTGCCCTAATATTTTTCAGTATAGTGCTACCCAACTTTTTTCAACAGGTTCCCTGTTAAAGCTTCCAATTGAGTCACATATCTTGCTCAAACCTTGCTAGGGTTGGTGTTAACAAAAACAAGCAAACAAAACAACACAAGAAGGAAAATGAAAGCAAGGAAGTTCCATGTCTGAAACTGGAAGCTGAGAAGATTATAAATACATTTTCATTATTTATTTAAACTAGAAGCCACCTTGAGAAATATTTTATCAATATTTAAATGCTTCTTCCAAAGCACAACCTTCTCCTACCTCTTTTTTTCATCTCATTTACTATAACTAGCTTGGGAAGCATTTAGAGGATATAACACATAGCTTCAAGACAGTCGATATATGATTATACTGATGTATAGCACTTGAGAAAAACAGAAGTTTTGTTAAAATGTGAATTCTCCTAACAGCAACACAAACTACATCTAGTTCTTTCATTAAAAATATAGGATTTTTGCTAAAAAAAAATAAGTGTAGCAATTCTGTTTTCTCCTCTTTCTGCACACAAGGTCAAATGGAAAAAATAAAAGCCCCATCAAACTCAAGATCCAATCTCGCATATAATCGGTCACCTAGTTCTGTGTGCACCAATATATCCTATTCTCAAAACATTTCAATATTTAGGGGGAAAAATCTAATTCTAATTTCATTTTTCACTTCTCATTATTTTCCTATTTGTCTAAAGCAAAACTTAAATGGATTTCAGTGTAGGTGCACTAGCCTGAGAAGTAGTCCAGATCTGTGTCTATGAAGCCATAGGATCACATGAAGTTTGCCATCTGGCCATGGGGCATAAATGTAGAACTAGCACTACGTTTTAGCAGTTGTGGCTCCCTTGCTTAGATAAATTTACGAATAGCTTAACATCCTGCAAGATTTTGAAGTAGTCTTCTTCCATAATCCTGCTAAAGATGAAAATAATTGAGGTGCCAAAATTAAGTGACCTAATTCTCACATGGGAACAGTATATTCCTACTGCCAACAAGACTTGTTTGAAATAATTTTTGGATTCTGATTTTAAAAAATCTAAGGCCATTGAACAACCTTTCTGAAAAAGTAAAGGATAGTAAATTAATTTTCGTTTAATTGAGGATCAATGCCTTTTGCCTTTAAGCAACACTACTTAAAAGTCAGTCTGTTGCCTGAAAGTAATGTGCTTTTTATTGTTTGGCATAACTCCAAGGCTTGTTATAACTACAAAAACTGGGAAAAAAAATTAAAAACTGTTTCTGGTTCTTTTTAGTCTGTTTACTTCTACATTTGCATGCACTCTGTGTATCTTCAGTTTCATTATTTCTCGTGTTTCTGTGACTCTTTCACACTGTAATAGCAGAACGAAAATCATGACTGTAAAGCCCCTAGAATTTGCAGAGCAACCACAAAGTAGAAATTTTATCTGATACTACTTTTAATGCTTTTTTAAAATAAATGAATATATTTCAAGTTTATAGGTCTTTTTAAATCCTCCTGCTCTGATAATCTGTATTTCTGATTATCTTATGCATAAGTACAAGCTTGAATTTTTCAAAGCCAAGCCTCATTTTCTTATTTTCTGCAAAACTTTGCAACATGCAGTTTTGGGATTTTCCCACTGATGTTGAGATGAGGATTTATATGACATTTCTAAGTTCTGAAAGTGACTTGATTTTTTTCTTCAAACTCCCCATGTAACTTGTCCTCTTTTAAGCCATCCCTTTCATGGCCCAATTCAGCAAAAGCATTTAAGCACAGGTTTAATTCTTAGTGAAGTAAAGTACATAAATATGTTAATATGACTGAATGTCCTAAAGTTAACACCAAAATGTGTGACCATTCTATCTCCTTTTCACTTCAAAAGACCAGTAGTCCAGACACTTTCAGAAAGGCAACATAATCATTTAATAATTTTTTTTTTTTAAATTCCTTGATCTTTCAGATCCTGTAAAGCCAAAACTATTTCCTTCTAACTATTACCCCATCACATATCAGAATAAAAGTGAATAGCTTTCATGGTTTTGGCAAGGAAATGTTATTCTTTCCATTTGATAAAGAGAACTACATGCTGAAAACTGATACTCAAAGGTATCACTGCTTAATGTATTTAGATTCACCATCCTTAATAGTCAGGGCCAGCTGAGAATTTTCCAACAGAAAATTCCAGTTCTCTGCTGGAAAACACTGTTTCAGGGATGAAAAATGCTGCTTTTGGAAGTCCCCTTCTCCCCGCCTGCCCCAGCAGGACTCAGCCCTTTGCTGTGTCTGTGGGATTGTGATGAGTAGGAGCAAGTTCAAGAGGAGCAGTGGGACACACCTGCCAAGTCTCATGATGGTAAGCAGAACTGAGAGATAAGATTAACAAACATTTTGGGAACCAACTGTATTTCTAAGAGCCAGCTGGACTGGACCACCTGTAGCACTGCTCTGGTTTCAATGAAGCAGCACTTTATGATGTTAATTTCCTCATTCTTCTTTACTTACGATGTCAGGATCACTGAAAAGATACTGCACACTAAATTTTCATCTGCAAATTGACCTTAGAGTTTTCCAATTCCTGTCAAAATTATTCCCTTGTACAAGAAAAGCCAACAGCATTTGTTCACTATAGATCAAATTCAGCAATGCTGAACGCTTTAAAGCAACATTTTTACGCCTGAAGCATCACAGGATTATAGAATGGTTTGGGTTGGAAGGGACCTTAAAGATCATCTAGTTCCAGCCCCCCTGCCATGGGCAGGGACACCTCATACTAGACCAGGTTGTTCAGAGCCCCATCTAAGCCGGCCAGGAACACTGCCAAAAACGAAGCATCCACAATTTCTCTGGGCAACCTGAGGTGAGGTTGGTCTCACCACCCTCACAGTAAAGAAATTCTTCCTAACATGTAATCTAAACCCACTCTTTCACTTTGAAGCCAGTCCCCCTTGTCCTATCGCTACATTTCCTGATGAAGAGCTCCCCTTTGGCTTCCTTGTAGGCTCCCTTCAGATACTGGAAGAAATCTATATAGAGTAATAAAATATGTACTATTACAAGGCTCATTTGTAATTGTATTCATTTTTGCAGGTCCTAGCAATCTTTCCTTTAATTTCTACTAGAATCTCTGCTTGATTTTTTCCCAGTCTTTAGAAATTAAATATAACCAGTGCTTACAGTATCCTGTATTGCTGGGTGTGGATGGCATTAATCTGTGGGTCCTGCAGATGGTGGATGGTTTTCCTTTCCTTAGGATGCATGGGCAATTAAATATTTGTATTTCAGGATCCTTAGGCAAGCCCCTACTGTTATTTACAGAGCATTTTTGTAAATTACATTTGTAAGTGTCATGCTGAATAACGGCTAATAGGGTTAAAAGTGGTGTGGCATTTGGAAACATTGCAAGTTCAGAACTTTTCACAATTAATAATACAGGAAAAAAGAATCATAGAATACTTTATGACAGTGTGCATTTACTGTATGTCTATGTTTGTGCTGACTGCATTTATGTTATATTAGCATGAAAATCATACCACTAATGAGATACAGTGCATTTTAAGAAACACTAATAACGATCTTTGAGAATATCCAGAATTTAAATTTCACAATACACTGTCAAAAAAAAATACTATTCATATTTTTAAATGTCATGTTATAAAGATATCTTGGTTTCTTTTCAAGCCCTGTAAGCATCGTATAAAATAGTCCATGATGCTGAAATTACCTGGCAATGACTGATGTTCCATGATCATTGTTCCTGCAGTACAGCTGGGAATTCAGAAATTCAGCAGTCAGCATCTGATTAGCCACATTTAATCATCAGGAGCAGCAGTTCTAGGAGTTCTTGTCCTGCTATCTCTGTCTTGTCTCCATCCCCACAGTAAAAAGGTTTCCCCACCTACAGCCTATTCGCTCACAGCTAACTCAATGTGAAGTTTCAACTGGACTCCTGCATCACCTCTCCAATGACAGAGGGTTATTTCTTGATTTGCCTTGAAGCAAAGCTGTAACTTTTCCAGACTGGTCTGTGAGTTTGGCTGGTAGTGAGATGACTGCTCCTTTTCTAGATATGAATGATTCATTCTAGATCAGAAAGATTCAGTTTACATTAAATTATATTACATTGTTCAGCTTGCAATGCACTGCTTGCATTGCAGGTTCCATTGGTATTTTTGTTTAAAATACATATCAAAAAAGTCATTACTTGCTACTTTATTTAAGCCTGACACGAAAAGACAGGTTAGCAGTAAAATGAATTTTCTTTAAGAAAAAAGGTGATGGGACGCTTACAAATCTACCATGGGCTGAAATCAATTTTAATAAAAATATTTTATATCTTCTATAAGTATAAAATTCTTACTAAAGCAGGTTAAGAAATTACTTTTTTTTTTTTCTGGGGAAAATATAAAGAGAGAACTATCATTTTAACATTACGTTTAAAACGTGCCATCTAATACTAACGCATAAATCAAAAGTGAATTTGATTTCACTGGAATTTAAGTGCTTTGCTTTTTTATATATATATGAAATTTAATACAAAAATGAAAGTGAAGTTTTAAGCATTTTGAGTAGCTCTTCAGACTGCAATAAAGTTAAAACATACATCATTAATCACTGAGACTTGTCTAAGGCTTATAAGTAGCCATTGCCGTGCTTGTTAAACAGAGGTCCGCATGCAGAGCAAAACTGCTAATCACCTTCCCAAAAAACTTGATTTGACATAAAATAACCTGGAAAAAAAATCAAATTTCTTATTACTTTTGCCTCTGTGTGCTCCAAATTGCAGAAATAGCAATGTGCACATACTTTACTGAGGCATTCAAATATTGACAGGCTGGTTTAGCAGCCCAGTCTAAAGTCTCTACCCTGACAAACTCTGTGCCTGGGTACCTTCAAATGATTACACAGGAACTGCCACATCTACAGGGATATGCCTGTAGAAAGGACACGTTCATTGGAATTTATTTCACTCAACAGAAATAATGTCTCATTCAGGATTTCCCAAAGTTTCCAGTGGACAGGGAGATGCATGGTATATATGCTGTTTCCTTTTTCTGTTCCTTTCCTACTTTTGGCCAGTGTCAGTTAGGATGCTGAGCTAGACAGAGACTTTGGCTGACCCTGGCAGATCTGGATCATGGCTCAGCTACTTATGGTGTCCTGATACGTAGGTTCAACACCTAGTTGGATTTAAGTTTTACTTAGGTATGAAATTTAAGATGTTTCCCCTGAGTGTTCGCAGAAACAAGTAACCTCCTAAACAGAAGGGTTCTGAAAGTCTTCTTTGACAGCAAACTGAAACCTTCCCTATTGCCTATGCAGCTGTCAGTCTCTATTCCATGTCCTAACCTTGCTAAGATTTGCTGCTGTCTTCTATAAACATCAGAATTGCTTTAGTGCTGCAATGTCCTAAGAAGACATGTTTTTTTCAGGTAATCTAGATCCATCGATCTGTCCAAAACTGGTACATCATTCCATAGTCAGTAGTTTATTTTGTGACAGTAATAGGCAATAAAATATTTTAGTGTGAGGAGTACAGTTCAGTATAGGTTAATAAAGTCTAGGTAATTCTTCATGGCACATTATTTATCCACAGTAATTTACTAGGTAGATGTGTGAAATTCCATTGTAGTCAGTTGAAATTTATGTGCTGAGTGGTCTTTGGCTTTTCTTAATTTATAACTTCAAAGGACATCTACTTTCCCCACAGCAATTGAATAACAACCAGGAGTTCTAAGAACCGCATGATTTCTGGTGGAAAAAATGAGGTGCTGATTAATGATGATCTCTTTCACAATTCAGAGTTGAGAAAAGCTTTCAAACTGCTGCTTTCCAAAAGTGATGCATATCTAGTTGAAAGAACTGTAATCATTAGAAATATTTTGGGAATTAAAACATTTCTGAACACAGACTTGAATGGTTAAAAAATACATACATAAATAGAAATACCTAAGACAATTTTAAAAATAATTTAAGCTAAAGTACTGTAGTTTATATTCTACGACAAGCCCCACTAGTTTGAATATGGGAATAGAGCACTAATGTGAATTTATGAGAAATGATCACAGAATGCTGAAAATNACTCAATGTGAAGTATCAACTGGACTCCTGCATCACCTCTCCAATGACAGAGGATTATTTTTTGATTTGCCTTGAAGCAAAGCTGTAACTTTTCCAGACTGGTCTGTGAGTTTGGCTGGTAGTGAGATGACTGCTCCTTTTCTAGATATGAATGATTCATTCTAGATCAGAAAGATTCAGTTTACATTAAATTATATTACATTGTTCAGCTTGCAATGCACTGCTTGCATTGCAGGTTCCATTGGTATTTTTGTTTAAAATACATATCAAAAAAGTCATTACTTGCTACTTTATTTAAGCCTGCCGTATGCTGACATGAAAAGACAGGTTAGCAGTAAAACGAATTTTCTTTAAGAGAAAAGGTGATGGGAAGCTTACAAAATCTACCTTGGGCTAAAATCAAATTTAATAAAAATATTTTATATCTTCTATAAGTATAAAATTCTTACTAAAGCAGGTTAAGAAATTACTTTTTTTTTTTTCTGGGGAAAATATAAAGAGAGAACTATCATTTTAACATTACGTTTAAAACGTGCCATCTAATACTAACGCATAAATCAAAAGTGAATTTGATTTCACTGGAATTTAAGTGCTTTGCTTTTTTATATATATATGAAATTTAATACAAAAATGAAAGTGAAGTTTTAAGCATTTTGAGTAGCTCTTCAGACTGCAATAAAGTTAAAACATACATCATTAATCACTGAGACTTGTCTAAGGCTTATAAGTAGCCATTGCCGTGCTTGTTAAACAGAGGTCCGCATGCAGAGCAAAACTGCTAATCACCTTCCCAAAAAACTTGATTTGACATAAAATAACCTGAAAAAAAATCAAATTTCTTATTACTTTTGCCTCTGTGTGCTCCAAATTGCAGAAATAGCAATGTGCACATACTTTACTGAGGCATTCAAATATTGACAGGCTGGTTTAGCAGCCCAGTCTAAAGTCTCTACCCTGACAAACTCTGTGCCTGGGTACCTTCAAATGATTACACAGGAACTGCCACATCTACAGGGATATGCCTGTAGAAAGGACACGTTCATTGGAATTTATTTCACTCAACAGAAATAATGTCTCATTCAGGATTTCCCAAAGTTTCCAGTGGACAGGGAGATGCATGGTATATATGCTGTTTCCTTTTTCTGTTCCTTTCCTACTTTTGGCCAGTGTCAGTTAGGATGCTGAGCTAGACAGAGACTTTGGCTGACCCTGGCAGATCTGGATCATGGCTCAGCTACTTATGGTGTCCTGATACGTAGGTTCAACACCTAGTTGGATTTAAGTTTTACTTAGGTATGAAATTTAAGATGTTTCCCCTGAGTGTTCGCAGAAACAAGTAACCTCCTAAACAGAAGGGTTCTGAAAGTCTTCTTTGACAGCAAACTGAAACCTTCCCTATTGCCTATGCAGCTGTCAGTCTCTATTCCATGTCCTAACCTTGCTAAGATTTGCTGCTGTCTTCTATAAACATCAGAATTGCTTTAGTGCTGCAATGTCCTAAGAAGACATGTTTTTTTCAGGTAATCTAGATCCATCGATCTGTCCAAAACTGGTACATCATTCCATAGTCAGTAGTTTATTTTGTGACGGTAATAGGCAATAAAATATTTTAGTGTGAGGAGTACAGTTCAGTATAGGTTAATAAAGTCTAGGTAATTCTTCATGGCACATTATTTATCCACAGTAATTTACTAGGTAGGTGTGTGAAATTCCATTGTAGTCAGTTGAAATTTATGTGCTGAGTGGTCTTTGGCTTTTCTTAATTTATAACTTCAAAGGACATCTACTTTCCCCACAGCAATTGAATAACAACCGGGAGTTCTAAGAACTGCATGATTTCCGGTGGAAAAAATGAGGTGCTGATTAATGATGATCTCTTTCACAATTCAGAGTTGAGAAAAGCTTTTAAACTGCTGCTTTCCAAAAGTGATACATATCTAGTTGAAAGAACTGTAATCATTAGAAATATTTTGGGAATTAAAACATTTCTGAACACAGACTTGAATGGTTAAAAAATACATACATAAATAGAAATACCTAAGACAATTTTAAAAATAATTTAAGCTAAAGTACTGTAGTTTATATTCTACGACAAGCCCCACTAGTTTGAATATGGGAATAGAGCACTAGTTAATGTGAATTTATGAGAAATGATCACAGAATGCTGAAAATGAAAATATTATTAATTAACTGCATGAGAAAACAGCATCATAAAGCACTTCAGAGTGTTTTCTGAAAACTTCATTACTGATGGTAAAGGCTAAAAACATAAGAAAAAAGTTCTCTCTCCCATAATCAAAGTAGCTCTGGAGTCAGGAACACAACGTGAGTCTAGTCTGTGAGCAATATCCTGTCTCCCTGGAAAGTGCTAGAATGTGTCACTTCAGCTGATTCTGAAATGAGAGGTAAGAAACAAGTGTGAAATTCTTTGTTGTGGAGATTAGCATTTGATTAACAAACACCTGCAGTTTGATATTTAACAGGACCTGAAACATATGATTTCCCAATTGTCGCAGAAGGCACTGAATCTCCTTTACAGTTACGTCTCTCATGGTAGAGATCCTTCCTTTCACTGTTATTTTCCTGCCTGTTTAACACATTGTAGCTTCAAAACAAAATTATTAATATCTCCTTTACGTATTTTTCTAATTAACCCCCTCTCTGCTTCACTAAAAATTGCATTAACACTTTCCTGGAAACAAACTTAGCACGTTTATTCAATGCCATCATTGTGACTTTATCAGGATAACTATTATGTGTATGCTAGACATAGATCTAGGACTGCTCAAAACAAAATCACACTAATGAATACCTCCTAAACCAAAGCTGTAGGAAAGGGATGTTGATTCAGGAGCAAACCAGCCAGTGTGCATCACAAGCAACAGTTCTGTTAAAACAGAGAGAGCACTGAGGCAGCAGTACTTATGTTCAGGCTGATGCCCTTCCATTACATGACTGTTTCCACACTGTGTCACCCAGCTCCATACAGGGCAGTACCAGAAGCTAAAGCTAATGTGTCTTTAGATTTCTTGAATAAATCAGTGCTTGAAGAGAAAAAAAAAAAATCAAAGTGAAAACCAAGCTCTTGTCTATCATGAGTTCAACACCATATCCATTTTTATCTCCATTTGGAAGGCAGGCTCTCTACTGCTGTAGAGAAATTCATCCTCTAGACGATACATGAGATACAAAACATCTTCACATCCAGCCCAGTTACTTCACAGAATCATAGAATGGTTTGGGTTGGAAGTTACCTTAAAGATCATCTGGTTCCAATTCTCCTGCCACGGGCAGGGACACCTTCCACTGGACCAGGTTGCTCAGAGCCACATCCAATCTGGCCTAAAACACTGCCAGGGTTGGGGCATCCACAACAGTTCTGGGCAACTCACCACCCTCACGGGAAAGAATTTCTTCCTAACACCTAATCTAAACCTACGCTTCTTCAGATTGAAGCCATCCCTCCTCGTCCTGTAAATGTCCCTGTAAATTGTCCCTCTCCGTCTTTCTTGTAAACTCCTTTCAGGTACTGGAAGGCCACTAAGAAGTCACCCTGAAGCTTTCTTTACTTAGACAGAAGCAACCTTTACTGACAGGAACACACTCCTCACTCGGTCTGTTGGGCATTAGGAGAACTCTGCAGTGAACAAGATATTTGAGCACAGTACCCTTAACTTCTCCTAGAGTTTGCAGGCAAATGACAAATGAGAGAGTACTGCAGAAAGACTGCACAAACACCGCATTTGACAACTGGGCTCTACACCTGCTTTCTCTCACATGGTATCAAAGCAATGCTGGGTGAACATCTTGGACTGCGGTAACCACAGCTGCACCAGTGATGGCAGTTTCTCTATCCATCATCATGTAAGCCTTCAAGTTGTAAACCTGCCCCACAAACATACTGTAGTAGCTAATAGATGGTGAGATATAAAAAGCTACATATTATCAAGTACTCTGGAACTAAAGCAAAGCATCAATTTAATCTTGTAAATTTAACGTTAGGACTACCCATAAAGCGAACCATTTAAATCTTGAGCTGTTCGTGCTTTGGTATCTCCATCTGTAATACAAGGATGTCACAACCCTTTTTTGTAGCATGCTATAAAATTCTGCTCAGTAATAGCTAAGAAGCCCTCAATTCATACAGCAATTAATGTCTTTTTCTCTAGAGGATGGTCTGAATGACATGTCATACAGAGAGCATGGGCCAAATATTTAGCAGTAAGGGTAAGATGGAACGGTGAATCACTCTTTGTTTAGAGATCATTTACACTTTGATGAGTGGGGACTACTTAAAATAAAGTATGTGATCATGAAATTAAAGAAAGCATTATCTCTATTACAATGTAGCCTTTAATATCATAAGCATACAGTAATATTGCTAGAAAATTAATTAACACTTAATTTCAGTATTCCACAGCTTTCGAAAGGTAAGTTTGCAGTTCATTCTGTAAGTAATCACATATACATATATATAACTGAGACAGTACTCTCTTCTGAATCTTGTTAGAAACACTTCCAGAACACAGTTCACAAAATGAGATTAGCAAAAGTGAGTACTGGAGAAAAGTGATGGAAATTGAAGGCAAAACACTTCTTTGAAAGAGTAAATTTTTTTTTTTTCAGATATTGTTTCCTAAAGTATTTGCAAAAATCTTCACAGAAGTACTAGGCAGCAAAAACAGTGAGAATAACATTATCAGAACAAGGGACAGTCATCAACAAACTGAAAACCAAAAAAAATTAAAACATTATGTTCTAATTCTGAACCAGCAGACATCTTCCATGGAAGAACATGGTCTTTCATTTCCAGACTGACAACTTTTAAACCAAATATTCTGCTATACATCCCATCTTGCCTTTCCTTGTATTACTAATATTTAGACAGATGACCT
The DNA here is from genome assembly GCA_013398015.1 of Oreocharis arfaki. Classification (NCBI taxonomy): domain Eukaryota; kingdom Metazoa; phylum Chordata; class Aves; order Passeriformes; family Paramythiidae; genus Oreocharis; species Oreocharis arfaki. Next base: position 126,589 of record VZRR01011318.1, on the reverse strand, counting down.
GCCTTTTAAATTTCCTGGGATCTTTCTGTTACATTTACAGAGGCATTAATCTGTGGGTCTGCATCTTATAACTGCTGTCATTATTAGGCAATATAGAGAACATCGAAGGGGCTAGTCTGACAAAATATTGACTATCAATGACTTAAAATGCGCACAGAAATTTTCTTACATTTCTAGATGACTTCAGAAATTAAAAATGTGACTTTTCTTTCTGCAAAGGTTGGAACAAAAGATCTTTCAAGGTCTCTTCCAATATGGGTTTTCTCTGATACTACAAAAAAAAAAAATTATCAGGACAGGGCATATTCCCAATATATATATTTTTTTAATAGGACATATCATCCTGAATAGAACTCTACTGAATATTTACTGTCTTAGCTATTTACTAAAAAAAGTTGTTGAGAAGAGAGGGTAAATAAGGGGGAGGTTGCGTGTGTGTTCTAAGCACACAAGCAACAGAGGAGTAATACAGCCAGTGTCTAAGGTGAAAACTAAAGGACATACAGGTCAGAATCTGAAGAAACAGAAAGCAGGACTCTTGGAAAGAATGTGAACAGCAGTCTTGGGCCTTCTGGCAGCACATATCTAAACACGTAGCTGGAAGCTATTTATTAGCAGGAGGATATCACTTGTTGGTTTTTGATTGCCTCATGTTTCTGCCTATAAACAACTAATAGAGTAGCATAGTGCAAAATCTGGATTTATTAGCAAATTGCTGATGCTATTTCAGCACAACATTTTTGTTAGTTTGATGAGTATGAAACAGAGAAAAGAACAGCACTACCAGCATAAGGTATAATGTTGCATAAGATCCACACGTTAATTAAGCTTTTTAAAGTTACCAAAAAAAAAATGAAGTACTGAGGTGCATCAGGAACAGCATGAACAGCCAGTCAAGGAAGGTGATTGTCCTGCTCTGTGCTGGTGCAGCCCCACCTTGAGTCCTGTGTGCAGTTTTGGGTATCAGAATATAAGAGAGATATAAAGCTATTATAGAGCATCCAAAGGAGGGCTACAAAGATGGTGAAGGGACTACAGGGGAAACCGTACGAGGAGAGTCTGAGGCCACTTGGTTTGTTTAGCCTGGAAAAGAGGAGACTGAGGGGACACCTCACAGACGTTTACAGGTTCCTCATGAGGCGAAGCAGAGGGGTAGCACTGATCTCTTCTCTGTGGTGACCAGTGACAGTGATGCCTGAGATGGCCACCTAAAAACAGAGACTAGACAAGAATAAGGGAATAAAGGTATTTATTTGAAGGGCCTTCAAGGTACATCTTGGGCAGTCAAAAGGCTACACACAAGATAGACCCTGAGTCATGAGTTCTTCACACTTTTATAAGTTTGGTTCATTTGCATATCAGGGTTAATTGTCAAATTATAACCTCAGTTTATGGTGTAATTACCACAAGTTTGCCCCCCTTCAGAGGCTTTTAGTTTACACATTTTGGGGTCTGGGACAACCAAGGTGTCCTTGAAGAGCAAACCTAGACAGGTTTGTTATGTCTGACCGGCATGAGAGAGCAGCAGCTAACAGGCCACAAGAAACTTCAGAGTTACACACTAGGCAGCACACGATTTGAAAAATATAAATGTTAAAACCTAAGGCATCAACAGGACTCAAGGAAGCAGCATCAAGCTGAGTCAGGGGAGGTTTAGGTTGGATATTAGAAAAACGTTCTTCACCCAGAGGGTGGTTGAGCACTGGAACAGTCTCCCCAGGGAAGTGGTCACAACACCAAGCCTGACAGAGCTCAAGAAGTGTTTGGGCAGTAGTCTCAGGCACACGGTGCGCCTCTCGGTGATGGGCACTCTGCAGGGCCAGGAGCTGGATTCAATGATCCTTGTGAGTCCCTTCCAACTCAGCATATCCTATAATTTTATGATCAATAATCTCTGTTCCCTGAAAACATCCCTTCCTTCTTAATCATGAAGGAAGGAAAAAGGACCTACTATCTATGAATTTATGAATCTTTACAAGACCATTATACTGATTTAGCATGATCTTTTTCCTTTTTCGCTGGCCGCACACAAGTCTCCAAGTACATATCCTACCAGGAACTCCAGAACATTTGCTGCCTGTAGGACAAGTATGCAGCAAATCCCCAAGTGGATACCTCCTGATAAGCAGCAAAAATACAGGCAGAAATTGCTGGACTTGTTTCATGGAAGAGAAATGCTTTAAGGAGTAGTAATTCTTCTCCACCTGGAACTCAAAATACATAAGAGTGCATGAGAGATATTAACAATGGAGAAAATTTGTTGGGGGAAAAAAAACAGGTTAACACTTTAATTGATGTAGAAATGAGTGACTGGAAGAGGAAAAGGCAAAATTTGAAGTACCATGGGCTTCCAATATGTTCACAGTCAACCTATGCTTATCCCAGAAGTCAAAAAAATATCTTTGCTGGTTGCTAGAACAGAAGTTAGCAACCCTGTTCCTTGTGGTTATATTTTTATTAAATCTGTTCTGAGATCTTGCAGAAGCAAGCTTGTGGCTGAAAATTGTACTATTAGAAAGCAGCTCTGTCTGTTAAAATTCATTAACTATAGTGCTGGGGAAACAAACAAACAAACAAACAAACAAACCACAGCAAAACCCAGCATTTGTTATAGTTTCTCAAATGCTTCCCACAGTTAAAATGCACTACTGAGAGATCAGCAGCAAGAGTGTTAGGAAAAGAGGAATGAAGTAGTACAGGCAAAAGAGAACGGTTGCATTTTCAGCTGAGGAGAGTTTATTGTACTCAAGTCTGAGGAGAATAGTAAAGGATATGAAGGAGGGGGAAAAAAAGCAAAGGAGTAAAAAAAACCCTAAAGAAAATTAGAAAGAAATAAGAAAATTATAGTGCTCTCCTTCCAACAATGTCAAACCAGTGCAGATATCTAGTAGTGAGTCCTAACAGAGCACATGGTTTTGAGCACAATGGATCCTTGCATGTCTTCAAATTATAATGCTTCTTTACATAAAATAAAGCTTGTCTATTCTCTAATTTTCCTGTCTTCCAATTATGCTTTTCTCCTGGCATATACTCACCTGTGATACAAATTCTCTTAGAAACTGGAACTATTGCCATTAGCACTAAGAGTGATATTAAGATTCATTCTTTTTTCCAGAGTAGCCCAGGGTTAGCACAGTGGTTCTTCATACACTACCTTAGATAAGTACAACTATCAGAATAAAGCTTAGAAAATGCTGGTATACCCTATTCTTATGATTTCTGCTCACCATATCTCATCACTGAAATCTACCTTTCCAATCAGATTTTAACAGTGAAGCCAGGAGTAGAACAGGCCTTTGTGGCCCTAATGCGACATCACCAGGACTCAGAGACGTGCAGAGAGATTTGAATAATTGTGCTCCACTGACTTGTATCATGACTATAGTAATGCTAGAGAAGTCAGTTTCCCTGGATGCTTCACTCTGATATTTGGGATTTAAAACAGTCCTTCAGTTATAACAGCTTCACACTGTTTTTGGTTTTGTTTTCTATGTGCAGCCTATTTGATGGTTTTCTTGGTTGATTCCCTGTCATCTATTACTATGCTCTCCTTCAATGCCTCCTTACCACTAGCAACATTCTTCCCACATAGATTTTCATGGCTGCTCCCTCATGCCAAAGGTCTGATTTCCAGCTTGTGTCGAGATTTTCTAAGACCACAATATTTTTACCTTTCCTAAACTCTCAGATAGAAATTGACAGGACTCAGTAAAAAATTTAATACTGTTCTCTGAGGACCAGCTAATGCTCTAACTTGTAAAACTCATATAGTTTTTTATTAATTCAGACCTTTCTTTCAGAAACATGGCTTCTCATTAAGTCCTTATGGAGGTATGGGTCTGTTCCTGAGAATCTGGTTTACAGGCTAACAGAAGCTTTGTGCCAGCCTGCTTCTTTTGGTAACAAATTGGCTGCAATTGAAGCAGAACTGCTGAGGTTAACATAGAATATTTTCAGATTTGAGTAGAAAGGAGAAAAGAAGGTTAGAAAAGATGGTTTCCTCACAGGAGTGTCCCTCCCTGTGCTTCAGGAGTAACCTGGAAAGTTATAAGCTAAGAGCAACATTGTTATAGAATATTAGTTTATTAACAAATTATATTAGTTTAAGTTTGTTCATTTCCATGCAGAACATCCCCCATTTTTCCAGAAATGCTTATGCAGTGTGTCAAATTCCATCCCAGAAAAACTTTTGATGCCACCAGCACTCGCTTTCTGTAATGTTCTGAATGGTATGAAAGGGAAAAGGATAAACCAGTAGTGTTGACAAAGGAGTGCTGTGACTATCATGGCTCATACACAAGGCTTCAAAATACAGTGTTATAGAGTAGAAGAAGGATCAGCCCCCTTTTGAAGACAAATAACTCTTCTGGGCTTTCACAAAATCCAACAACTACTTTTATGTAACTGGTGCAGACCATAATTAATTGATTAAGCAAGAATTTCCACACAAACCTCTTTAGTTTCAACATATGCAGAATCCCTTGCTCCACCTACCAGCAAATGCATCATCCTTTAGTTCACTCTCACAGGCAACAGATTTTAAAACACATGAAGGGTTATTCCAGACTCCTGTACATATTTGAAATTCTGCTTCAGACTTCTTACAGCTAAAGTTAGAGCACACTCTGAACATCAAACACAAGCAAAGCACAAAGACACTGCCACATCAGCAGGTCTAACCAAATACAACATTGATATGGAAAATTATGACATTTGACAGTAAAGAGCAGAATACTGCAGTTGATCTAAATGTAAAAAGCAAACGTTTTTCTTACACTCTATCTATAGCAAAGGAAGAAAAGTATGATCAAAATAGTAGCTCATTTGGAAGATAGGCCAACTTAGCTGGCAATCTAGTTTGCAGATACAGTTATGGAAAGGTAGAAAACAACACTGGGCTCCCACTTAATTAAGCCATTACTTGGCTAGATCTTTTCATTTAGGCCCACAGTCAAATGGCATGAACACTGATTTGAAGTTCACAGCTGCACCTTCAAAATTCAGGTAGAGGAAAGCTTACCTTCCTGATCTAGAAAAGGGTTATCAGAAGACAAAACTGAAAATCCCTGAAAATCTCCAAATGAGGAAGGAATGAAGAAAAGTGTTTCACCGAGTTCTAAGCTCTGTTTAGATCAGAAGTCATGGTGGCCCTGAAAATGCTGACAGGCACAGACAGTTCTGCACTGGTTGCCAAAATAATGCCATATCTATTCTTTCACTTCCTTGTACAGAGCAGTTTAGTGCTCAGTCAAAGGGTCATGGATACCCTTGGACACCCTCCAGCCCTCCTGAAACATTCAGACTTTTTGTCAACTCTGGCTCTCTTCTCTGAGGCCCAGAGACAACAGCCTTGAAGCACAAAGCATAGACAGACACAGTAGCTCCTCCCTGCAATGTGGGAACACTGGAGGTTCAGTGAGGGAAACTTTTCACTTCCTGCATCTCAATGCAACTGCATTATGGCTGACATTATTTGGTCACATGTCTTAATTATTTTTTCTCCTAATACAAAAGATTACTTATCTGGACACTGACAGGGGAGCAAGTGTCTCTTGACTTTAAATATCTCAGAAAAAATTGTTTTCTTAAAGGAGTAAGATATCTTAGAAATATGACTTAATGTCTTCTCCTAGAAGGAAAAGAAACCCACTCAATTCCGAAGAAGTAGAGCGCCAAGTTACATTATTTGCCTTGGAAAAATCAACTGCATCTCATCTCTGTCAATTAATCAAAACTAAAGTTAAACCTAACAAAAATAAAAACATTAAATGAACCAATCAACAAAAATTAAAAATACTGCCAACTTCTCTATATTTGTGACCCATTAATCTCCCCACTTCCTGTTTTTTCCACCTTCCTGCTTTTGCCAAGGTTGCTCAAGGTCCTGAATTTTCTCATCCGGGCAGGAGATGTAGGGAGTCAACACCCTCAAAATTTGTTTATATTACTGAAAAAAATCACTATTAATATAGATCTTTGCATTAATTTCATAAGAATAGAATGGGGTGTCCAAGTTTAGAATACAGACCACTGTTGCTGCTGTGACGGTTTGGGGGCATAGAAAACTGAAGATTGACTTGTTAGTACTCATATGTTCCTCTAAAAAGCAACAAAAGATGAACCAATCAACACTGAAAAAGAATTCTCCTTCCCAAATATTTTGACCCCTTCCCATAAATTATTCCTTGAAAGTAAACTCATTTTGTCTGTCTTTTCTCTGCTTCCAGAATCCCCTTTCATTGGTAACCTTACAAACACCCCCAAACAAGGAGAAATACAGAAAAACACAGTAACCCACAATTAAAACTTTCTGTTTCCAAAATTGTGAAACACAGCCACAACTCAGAGCAGTTTGCGATTCTAGGTTAGCCAACCTAAACCAAATAACAAAACCTGGTAAAAATTAAGTCAACAGTCTCATAGTTTCATTATTTATTTTTCACTTCAGAAAGAACACTGGAAAGGTAAGAGTGAGATGGATTGCCTGGAGCTCTAATAGCGCTTATTACTTCGGGTTTACATAATGAGGAATTCATACCTAGTTACTTAATAATATTGATAGCAGCATCAATCTTGCCAACTGAAAATGGATAATCTACTTTAGCAGCAAGTTCATCAAAGGTTAAGTCCTTTTCTTTTCTATGTTTTTTATCTGTAGAAGAGGAAAGGAGTCAAGAAAAGGACCTTCCAAAGAGCATTTGCAGACTACTTCTATAAACAGGCTAATATGGCAATTCGCACATAGGAAGGGAGAGAGGAATGAAAAAATTATAAATTCTTAAGAAAACATTATAGCACATAGATTAAAAAGGTTATTGCTTAGAAGATTGAAGAGTTTTAAGTGAAAGTGGCTGAGGCAGAATGAAATGGTTTCCACAAAAAAATTATATTCCAGGATGTGAGTTAATGATGAAATGCTGAGCTGGCAGGAGGCCAGCATTGTCCAGTTTCATTCAGTTGAGTAGGAGGGATAATATCAGCTGACATGCTGGCAGCAAGAAAGGCCTCTGAGACGGATGGTAGCTTAAACACACACTGGTCCAGCAGTCAATGGAAAGCTTGTTGCAATGACCAGACTAATTACTCTATCCACTGGGATTCAGAGCATTTTAAAGTAACTACAGGATCCACCTGTCAAGAAAGAAGTTGGAGAAAGGACAATCTCATCAACTGAAAATGCACATGACTGGTGACAGACCAGATGTAGCACAACACAGACAGCAGGCAGTATCCTCATCAGTGTAACACTGAAGTTAATACAGGACCACTTTACTGACATCTTCAGAGTTGACTCCAGATTTACACAGAAATTAATGAATTCAGAGTATGGCCATATTGAAATTTCCTATCAAGTGCACAAAGAAGACTTCTATAGAGAAAATCCACTGGTCTGCACAAAGAAACTGTACTTAGTACTTGCCAGAATTTCATCCATGGGACAGATGTTCAGCAAACGTAAATGAGCACACTTCCATGATATCACCCCCTAGTATCTTCCATAGGGCAGTGGCGGTATTTGCAGAATGGCAATCTCTTCAAAGCATACATTGAAACATTTCACAAAACTACTAGAGAAACTAATATAAATATTACTCGGTAATCTATTACTCTGAAACTGAAAATCCAATCTGACTGTATGTCACCACACTCAGAGGATTTTACCACAGGAGGAGCTACTGCTCTTAGACAGATGGGATCCTATCAGGCCACAGGATTTAAAAGCACAGGGAACCTGAGGACACCTTCCTAAAAAGAGGGAATTATGAGATAGATAGTCTGGGTGCAATCTAGACTTGGGTAGAATTTGACTAAATAATTATAACAAAGCCCAGTAGAAATGGAGAAATCATTGTGTATATGCTGCCCTTAGAATAGGGAGCAAGTTTATGGTAAGGACAGCAAGTATAGGAATAAGATGGTAAACCGGTGACCATCTAGGTCTGAAAATAATTTGAGCAGAGGGAGAGGAGTAGCCACCTGAAGGCTGGAAGGAGAAATCAGAAGGCAGCAATTAACCCAGGGACAAAGACTTCCAAGTCCTCACCTAATGAGCATGAGGAAGAGGAGCTGCTCTCTGAACCAGTTCTTGAGAGAGGACGCATCTGAACAGGCTAATGGCGAAATACTGATGAACTCAATCATTCTTATACTTGGCTGGAGTGCTTGTAGAATAGCTTTCCCAGTCATCAGGGATGGAGAGAAAGATTATGCAAACTCATAACCAGATAATTGCAGTCTACAGCATTATCCACATTTTATTTTTCTGTGGAAAGCACTCTGCTTTTAATTTCAATCCACATTCTATGAACGGGATTAAACTAACATCTAGTTAGGAAGGATATAACCTAAAGAATGTCAATCATCCTTTTTCATCAGAAGCATTGTGGGAAAATATGAAAATGGACGAATTTGTTGTCTGTGTTTCACTTCCTACTTTAGAAACCCAAATTAACCATTTCATCTTTGATGAGAGCATCTTTCTCTGATGTCAAATGTCAACATGCTACTTTGTGATGCTTTTGTTATTTATTTTCATCTCTAAGGTCAAAAAGACTCCTCTCCTAGCTCACACAATATGCAAATATATTCTCCTTTTTTTGAGTCTGTTTAGAGTCTCTTTCCTGTCTGGTATATCTTCACTGATGTAGCAAATAATCATATAAATGATATATTTCAGGAAACAAATACTTCCCTGACAATATATCTGGTTGTGCCCTTACCTTTCTCAACAGAGGGAAAAAGACATTCCTTAACTTAAAAAGTGGACATGAAATTTAACAGTCACTGCACAATGGATTGGATGGAAGATAACAATCCCGTCTTCCCACAGACTTAAGTTTAAAATTTAGGTCATGAAAGGAATTGATGAAATTATTTCTCCAACTCCCTATACTTCTCGTATCCTAACTCTCAACTTCAAACTATTTGCCCCCAAAAAATCATTCTTACCAAACTTTTGAAACCATTGTAAACTGTTATAGCTCTAATCACACTAAAAGGAATGAGATTTCCATAGTTAAAGCACTGACTATGGGTGGGTGCCATACAAGCCATCATACAGCAATCAACAAGAAGCTTGAAACATTTGGTTCAAGACAAGAAATGACAACTGGAAGTCACTGTCATAATCAACAGGCAACTAGCTGTCTCTCTTGAGTGCTGGAACGGGGTTAAACGGCAAAGTAGAAATCAATGTAATAGCAGCCAGAACAAATTTAAGAAAGCTTGTGAAGCATACTTAGAGTGGATGGAATGCAAGCGAGCGAAACTTTTTTATTACTTTTATAATGCTACGAAGGTGCTAAGGAATAAATGTGTTTTTAAAACTCCCAATGCAATCTCTCTGGCATACTGTATTCCTCCAGAAGGCCAATCAGATAAAAACTCTGGAGGTAATCGAAGAATCTGCAATTCCATCGAATAACAATTTCTTTTTAAATTGGCCTGGCAATCAAAATGCATTAGAGGCAATAAATACATTTAAAGAATAAATATTATGTGTTTTACCGAGATATACTGTTAAAGATTGTAGGCTTCAATGCAGAGAATAGAAAAAAATAAATAAACAGGTCAAAATGTCAGAGTCTGCTGATTTCACTTTTCTCCATTTTTGAATATATGTCCTCGAGTAATTACAGCTTTTCTCCAAGAGATGTTAAGAATCAGCAGGTTTCTTTGCTACTGTGGCTGGATGAAAATAATATACATAAAGAACCAGCAAACTATTCCCTCAAATATCTAATAAATTCAAATTCGGCACTTACAGTTTTGGGGGTACTCCTGAATTTGCTTCCTGCTGAAATGCTTTTGTTGCAAATAAGGGAAGTAACGTAAAGTTAAATTTCCAAGTGCCTGTTTAGATTCAAGAGGAAAATGAGGTAATTTCTATTTGTATAAGCTGGCTAACTTATGCACATTGCTCATCCCTTGACCATTTCCAAAATTTATTCTCATTTTCAGGTGTCTGCAAATCACCATCACTTGGATATACAATGTTGTTCTTCAAATAGGAGTTGCATTTGGATGCAAATAGGAGTTTAATAAGACCAAAGACAAATGCAAGAATTTTATTTTAATTTTCTAGAATAATAATGAAAAAGTCTTCCATTCCTGGGTGACTTCCATTTATATTCTGGAAGAAAAGGATGTAAAAGTAGTATACATCTATTTTACCCAAAAAGAAATTACTCTGGAGAAATCTGACAAGGATTCATTTCTTTCTTTCATTTGTTCTGTCACTTTTGCCGCCCAAGCATGACATCACAATTTGTCAGAAAAATGTGTCTTATGGCCTAAGTGCTATTATGGAGCACTCAATAAATGATTTATTCTGCTCATAATGGAAGGCAGTATGATATTTACTCTTGTTCTCAGAAATTTAAGAAGAGAAAAAGTGTTTAAATTCCTTAGTAAGTAGAGCTAGTGCAAAATCAAGAGACGTTAAGTTCATTCCACATTCAACAGCCTTTTGGCAGGTTAAGTGCCATGCTACTTGGATGCCAATGAAATGGTAGTGAAATTCCAACCACTGAAACAGCATCCTTTCTTCCCTCGCTTCATTACCATGATCTTCAAACTGGAGGAGGTCCTGAACTCAGGAGATTTTGTCCTAGTATCATCTTGTTAGAGAAATTCTCAGAGCAATGATGTGAAAGGTTGTAGAAAACTCTTGATGAAGCTTCTCTGCTGCACTGTTTTTAGTGATTGTCAGTTCCTGGTGGATTATTTAATCAGCCAGATTTACACTTATAACCCCATAGTGAAGGACTACTTCAGCACCCTGGGCTCGCTGATCCTCTATCAACACCACTTTTGTTTAACAACATGTAAACAAATAGAAGGACTAACAGGCTAAAGCTGGGAATTGCCAGGAAGAATGGTTGTTCATCTCCAGGGAATGTCCCATCTGTTCTGAGTAGGAACTCATTGCTCTAAGTGTCAGAAACAAGCAAAGGCTCCAACTCATTTCCCTCTGTGGTTCAGTTTTGCCCTGGCATAGAATTTGGCCAAAAGACAATCTATTCTCACTTTCGTTTGGAGAAAAAGAAAATGAGGAAAAGAAATTAAGATTCCCATGGGCTTTCGGGTTTTTGTTGCTTGGGTTTTGTTTTTTTTTAACAGGGAGACAAGCAAGACTTATACCTACTGAGAATCTCAACAACTCTTCAGATACGTCACATGCGGCAGAAGGTAGTTTAAAGTTCTTGCTCAAGGTGAAATTGTGAACAAATGACAGCACTGAGCAGAATAATCTAACTCTTGCAATCCCTTTCTACTAGAGCACTTCTCTCCCAGGCATCCACTTTTGGATTTAGCTAGAGGTAGACTCTCACCTACATTGGAATAATACAGCAATAGCAATTTTAGGGTAGGTGGAAACCTATATTGGGCTCTTTCAGCTCTACCCAACAAGAAAGTGAAGAAAATGACTCAGCGCCGTCATTCATGATCATGATCAGCCTTCTGATGTGGCAGTGTGCTCAAGGGTACCTTGCTCCCACAGAGACTGGGTATCTTGAGAAAAAACGCAGATAATTGTTTTTGACAATGGCCTGAAGAACTGAAGGAGAATGACTTGAAGACTCTTGAAATACTTGACTCTTAAAATATAACACAGGCACTGTATGGTGCTTTTCAGATAACTAAAATATGGAGAAGTTGAAAAAGGAAATTTATTTACTTTGAGGCTGAGTAAATAGCTTTCAGAAATTCACTGAAACACTAAATACATTCTTCAACAACTGTCACCATCTATTATTATAAATTTACTTAAAGGAGCAGATGAAACATCTTACCTTTTTTTATTATTATTTTTTATTTTTTAATTTCTTTATTCTTGTTCCAGTTCAACTTTTAAACAAAATATTTAAGCATGAAGCACTGAATAGCCCAGATATGAATACTCAGTCTTTCATTTGTAGCTGAGTGATATGAATATAACTGAGATAAACAGTAACAAATATGTAAAGATTAGTTGGTGCTAAACCTGGTTTTAGAAGATACAGAATATGTAAGTGTCATGAGTTAACATTACACGGTACTCATTAAACCTAAGGAGGAAGACAAGGTGTTACTGATTTAAAATTCAGAACAAAGTACGACATAAATACATATTTTACATTTTCTCAGCTTGTTAAACTGTACCATATAATTTTATCACAAGCCTGATCTTTTAATTGGCTGCTACTGAGCAAATGGATACTTGAATATTCTCAAGGAACAGAGAAATACTAAAAAAAAAAGACAAAAATAGATTAAAATACAGTTGTCAGAGTCAAAACCAGTAACGTAAACAATTTAAGTTAAAAAGAAAAAAACAAAAAATTACAGCCCTTCAGGGAACACAGAATTGTTAAGCAATATAAAGCCTGGAAACTTAGAGACAAAGTCAATTTCAACATGTCAAGGTAGAACAATGCATTGAACACATTACTTCTTTTCTTTGTGTTGGGATTTCATCAGTAGAAGCCACTTGTGAAAAAAGCAGTTAAATCAAACTTAAAATCACAAACAATAAAACAGCAATCATTGTGCACTGATCATAATCATATGGCTATTGCACAAATTCAAGTTGCTCCTTCCTACACTTGGATGATTTAGAAATTAAACTGCTCATTTCACTAATGTCCATAAATATCCTTATACTTCATATCTTTTCCAAATATTTAGGCTTTGAAATCATAAGGCTCATTTAATCAAAGAACATTGCATTTATACTGGGAAAGAGATCAGAAGTCCAAACCAGCACACGGCCAGGGGGCCTTAATCAGGACCTCCTACAAAAAGGATCTCTCCAAAGAGGCGTGAGGAAACAAAGCAGAGAATCTGTGATAACAAAACAAAAACATCAACACACAACACAGTAGAAAACTTCACATGAATGACCATGAAACTCACATGAGAGAGGCGAGATGGAAAAACAAAGCAAAGGGAAGATCTCTGCAGTCAGTCCTGCCAGTACTGAGAATTTTGGTGTCACTACCACTCTAGGAGTTAAGTGTGGTTTCTGCTTTAATAGGAAACATACCACAGCTCAGAAGTGAGGAGAAAACATTTCTAAATGTTGTTGAAGAAAGAGAAATACTGGAACAGATTGGCCTTCTTAGATGTATCCAAAGCAGGATCACACAAAAGTTCCTACCGAAAATGACATGGTAATTCTATGCAGCCATTACAAGGACAGTAAAGAATGTCAAAAAGTTTCTATCTCCCCGTTATCATATAGGTGGCTTTAAGAGAAAACTAAACATAAACTGGGTTCTCTTTGCATCCTAAGATGCAAAATGTACGTGAATATGACGAGAACTGTAATACTTAGTCTGGGGACAACTGCAACCACCCCTTCAGCCCTGAAGGTCTGACTGTTTAAAACGCATTCTTCTGTTTGCTCTTATACCTGCTTTCTGATATCCAAGTTTACGTCATTTTTCAGTGCATTCAACTTATGCACCATGTGCCTGTACATCATTACATTTTATGTGCATGGACACACATTTTTTTGTGCATTAGAACAAAACCAGATTTGATGTTCTGTGGCAGAAGCATCTCCAGGGGTAGGGATGGCCTGTCTCAGATGGTATCTAGGCTCACTGCTGATTCATTGCATGGGTTGGAGCTCAACTGCTACTATGAAATACTCCTTTACATCAGTCTGACTGTTTTGCAAGCCTGTTAACAAGATGATTATAAAGTAAACGTTGATTATAAAGTAGATAAATAATGATGATTATAAAGTAAATACAGATGATGTTGTCTGGCTGAGAAAGTTAGGGCTGTTCAGCCTGGAGAAGACAAGGTTGTGTGGAGACCTCATATCATAGCAGCCTTCTAGCATGTGAAGGGCACCTGCAAAGAAGCCAGAGAGGCCAAGGAAGCCAGCAGTGTTCAAGGCCAGGTTGGATGGGGCATTGAGCAACCAGGTCCAGGAGGAGATGCTCCTGTCTGTGGCAGGGAGGTTGGGGCTAGATTCTCTTTAGGGTCCCTTCCAACCCATGCCATTCTATGATTGTATGGTCTGTATACATAAGAACATATATGATATACATGCTGAAGTTATGGGCAGGTAATATATTACAGTGAATGCTCCAGGTTTCACGGGCATGGAGAGCCAAATCTCCGAATGATGTAAATTCATATAGATCAATGGGGGTTGATCAAAAGCTACTTTAGTGTTTCTTTCATCAACATTGTAGGACTTTGCCACACAAATGAATTAATTGTACGAAGTCAAAGAGTTCAGTAAAAGTAGGAGTACATGTATTCTAACTATATGATTTCCTTGCTACTTTTTAATCAGATGTGAAAGTGTGATGCACTTTTGAAAAAACGAGACTTGATTTTGAGTAACTCAGTCTTGGAGATATTCCAGAGATCTTGTTTTTGAGACCTAGTCCCCTTCTCTGTGCCTTACCTTGAATATGCAAATGCTCCAGGCTCCAAATCATCTGTCACTAGAAATGTAGGTCATAAGTTTTCAGCTGTATTTCTCATTGTTTCCATTTACTGAGCGCTGACTCACCATGATGGCTGTTAAACCCCATTACTGCCAGAATGTCAATGTTTAACATGTTTTTCTAAACTGAACCATATGATTTTGTGGTCCTACCGCGGAGTCATCGCACTCCTTTCCTCTACTTTTAGTATTCCTTTTGATAAACTATACTACCATAGCAATAACCCTGAACTCTCAGAAGCTACTGCACATTAAAAATAAATGTTCTGAGACGTCATTCTGCAGAATGGGATGTACAATACAACCTAGATAGCAATTTTAGAATTTTTATGAAAAACATACTGTAATACAAAATAAAACTTACTCCATAAATTATCTGTTAGAAAATGTTATTCTGTAATTTTGCTTTTTTATTATCCAAAATGAAGTAGGTCTTCATATTGAATTTTAAAATGACATTGCTCTTCCTGTAATTCAGATGGAATTGCTAGTATAAAGAAAACAAAGCACTCAAACCTCCTCCTTTTTAACTGCTCCAGTGCAGAATAGCATTCTACATTTGAATTGACATTTATTTAAACTGGAGAATAGGCATGGAATTACCAATTACTTTTTGCCTTATTCATGTTATTTCAAAAAAGTATTGAAGAACCAGACATTGTCAAAACGAATGGAGGGTGGAAGCTTGTAAGAAATTAAAGACAAAAGGTAAATTTCAGCATCTCTTAAAATGTTGCTGCATAGAGACCCAGAGTTTTGAGTCTTTCTTGGGGTGACTCCATGATGTGTATCCCCTATCGCCTCCTTTATGCCCAGACATGAATCCTGTGCCCTTCTGTGCCTTTAACGTGGGTCTGAGAGCAAGAAAAAAAAAAAAAAGCCAGACGAACTTTTCAAAGCAGTTTTGTGTTCAAGGACACAGATACACACTCCCCTGTGTTCTGCTGTGGTGGCAAGAAGAAGAAAGCACCCTTCCTGCTTTTCACCTACTCTCAGCTCCTTTTCTCAGGACAGAGACAGGCTGCTAACTGTGGCAAATTTTCTTTTCCCTGGAACTTCGGTTTTTCCTTCTTCTCCTCCGGACCGTTCAGCAAAAATAGAATATCACTTGGGAGGCCCAGAGAGGCCCACGCCAAACCCCAGCTCCGGAGAGGAGAGACCACACCCACAGAAAGGACTTTGAAATTTACCAGGTTCTCCCCACAGCGAGAGGCTTTATTATTTAGCATTATTCTTTGCCGGAGCCTGTGTGCACTGTGCTGTTAAACAAATAGGTTTTTTTACTTTCACTTCTCTCCGAGGAAAATTCTTTCCAAACCTGGTGGGGGAGGGGTGGCTGTAACCGGCCTTCTATCAGAGGACATTCATTTCAGATGTTCCTCCGAATTTGTCTCAAACAGGGACAGAGCCACTACCCACTGCTGAACAAAATCCTGTCTGAAGAACAGCTAAAGTTGAGATTCAGTGTTATAACAATATGCACCTGACAAAAATTAAATAATCAAAGTCTAATGATATTATGTATCACAGTGACATTTTCCATTAATCTTTCTTTTTCAGCTTTGTGATTGATGGAGTCTTCTTGTCTTAGATAATGGATTGACATCCCATCTAAGATAAAGGTGGAACTACGGCCATTGGGCATGAAATACAAGTGGTAGGTCATTTATAGGGAGCATATACTTTTTATACAGACAACAAACTTAAACTAAAACCGATGCATACTTCATGGAGACAGAAGGAATTCGGAAAAGACCAAATGATTCTAAAGAATTTGGAAGAACTTTCTTAATTTCTAAATCTATTTTCTAAGTAAGGCAGAAAAACCCTCTGGCACAAGGTTTAGATCATAAAGCTAGCAGATTTTATAAAGTAACATTCCAAGTTTACAAAATTACTCCTGGATTACAGAGACAAGAAGAGAAAATCCTTTCTGCTGAGCTCCGATCACCAGTAAAGCCATTACAGGAAAGCAGAATATGAAGCAGAGTGTTAAGGTAAAGATATGGTTTTGAGATGAAGTAATTGTGCAAGACAGGAAAAGCAATAATGGCTGAAAGTTTAACCTTAGGTTCACCCTTATGTCTTGAACTCTTCATCTTCCACAACTATATTAGACATAATGAACAGATAACCTAGTAGTTGGGACAGACATATCCATAGAACTCATTTTCCTGGAGCAGTATTGATAAAAAGTGGCAGTATTCATCTTGCAAGTTTTGGTAAAAAGTATTATTGTATAACAGTGTCCATTAAAGCTCTGGTTAAAGCAACACAGCGTGAAGTTTTGCATAGATTTGGACTGTTTTACCTTCCACTTATAGTAAGTTACTCTAAAATCTACAGACTGAGACTTGGTTTGGTTTCAAACTCCAGTAAAATCTAGAGATGAACCAAGAGAGAAAAAATTGGGGAAAAAAAAAAAAAGGTTACATGGTGGCAGATCCAGTTAGAAATTCCCATTAGCATTCCATGTTTGCAAAAAATACCCCCAAAAACTCCATCAAATATTTGACCACAGTTTTGCCTGGCTTTTACCCTAATAATTATTCCAGTTGCACAGAGAATAGAGGATTGTCTGCACCCTATGTTTCATAAAATAGAATCTCTTCGACAAGTCATTCAAGCTTTTATTTTCATATATGTTCTTTGCTCATGGATATAAATACACGTGCCCATGTAGTGCCAGAAACAGCAATGCCATCATAGAAAGGAAAGCCATCAGTTCAAGTCAGGGTTACACTAGGGAGCTAAGTTGAATATATATAGTGCATATATGTATTGTATGTATCCACTATGTACACAGATAGACAAAAAAAGAATTGAAAATATATTGTCCACACAACACTTCACATCACTTGCAGTTACCTTCCACATCTCTCACAGAGGCAAATGAATTGCCATCCTTGTTGTTAGACCATTGTTTGGGAGGGGGTGGCACTGGGTTCCATACAAAAAATGAGATTTGCTCAGCAGTCTTTGAAATTTTGCTGTGTTAAATCTGATTGGTGCTACTCAGATGGGAAAGGAACACGTGGAAATGGCATGATTTCAAAATTCTGGCATGAGTCTGTTTTAACCGAGGCATGTTTTCGGGAACACATGTAGACCAGCTGGCAAGGCAGATAAAGGACGCAGTGGATCTGATTCTTCACTTCTGAAATATCTTTGATTCATTTTATACATCATGGGGGGTGCTCCCAAATCCTTGAGCAGTCTTCTACGTATGGAGCTATGAAGAGAGGGAGAGCATTTTTATTGATATCACTAATACCAGGAAGATTTCCATGAGATACATCCTGGTTTTCAGTGTCTACAAGAAAGGTTGACAGAGAAGCATGCCCAAATAAAAAATTACACCATTCTGGAAATGCCTGCAAAGACATTTAAATACTGTGAGATGTGTATAGAAGTGTCTGTTTTTCACAACACCTTCAGTGACATCAGGTGAATGGGGAGAGGGTGTTGAACTAGGAAATCTAGTCTAGACTTAGAGTTACATTTGGGAATGTACCCAAATGTACCGAGATGTACCCGAATGTACCGAGATCTTTATCTGGTCTCAGTATCTGAGCTTGTGAAATTCATACAATAGGGTTCTCTTCCATACATACTTATAGAAGTGTCTGTGAAATGCAGAAATTATGGTAACAGGAAATTACCACAAAAGAAACATTACTTCTTTGGAAAAATTTTTTAAAAATAAAAGTTATTTTTGGTATATAGCAATTCCTTTCAGCTTGTCGCAAGATCTTCCCATATAATGAAGATCATATTAGATCCACCAGAACTTTTTTCCTTATCAGGATGTCAGTGTTAAGTAAGAGTACCTCTGAAATCCCTTGAGCACTACTGGGCAAGAACATGAGTAAAAAAATGCCTTCAGTGCAGTGCTGGACTCAGATGGCTGTTCTCCTAATGACATACACTAGGTCAGCATCTAAGAAAATGCTGATTTTTTTTTTAAATTGTACTGCTACGTATTGTGATGCCCTACTGTTAATACAAGCGTAGACATTACCTCCTGATCCAGTTAAAACAAATGCCAGTGAATCAGCACATGTTTCTGCACTCTTCACACATTCTACTCAGGGAAGAAAAATAGGGGAAAAAAACCTCAGCTGTTTTCACAAAATGGTTCTTTATCTGCGTCTTATGTCTCCCCATCTACCCTTTAGGCAGCTCATCAGCCTCACTCAGCAGGGAAGTCTCACTGACTCAGGAAGGACATTGCGCTGAGCAGCATTTGCAGCACCTTCAGTGACATTCTCCAAGATGTGCAAGGTACAAGAGAGGCAGCAGAGACTCTGCAGCACAGCAACTAACACATTTTCAGCAAAATCCACCTGTGAATCTAACTGATAACAATCAGCTAGAGGCTACAAGGCAGCACATCACTACCCATTACAAAACGTGTGATACTGTTTAGCACAGGAAGAACTGCTTTCACAACTAGCAATATATCCCACGTATTTCCATGTTATATTCAGGGACAGGGAGCAGAAAGAGAGAAAATCTCTTGAATGATGACAGTTTGACTTAGTTTTCCGTGAGGTCACTTGATTCTTAATGGTTTTCTGGTGTTTGGTCGTTTGGATTTTTTTAATTGAAATACCTGCCACTAATTTTAGTGAAGTCATTTCTTGCTCTTCAGTGTGTAGTCATACAACAAACAATTTTAATGTGATAATATTAATACGAGAGGATTTTTCTCTCTCATTTGCTTGTATTTTGATCAGTCTATTGCATATTATTAAGGAACAAATTCTACCTCTGTATTTACAAAAATCTAATCCATAGAGGTTTTAACTTCTGGGAAGATATATAATTGAAAGCAGTATTGCCATCATCACTGCCATGGATTCCCAACCATCTCTTAGTCAGCTGTTAGGGGAAAAATAAGGAAAATATTGATGTGGCAAGTCTTCATAATTATAAAAATACAAGTACTCGCTGCATAGAAACTCTTCATTTTGTATTCAATCACACTTGCTTGCAAAATGCTAATGGCATCTAGAACAACAGCGCAGTGCTCAACAGAAGTACCGAGCAGCTGGTTATGTTGTCTTGTGACTATTTTACATTTGCTTACTTAAAATTGCAACCATGAAACCAGATTATGTCATTTTAAAAGAAGTTAGGCTTTTAAAGGGCCTACTCATGAAAGATTATATAGTTATGCTCCTGAGCCCAGGAGAAAATAAAATAAAACAAAGGATTTTTTTACTAAAATTAAGTCTTACTCACATTGCCTATAAACGTTTGTCCTTTAGTTACAGTACTCTAAAGGAGATTTATTTATTGCCCGGATTACAAGGACATGAGCCAAGAGCTCCAGGCTCTACCACCAACACCTTGAATGATCTTTAGAAAGCTGCATCATTTCCTTGAGTACTGGTTTTTTTCATATAAGAAAAATAGAGTGGGAGGGAGGGGAAAAAACAGCAAGAGCATGCTCTCAGAAAGATACTGAGATGCTAATGGTTTACTTGGTGCTTTTAAATCTTATCGAGAACCCCAAAGTGAGAGTGCCCTATTAATGCAATTGCATTCCCTAAGACAAGGGCTGCATAATATTTGTCCAAATAATGAAAGCCCACCTTCACTTGTTAGATTAAATTGGTTAGAAATGTCATCAAAAGATCATGGTAGAGAAGACTTTTAGCACAACTCAAAAAGGCTCACTCAAATCAAATCGAACTACCTTATTCTCATAACTAGTGAACATGAGATGTACAGATGTGGAAATGAATTAACTAAAACTTTTATCCTAGAGCTTAGTTTGCACTGGTAAATAAATTGATGAAAAGAAGAGCTATTCTACTAATTTTAGACCTTTTTTCTAACCCAACGTTTTGAGGTGGTGGGTAGGCTAGAAGGAGCATTCAGGATCAGTATCCTTCTTTATCACCTCCTTGATGAGAGATGGTCTGACTAGAGGTTGAAAAAAAGACTTCTGGCTTCTTTAGGCACGTAAGTCATATGACTGAGCTAAATGCAGAGCTTTACCACCCTTTCTTTCCTTTTACTTGATTTTTTTTCTCTCTCTCTGTCTTTTGACCCTCCTATCCGTCCATTTAGTCAACTACAGCTGCTTTTCTTATTTGTTTCTGTGACACTGGTGTGAGCTCCTCTCATGTTTGAAAGGCAGCTAAAAGCACAGTCCTAAGCATGTTGATATTTGACAGATTTCACAATGGGTGAGGAGACCTTTAACTGTAAGATTTGCAGCATGAGCCAAAAGCACAAACTACATTTTCAGTCTTTGCTGTTCTTTCCCCCCGCCCCCTTTCTCTTTCTGTGTGCATGTTGCTTTGTCATCAGCAAGAGCAACCACAATAACTCAAATCCCTAGTACCTACTATCTTCAATCTTCCTCCAATACTTATCATCCTCAGTACCCTCTAAAAGACTGTCAGACAAGATTTTCTAAAAGCAAAGTAAAAAGAAAACTGGTCCCTCTAGAAACACTCTAAGCTAACATGAAAGGGAATAATATCGGCTGTTAATGAGCTTTTTTTTTTCTTAATACTTTGCAAGTCTGAGTGGATTCCCCCAGCCCACAACTTTTTAAATCTTTAAATGAACATTACCAACACTTTATCTTGTTTGCTATGAATATAAGCAGACTGAAGCCTGTCTGTGTGCAACACTGAATGCTGTTTTACATTTTATAGTGACAGAGGCATATAACCCCTCTAATTCGTATTTTTCGAACAAAGTTATTAATAAGGCACTACCAATAGACTAGTGAACAGAGCAGGCAGGCATTTCTGTCTAGGATGTCTACACACACATTTAGGTCTAGCACTCTCCTCTGTTGCAGGCAGCAGTTAATCTTCATGGGCTTCAGTGTTGCAGAAGACAACCCTGTGTGTCATTGAACCTGGCCTGCAGTTATACACTACTGCAAAGCACAGCTGCCATAGCCAACTTTGTTTACTCAGCATCACATGGAACTCCATCTGGATGAGGGTTAGAGCTCTTCAAATAATTGGAGACTCCATAAGGAATAAGGCTCCTTCCCCAAACAGCAAAGTAACAGTGGAAAAAAATGAGAAATAATTTCTGCCTTCTTTGATGAGTCATGATTTGTCCCACTTAATTTTATTTCTATCCTGTTTGCCAGCCAAAACTGCAGTGAACAAGTGCTATTTGGAGAGCATAGACTCTAAAATAGCTCACAGCTTATGGTTATTAGATATACAACGTGAAAGTAGCAGTTTTGCCTATGCAATACTGTCTTCCTGAGATCTGCAAGGTCAGAATATGACCAAAATTATCATCACCAAGTTATGTTAGGCAATAATCTGAATATACTGCCCATTGAGATAAATTGCTCAAGACACCTGCAATGTTTCCCCTGGGCATAGTTCAGTCAGTCCTCATGCTGCCAGGGGAGCTTAGGATCACAGAAAGATTATGGAGAGAAAATGTAAAAATTGGGCTTTATATAAGGCTTTTATTAGGCAAACAAAGTACTCTGAATTTCAAATGGAAGGGCCTTTATAACCATGGACAGTTCTACCAGAAATGGCTGCAATAGACCAATCATCTTGGGAAGAGGTGAAAGTGAAGTCACTTAAAACAAGAGCAATATTAAGACAGATGCATTTCCAGCATTGGTAAGGGAGAACCTCTTGGTATATCATAGACTTTTCTTCCATTTTAAATTCCTCTGAGTGAAAATTATCACAAATTTCAAAGCAGTGTTTAAAAAGCCTTTCTATCACCAGCTTTAAAATGCAGAAATACAACCTAGTTTTTGTTTTGTCGTTACTTTTAAATCAGTTCATTACCATTTCTACAAGTGCAATTAACATTAACTTCAGATTTTAGCACAAAGAGAGCTATAATTCAAAAGTTTTTCCACTTGTCCAAGACTGTTTACACTAGAAGGAAAACATTTAAATTTTCCTTCCACAAGTATTAAGAAATTCAGATCACTGAGAGAAAATAAAGTATTTCTTAAAACACCTGAGGCTTGTGCAAACAAAAATGCATGAATCTCTCAATGGATGCTACCTTTCAGACAAAGAAATGACAGACATAATGCTGTGATATATTTTAATTTCCTCATAAACCAACTTCTTATATTAAATCATGTGTTTCACAGAATCACAGTGACCTTTCAGCTTAATGCACTGTGAAATCTTCTAGCAAAATGTATATTTATTTAATTTATGTATTTATTTTACTATGATAGTTTTTAAATTAAGATTAAATTCACAATTTTTAAAAATTAATAATATTTTTAGCATAATTTAATCTCCAGCAGAAAATCATTGCCTAATAAAGCTCAGCATATACCACACAAAGTGGTTTTAATTTAGAAATGTAGTTTAAAGCACACAACACAGTATGATGGAGGAAATGTCTCACTGAAAATTACATATAAAAGATCCTTATATTTTTTAAAGAGCTTTAAAAACATGTCTTATCTAATGTACTAAATCTTCAGTGTAGTTCTAATAAAATGGAGACTATTTTAGGATTCATGCAGCTGAAGACTATGGAAATCATCATCTTGTGGACATAAGGTTCAAAATTTTCATTCATTCAAACCTTAGAGAATGAAACCTCTGTAACTCTCAGCAAAAGAAGAACAATAATAACTAGCCATAGGATTGTCTGCTTTATTACACAGCTTATGAAATGGAAAATTGGTGGAAATATATATATATATTCTCATTTTAAACTATTAGTTAACAAAGCTATATCTCTATAGTTGCACTCTCATTTCCACTCATAAATGAAAATGCATCTCCAAGTTTATACCTTTTGCCTATATAAGCTTTTTATTTTTCAAGTGTTCTTGGAAACCACCACGAAGACAACTGATTGTTTCATTTAAGCTGTATGTATCAGCAACATTTTTACAGTATTAGTTTTTTTATTGAGGCATCCAGAGGTACAGAAAATAATTTGGCCTTTCTCCATTTTGCCCTTTTTTATGTGGTTGTAAGAGAAAATAATACTAGCAGTACATGAAACTTTTGCTGTACCAAAATGCTCCATTTACTGCAAAACAGAACAGCATAATTTGTTGTCCCAAACAAGTGATCTATGGGAATGATTTTGGGTGATGGCTTAGTGTGCTTCTGTTACTTCTGTAGCAGTAAACAGTCATGCCTTGTAATTTTCCGTATCTTCACAGTGATGAAAAAGAGTTTCAAAGATTGTGTTCATAAAATTAAATGTTAGAATTATTTTTATAATACAGTTCATTTGCATGCTTTGTTGCATCTGATAGACCACTCTGGCTATTTCAGAAACCTCTTCTGCAAAAACTGCAGTAAGCTTTAGCTATTGTTGCTACGCTCACTGATCCAGGCAAAATCATTTCTCTACTCAGAATGCAAAGAACTATTTTTGGTGTGCGGTTATGACAGCCTTCTCAAATATAAGAACAATCCTTTTAAACATATAGAAAGTCATGCAGGTGTGGAATAAATTTCTCTTGGCTCAAAAAGGAACTCCTCACAACCCCAAGGCAAAACCGCTGCAGACGAGTGTTCCAGACGTCCCCTTCAACTCAACTTATTCTGTCATTCTAGGATCTGTTGAAGGAACATTACCCTCAAAGTCATTGCACAGTCACATTCCATGTGGGAGATAGTTAAATTAACCAGAAAACACACACACAAAAAATGCCAGGAATCAAAGACTTTTTTCTTTATTCCTTGATGCTGTATACTCACACCAAAAATTAACTGTTAGATATGAGAGGATGAGCACATGAGTTATTCCTAGCTATGATTCTTCAAAGCAGTCTTGAGACTTTGAGATGTTCTTTCTCAGAGAGACGTTCAAGAGAAGCTCACAGACATAATCACCACTTCTCTATCACCACCATTTGGTTCCAAACCCCTCTCTTACACAATCTTCTCAGCACAACAGAATATAGTAACCTCTGTAATTTCTTCTGTGGTTGGTTGCTTTCAACACTGCTCCGGGAAGGTCTATGTCCATAAATGTTGACGTCTTCCAAAGGGCAGTGGTTAGCTAGTACATACAGTGTGACCTAAACCTTTCTGATAAAATGTGGGAAGCACAGCATCTTTACATGTTTATGTACAATTATATTGTCCTGAATACTTTTTCTTTGCATAGTATTTTCTTACTGGGCTAAAAATGCAGGAATGGATTCTAAAAGACTTTTTATTTAACAGTCTGAAAGTCTGAAACATAAAGTTATATCTTTGAATTAAACTTCAGACGGGATCCTTATACTGTCTTCTTAAGGCACAAAGGAATTTTTTGTGTGATCAGTCTTCCTTAAAACTCTGAGGTTTCAAACGATTACTGCACTGAAAACAGAATTGATCTACACTGACAAAGCATTCTGTGGAGCTTTGATTATCTGATTCAGCTTTATTCATGCTGAAAATTAGTGAAATATAGGATAGTACTTTAAAATTAAAAACAGTTTTCACTCCAGGGTACAAAAAACCCCACCCCAGCATTGACAACAGCCCCTTAAAATAAAAAATAGCAGATAGTCTTGATCGAGACAAAATTCAAGCAGATTTCCTTTTCCAAGGAAGCTCAGGTGTTCGTTAAGGAATCCAAGTGCAAATGAACTCTAGGCTCAGATCACATCAACAGTCTGGGACAGTCTCTTCCTTTCAGCTAAATATCCAAGATCATTGGGTTTTCTAAGGGATGTTTAAGAATATTTACAGAGTATTTTGAGGTGACTCTGAACATCCTAAATATACCCATCTACCTTACTCTACAGGAGCCATTCTACTTCTTACAAAAGACTGTTTCTGAAAAGAGCACAAGAGAGCAAGAAAGCAACACCCTAACCTCACAGTTAAGGCATCTTTCTTGGAGCCAGACATACCTGAGTTCTCCTCTTTGCTCCTGGGAATGTGTCTTCACAGAAATCAAAGTTCACAGAAAATTCTCCAAGCTTTCTCTGTGTGCTTGCTGGCCTGAAAGTTGGAAAATTAAGATCCACATTCCTGCTAGGCTGCATAGATAATCTACATGGGGTTTCTCACCCCGTATGTACGGGATATACCACCATGATATTTTCCCTTCAACAGCTGATACTGCTGCTATACTAAACATAAATGATAGAAGAGCTTTAGAAGTACTAAAGATTTACTATTTAGAGAAAATCTTTGCCCATCCCCAACTGCAAATCATGTTATACCTGTGAGTATTTGTTTTGTACCGGCAGAGAGTGGGCAAGTCTCAGGTGGGGTGTTGGTGAGAAGTTGTCATTCTGCAATGCTAATGTCATGGTTCACATGGCAGCCTTTGCTGGGGAGGCTGTCTGAAAAGGCTTACTTCTGTTTCTGCTAAGTCACATTGCTTTACAGCAGTCAAGAAGGAAGAGGAATAGAATTATCAGCCTCATGAATCATCAGGAAAACTGTCCACCAGTTTTTCATTTCAGGCTTTCCTGAGGAGCATTACTGAAAATAAATACAGGGTCAGATTTGGTTTTCAAATAGCCATATGAAACAATCCAGGAAATTCAAATGGCACTATTACTCTTTAGATGAAGAACCTAAGTCAAGATACAAAGCTACTCTCTGCTGCAACTAACCAGCTACTGCTATAAGTACGTTTTAGCAGAACAAGTAAACCCAGCAGCTGTGGTATCTGTCATGGAAAAGTCCAGTAAGAGGAAGGCAGAAATTGCTGACATCATTATTACTTTGGTTCTGGAATGTGTTTTTCAATAGTTCACTGACTTTCCCTATCTGCAAATTGGTGTCAGAGTAGGAAAACTGGAAATCTCTCAGGAGAAACAAACCCAGTATATGTGCTCTGTTTGGCTGCTAATGTCTGTTCAGGGAATATAATGAAGCTAGTCTGAGGTAAATTCAGGAGAAATAAACATGGTTTAAACATCAGCTCCTCAGCCACAACTATTTCACTCTTCAAATTTTCTCTTAATGTATTTCCTTACTTTTTCAATAACAGACAATATTTCAATAACAGACACTACTGATGTACAGGTCTGTTGAGGTACTCTACATATTTCTATACTAGAATTTACCATTTTTTAACATCCAATTTCATACATTTTGGAGTTTTTTCTACATCAGATTTTTGAAAGAAATTTTGAAAGACGGCAGCATGGTGAAAACCTCAGCACACAGCAAAATGTTGTATGACTCTGAACTACAGTGGTAGAAAACGACTTACACAGCTTAAAGCGAGAATAATAATCTTTCCAGACTACACATTGCCATGTTATACGGACATTCATAATAATGAAATAAGAAATAAGAAGAAATAACCCACAATACAGGAATGGTAGACTGAGCAAAATTAGCCCTTGAGCCAAACAGATAAAAAAGAAATATTATAAAACCTCGAAAGCATCTTCCATGACATAGCATCTGCTTGCACATTGGGGGAAAACTCACAATTTACTGAGAGAGAAAAGTAAGTCCTAACAAAAAAGTGAAAGAGCTTTTGGAATTAGAGAAAACACACTTCAGAAGGTAAGAAACCACTGCTGGATTGATGTAATCTCTGCCCTCGAGCCTCAGATCAGCAGAACCTGAGAAGGCGTAGAGCAGAAATATTTCCATGTATTTAACTTGTTGCACCTTTCCCCGGTCATTCACCATTTGCCACCACTGAAGGAAGAATAGTGTTTAGGCAGAGCTTTAGTCAGACCTTGTCTCTGTGCCTGTTCTCATTACTGCACATCCTTAACATCAGCTGGTTTTCCTGTAGCTTAATTGTAAAGAGGAAAAAGAAGTGACTCAAGCAGTACATTATTAGAAGCTCTATCTTTTCTTACGCTAGTTTCAGTAGAGAAAGGAAGCAGCTTAACTCACTAGGAAAACAGTTTAGCTGGACTTTTCAAGTTAAGGGGTAAGTATTTCACCCTAGCTTACATTAACTCTCTTTCCTGGTTTTCAGTTAAATTACCAAAACGAAGATGGTGTATTTGTACATCCAGCAGATCTTGACTGTTCTGCAGTTCACTGGTGAAGATATCTACTGCCACTCAACTAATGACAAGCTGCATAAGTTCCCATGATTAGCAGTACCTCTAACCAGTAATGTCTGCTTCCCCAAACCAAGGTTTGATTTCTGCATCTAAATCTGCACCAGCATGAACATCATGTTGACACTGGCCTGACATCAACTGAACACACCATTTCCTTTTCAATCAAGCATGAAGCTTACCAAGTAGGTTACAAGGCATAAAACTCCAGCAAAATTGTTGAAGTAGAACCCATTTCTCACTCTGTCACATGCACACTATATTTGCTCATCTGTTTTTCACAGCTAAAGGAGTGGTAACAAATTGGCAGGAAGGTTGTATCAATTTGCTCTAGTAAAACTGCAAATAGTAAAAATCTATTTAACATTTATTAGAAATGGACAACACCCCTCATTTCTTGAGTGAATGTAGGCTTTATTCCCCCAAAAAAGCAATAAAACAGACTGTTTATAATGGTTGGCAGCAATAGCATCCATACCACAGAACTCTATATCCAGCTATTTGGATTCATGTCAGCCTCTAATATTTTGAGACATCGATCCACAGAACAATCTCAGGGTTATGATTTAAAATAAATTGCGTTAGGTATGTCTACCCACATGGCTTGGTACCAGCATATAGCTGTTTTTGAGACCAGGCTGATGGACCATGAAACCAATGAACTTCCAAATGTGGGCTCAGAGACAGTTCAAGTGTCCTCTGAGGAACATGTCTGTTTAGACTCTCAGACTCAGGCTCCCCATGTGTTTTAACCCAAGCTGGCAACCAAGTCCCAAACAGCCATTTGCTCACTCTCCTCATAGTCAGTTGAGGGAGAGGATTGGAGAACTAAAAGTGGGAAAACTTGTGAGTTGAGACAAAGAGAGATTAACAGGGAAAGCAAAAGCCGCACACATGAGCAGAGCAAAACAAGGAATTCAATCAGCGCTTCCCATGGGGACGCAGGTGTTCATCCACCCCCAGGAAAGCACAGCTTCCTGTAACAGTAACAGTTCCTTCACATGCAACAGTTACTTGGGAAGACAAATAACATCATTCTGAACACCTTCCCCTTCCTCCTTCTTCCCCACTCTTTATATACTGAGCCTAATGCCATATGGGATGGAATATGCCTTTGGTCATTTGGGGTCAGCTGTCCTCGCTGTGTCCCATCTCAGCTTCTCCTGCAGCCCCCAACGCACTCATTGGGAGAAGGGGTGTGAGAAGCAGAAAAGGCCTTGACCCTGTGCAAGCGGTGCTCAGCAGCACAGCTCTGAGAACACCTCTCTCTGAAACACAGCAGCTACTAGGAAGGAAATTAACTCTGCCCAAGCCATAACCTGCACACCCTCACAGAGACTGCAGGCTGTCCATGGGTGACCATGCTGCTGAGTGGATATGTTGCACAAAAAGCTGCTCCAGAAACCATGTCTCCAGAACTAGATAAAAATAACCATTGGGTTTGTCACACGCCAAGTAAAACGACTGAATTAAAAGTACACAATAAATATCAATTAGATGTAACAAAACTGATGACAGCCTCAGTGGAAGAACAGTCACAGACAACATATTAGACACCAAACCTTTAATATACACTTATCTTGACATAGTAGATGGCAGAAGAGCAATATTTACTTTTGGCAACTAATCTAAAATTCAAAAGAAAACAAATATTCCCTCTGGGCATCACCTAACTGAAAGCCTCAGTCTCAATATCCTTTGAAAAAAGAACCTTGGTAAAGGAAAAACATTATTATATTCCACAGGAATACTCACATTACTCCTCACTCTTTGGTAGTCCAAAGACCATGACACTGTTTTTGCCACCTCACAGATTCTTCACAAGGCTAAGATACATCAATTTGAGATTAGGTTTTTGTGTCGTTAGTTTTTGTTTGGTTTTGGATCCCCACATATTTTTTTGTTTCACTGCAGTTGCTAAAGACATAGCTGTGGGAGAAAGACACTTAGGATTCTGTTTAAAATAAGAAGATGATTTTCTGAAAGTTAGTGAGATTTGGCTTGAAGTTTTGAAGGCTTAAATTTGAGGTTAACTCACAACAGTCTCAATCCTTTTTCAAGCTGGTGGAGAAATCATAAACCCAAATTGCTATTACATATTTCAAACTATAAGCCAGCACTAACTGCAGAGAGATTTTTATGGAACATAATAGCAATGGAAGGCAGAGCTGAGAAGAAATGGAATCTGGAAATTGGAATTAGAAAATAGAATTGGGAATAGAATCTAGAATTAGAAAACAACTGAAAAGTTTTTGCTCATGCATTGTTTCTCAGTTGTCCTGTCCAAGGGGAACTCAGTAAGAAATATCATTAATAAACTTCCAACACTGTTAGTTAATTTAATTAGTTTGATTCACTGTGTTCCCCCCATGAAAAAGCACTTTTTTTTTCATCCACAAAAATAATTGACTGATCATGAATAGAAAACAGAAGAGATTTTTAAAAACCTTCTTGGAAATATTCAAAATAATTACACCTGCTGCTGTATTTATGATGGTAAAGTCCATCATTCTGGCACTACTGGTGAATGAAAGCATGAGGAAGAGATTGCAATGGAATGGTTGTCCATTACTTCTAAACAAGAACCTTGTAAAAAGGCTGCATTGCTGGCAAGCATGAGAATATCTTCCAGTCTCCTCCAATGACTCATGCAATGCCTCAGCATGTCAAGCTGAATTGCTCTGCCAAGATCTTTCATTTTGCTTCTCTGAGAAAAATGAAAACTAAAAAAGGAGGAACATTCAAAGAAGATGAGGCACATATCAAGGTTCAGCATCAGCCCAGCAAAACATCTGTCAAGCACCTATTCTGAAGCACCCATTTGAAATTAAATAAAGTTATAGAAATTCCATTAAAAAGGGTATTTTAAAGTTATATTCAACAGGCATGTACACATGGGAAAACAGTATAGCAAATATTTTGCAAGCAAATAAGCACAAACAATTCACATTAGTAGAGAGATTTAAAAGTTCTGGTGAATTGTTTTTTTCAGAAAAAAAAGAAAATCTTTTAACAAAGTGGAGTTTTTTTGTTTGCTATTGACTTTAGGATACTCCCACTAAATTTACACTTTTTTCATACTGCAGTTTTACATGTTGACTGGAAGCAGAGGTTAATGTAAAACAGCAGCTGTTGCTTAGATATAATTGCATTTCCAGCCAACCGGTGGCTTGATTTAAATATTCTTTATAAAGCTGTAGAAATTATAACTAATGAAGTTGTTATTACTTGTATGTCTGACGCAATTATGCAAAAAGACACATGCACACTTAGATTTCAACTGAATATGTGAGTCAGTCCTTACAAAGGCTAAGTTCTCACCAGTTTTAAAGGAATTTCATTTGACGTCATTATATGCCATACTATTCCCCCACAGAAGGGCTCCATTCTGCAGAGTGGAAGCAGTACTGTAGGCAGCAGAATCTTCAGCCCTGATGTCTGCTGGAACACAGACCTTGTTTAATTCAAAACAAGGTGGTATTCAGCAACACATAATTTCACGATTAGCATTTCTGCCCACAGCTTGTGTCATCTTATCGTTGATCTTTTCAAACTATTGAAAATCAGCTTATGAAAATTCTTTTGTGTTACAAACTGTTTTCTTTACTCAAGATAACCAGGAGGAAATGTACATAAAGGAAGAATATTAAAGATTGTTTCTGTCAACTTTAAATAACAGATTAATATAACTGATTGTTCTCTCCCTGTCCTCTCCAGCACAGGTATGCACAGCCAATTTGATGAATGCAGTCCACAGGCATAGTCTGCTTAAAGTCTAATAACTGGCATTAGGAATATGATCAAACTATAATTCAATGTGAATTTCCTTTGAATATAATCTTTCTGAAGCCAATTCTAAGTAGAGTTATGTAAAAAAGAAATAAAAAGATAAAACACAAAATGTATTACTTTAAGGCCAGGTTCTGCCACTCACAGACATAGCAAGTGGTGCTTTATAATTAACGTTCTGATAATGGTAATGAGAAAAGCAGCATTCAAGATCAAAAGGAGGGGAGAGCTAAGGAGTCATTCCTTAGTGAACAGGAAAATAGACAGACAATGCCTAAAAGAATCAAAGATGATATTTACACTGCTAATTCAACACCATAAGAATGAGATGTATTTTCACCAGTGTAAATAACCAAAAATTAAGGAAAAAGAAAATGGATCCTCTAAGGGACGGCTAAAATAATGAGGCCAGTACTAAAACCAGCCACATCCAGTATTAACCTTGGCATTTAGAAATAACAGGAAATTATTCTGGAATCTGGCAGAGGTTTCCCAGAAAAAACATATCAAGTACTCTAAGGATACTGAGGTTGAGCCAGAATAGGAATGGTTGAAATCTGACATAAAGTGGCAGATGTGACAGCAGAGAAAATCAGTTCAAGAAGATCAACTTAAAACATCTTTAACAATTAAGGAAATGCCAAGTGTCACTGTGAAAGCTAATAGAGAAACCAACAAACATAATGATTATGGAGAGCTGTGCACATCTGATCTAGAACGACTCCCTCATTCTTAATTAATAAGCATACACCAACAACTCACTCCCCAGCCTCAGCTGACATGCAGCACAGGAGAAATAAGGAAGGGAACACACAAAAGTAGGAGAATACTCATCCTTTTAGAGGCGTTGACCAGCACGAATTTCCTGCTGCTGAGACCACATCTAGTCCTGAATTGGTTATTGATGTTTTACAAGCACCACATGTTCCGAGTGCTGGACTGAGCTGTATCATAGATGAACAAAAGCTGACAGGTTTTCCATAGAAACAGATTATGGTTATATGTATTTCTAAGGTTGAATGAGTAGAGCATTTTGCAGATTGCCACTTGCCTGATATTACATGGACAAAGACTAAACTGTATCTCTGCTCATACCCTGGACGTGTAGCACATCACAGCCACAGAGCCCCGCCTGTAATTCCATGAGAAGTTGTGCTGGCTCCTGCCTCTTGTAGAGGGCAACACTAGCACACAACAAGGAGCTGACACTGTGGGTAGCCATTTGTTCCTTTTGCTGCCTCCTGAGCTTTCTGGGCTGCAGAAGAGCGTTGACTTTCAGAACAAGTGTTCATTTGCATAGATTTTGTGCATACTCAGTGTTACCAGACCATAATGTCTGCATCTCTATGCAGAAAGAAATGGCACTGGGAAATATGCAAGTCAGTGGGGTCTGGAGACAGAACTTCAGAAGAACAAAAATAGTGGTAACATGACATAGGAATTTGTGAAGCAATGGGAAAGAAACTGACTCCTTAAAGCGACTTTGGAACACTGACTCTTCCTCTGTAGAGAGTCAGAGCTCTCCATGCCTGGTGAGCAGGACATATCAAGCCTTGGAAAAATACTA
Source organism: Oreocharis arfaki (assembly GCA_013398015.1). Classification (NCBI taxonomy): domain Eukaryota; kingdom Metazoa; phylum Chordata; class Aves; order Passeriformes; family Paramythiidae; genus Oreocharis; species Oreocharis arfaki. The sequence continues at coordinate 93,796 of VZRR01011318.1, read as the reverse complement.
CACGGAAGCTCAGTCCCAGGGAGCTAATAATTCCAGCCTGATCCAAATAAATTTCTAGGGTAAAGTTTCTATTTGCAGATATCTCTCAAAGCCTTCATCATTCAGAGAGCAAGACTAGCACCAAGGTTCAGTAGTCCTACCTGGCACAGGAACCAGCACTGTGTTGTGGAACTGCACTATGGCCATGAAGTTTTCAGCCATGCTACACCAAGTAATGTTCCTCTTCCCGTGTCAGAGAAAAGAATGGTAGGTATTGCTTTTTCCCCCTCTAGCAATGAATTAATTCCAAGTAAAATGGATTTTACTGTGTGAAAATGAATTCCACACACCAAATTTCATTCAGGTCAGACTTTTAGGTGAAGACTGTGTTTGCCAGAAGTTTGCATGTGTTTTCAAACAGCTATTTATGAAAACAAGTATATATCACACAGTTTGAGCTCTTTAGAAAGCAATCAGTACTGGGCTACTTTTGGTCATGTACAGCCAGGACTGTTGACCATTTTCACTTTTTCTAAATGCCATTCTATCCATGATGGCACAATTTTCTTTAACCTTTCATTTTATGACAAGCAATTGTGCACAACAATTGCTCGTCCAACATGAGGTAACTACCCCTTCCCAGGACAAGTCAGTAACTCAGCATCAGCTTGGATCAAGCTGTGTTGATGTTGACTGTCTTTTTTAGCAATGCCTACACAGTATTTTCATACCAGTTCTAACCAGCACTGAATGATAAAGATAGTGCAGCAGGTGAGGCATTTACCTAATGAGAGCACCAGACTCTGGAGAAATTTTAACAGAATGATTTTCTCTCCTACAGAGAATATTGCCTCTATGAAGGTTTGGGGAAGGAATCCGTCATGAGTGAAAATGAAGAAAAGTACTGGGATCAGTCAGAAGGAGAGCTCGTCCTTGTGCAGTAATTGCTACCCGACATAGAAAGAAGCAGAAAACACTCAATAGTATAAGTGCTTTAAAGTAAAACTCATTGATCATCCAAATTCCAGCACTATGAGAAGTATTTTTCGGTTCATAATCTGACAGGCCTTTTCTTTCTTGTGTGTTTTAGACAACACTACAGATTTAAGCCACTGGAAGGGATGTAAAGGGAAAATATACAAGCAGTCTCTGATGCCATTTGGAATGAACATAAACTTGTCTTCTGGCATCAATGCAGTGGAGATTTTCATGTCCCCATATGGTTGTTCCCCTGGCTGGAGCCCGTAGAGCAGATGCACAACACATGGGAAGGAAAGAAAATTATACTTAGATAATAAAATTAAAGCTGGAAAGTAAAGGAGAGAATTTCAGGAATCGCTAAAGTAAGTTCCTTCCAGAACGCAGTGTTTGGGTTATTTCTTCTTCCAAAAGGAGAAAGAAAAAAAATAACCCCACCAACCCTCCTGAAAATGGCTTGCTTTATGAAGAGAGCTCTGCTGCCAAAGTCCTGCTGCTCTGCAGAAATGTATCCATGGAGAAAAGGCTGAGTGCTGCTTATGCTTTTGTTTTTTCCTTACTCAAAATGGATGGAACACAGATTCTGTTTTCCATTCAAAATACATTAAATCTTCATTTAGGGGTACTATTGAACGGTCATAAGAAGGACAGCTTCTCAGGGAATATCACTTCTTCACTGCCCTCTGACAGCAAGCCTGGATTTGACAAGAGCACTTGATAGCAAAAATAGAGTTTCCAGCTAATAATAAGCTCCAGTAAATACAGCAACTGTGACCTTCCAAAGCTACGTCAGCTGCATATCTCCTCTGCACTCAGACCAGGCAACATGACTGACTGTGCAGTGAACCGTGCCTCTTTCAAAAGCATCTGTGGATTTTAAGTGATCCCTAAGCATTTTAGAAATGAAAAGCTATTTAAAATTGTGAAAGGATTTCTCTTCACTCTTAATGGTAGGTGCTTAACTACTCTTGTTAGCTGCTGAATTCCATCTCAGCCAGAGATAATAGTGAGAAGATTGTGACAGTATGCACACCAACATCGAGTTTGGTACATCAAATTAGATTTTCTTGGTTACCCTGTTATAAGGAGACTTGATGGGATACCTGGAGGGTGAATGCCTGATGTTAGTTTCAAGTACCAGAAAGTTCTAAATAATGGATAAACGATGGGCTGCTTCCATCTGCAAAAATATCCAAATTTCAATAGCCTGAAAGGGAAAGCTTGCAACACTACCAATTAATTTCCATTAGACTTTACTGTGATGCTAAAGTGGTCCCAGCAAATTTTACAGTGGAGGCTGAGGGGTTGCGGGGAGTGGTTGGGGCAAGAGGTGGGGAAGGATGCCCAATTTAACGATAAATTATCAAGGCTTTATTAAAATATGGGTTAATACAATTGCCAACTTCCCCATTCTTGAGACCTGAATTCAAAGTAGGTTGCAAATAAAATAACTCTGATAATTTCTGCCTGGTCCCTAATGGACATCTGTGTTTTATCAAACCATATCACCTAATTAGGCAGTGGTGAGGAGACATACAGATCTGGAACAGAAAGGAGGAACATTGAGGTCATGACAGAGGTACTCCTGCTGTAATGTGCATGCTGGAGATGACAACTGAACAAATTACATCAATGCTCTGTGACACAGCACCCCCTTCCTTCCAGCATGAACTGCCAAGAGTTCCAAAGGAGTTATGATATAATGCCATTTTGGGCAAATAATGCATAGGTAGCTATTTGTTTACTGAATTTAGTTTCCCTTCTACCTCTTTTCTGCTGTCTCCTCCTCTTTTACTTTTAGAACACACAAAAACTGTTGTTTGCAATTCTAACCTTACCACTCTTCAACAATAATAGATGAAAAGTAGTGTAAAATGCTTTACTTTCTGGGTTGCTTATTAATATTCAAAATGTATCTGACTGGTCACCTGGTCAGATGTCCTGACACGTCTGTTAATCTCCTTGAGTAGAAAGGCGCATTGCTGGTATTTCTGTGGTATCTGAGGCCCTCACAGACACAGACACACACACACCTTGCCTAGCCCCTCTCCACCACCACCCCCTTCCAAAACAAAAAAAAATTTAAAACTGTGGGATTATTTTCCTTCCCTTTGTTACACAAGGGTTACTACAAAGGTCAAAGCCCTTGAACCATAGCAAACAAAAATCTGTAAGGAAGGTATAAGGTTTAATTTGACATCTTTCATAACACAAGATGATAACTCAGTCATAAATTCATCTCTTGCAGACAATTGTTAAGATTTTCTTTCTGAGAATCATATGTAGTAAAATCTGCAGCTCAATTTTGATACAGAAAAGTAATGTTAATACCAATAACAGAACTACTACAGCTGAAGAGCAAATATCAGCAGCCATATTTCAGTCAATGTGCATTATATATACAGGACAGCAATAAGGCAATGTACTTGTTGAAATAGCTGCATTAAACTCTTTTATGAACAGCTCTTAGAACCTTGCTGCTTTGAGCTCAGTTTGATCTACAACTAAAGGATATTCTAGAGATAAGGAGGACCTCCTGAGAGAGGCTGAGAATCTTAAATCCGATTTAAACATAACCCATGACAAGACAAGACAAGACAAGGCATTGCTCAGGTTCCATCTAATGATTTATTTCTTCTAGAGCTATGTCTAAATTTCTGAGCGGACATGAAGCAGAACAGATCAAAAATTTAGGCAAGATCTCAATGAGGTAAGTTTGGTGAAAGCTTCAGCTTAGCTCTTCTTATCTTTCTGCTTTTTTTTTGCAGTTCAGTCTGTCTGTAAGTAGACTCCCTGTCCTGTATGCTTGTACTAACACATGCACTCTGCTTCATATCTTACACAGCTTAATCTTACCTTCCACCTTCTATGTTACAACCCTTTTGCCTGCTTCCTAATACTCCATCTACTTGAGAGAATGCAAAAAAAAGATGAGAAGAGAATGTTGTCAAAAATCAGATGATAATTGCACATTTGAAACTGCAGATTAGAACATCTTCATCAAATATTGCACACATCACCATCTAGCTTTACTAATGAAAAAGTAATGATCCTTCCTCCTCCATCTTCATCTGTGTGCACAAATTGCATAGCACTTTCCTTTAACTCTGGGAGACTCAAGGCCATCCTCTAAGTTATTACAATGGAAAACATTCTCAGTGACAGGTCTGAATGGAATTTTAAAGATGAAAATATTCATGCTTCTGGATGATATTTTAAGGACAGTACTTGAAATGTTGCACAGCAAGCTTCAAAGGAACCATGGAAAAGACTGTCTCTGTATTTGTGTTGTTCATAGGTCAGGAGCAGCCTTCAAAGACTTGTACAAAGAAAAGTTTACTCCATTAATGCTTATAATAAAATTCTCATTAATCACTGTTCTGCTTGGAGCTAGAAAACAACTGAGTGTTCCTGACAGCTCAGCTCCAACTTACTTAGAAAACATGGTCTGGATCCTAGGATTTGGCTGAGGACTTTATATAATTCAGAAAGAGACATTGCTTTGATGGCCACTAAAGATCCCAGAAGACTACTAAATTAATGAAGAGTTGCTCTGAATGGAGGCTAAGTTCCAGTGTTCAGTTAAATCTATAGACAGTTTTTAGTACATCCTTCCAACATTTCTAGTCCGAGAATGATCAGATTGTGTTCTTCCTTGAATGGAAAACATTATGAAAAATAATTCAACTTAGTTCAGAATTTTCATAGAGTACTCCACTGCATCAATCCTTCCTGAGACCCTTGGGAATGAATCTTTCTTGGCTGAGAAAAGTGTAAGCTCATGATCCTCTCTCAAACTCTGTAGGGCTCATGCAGGAACCCTTATTCACGCTCCTTGAATAACCTGAGCCCAGATGCAAGCAATGCCAGAGACAGCATGCTGGGACATGCTGAGAAAGACTCCCCCTTATTCACTCTCTCAAAGGCTTTGACAGCAGATCTATTTCCTCACTAATGCTGAGACCACATCAGCTAGGACAAAATGATCATTCCAGAAATCTGGATTTTTTCTCAAACAATATTTAAATAAGAAAAATCTATGTATAATAGCTGGATTAAAACTTGGCAACTGTGGTAAAAACAGTGATGAGCTTTCCTTTTCAAGGGAAGGGAGAAAAACTGTTGCCAACACAAGTTTCTCACATTTCAGTCCAGTGGATCCCACAGAGATGTACATAATTACCTTCCTGTTACAATCACCTAATGGATAAAAGCAGGTAAAAGCATCTGGGCAGGCGAGTGGGGGAGGACAAATTTTTGAGCAGAATCTTCTAAGTAAGTTCTTAAGAAATCATGAAGGTTTTTTTAACCATTATTTTTACATTACCAAATGTAAGATTATTATACCCTGTAACCTATACAATGCAACCCTGACAGAAATTTGGTAAGCAGCCTCAAAAGATAGCCCCTAAATAAAAACAAAAATAGAAGCTAAAATGAGAATAAAAATCTCTGATTTTCAGGGGATTCAGCTTCAACCAAAATTCAGTTGTGGAGTAGGAAAGGCTTTAAATTTCTTTGCACTCATTTGCATTTTAGCACTAAGATTCTGTCCAAGAATAATTAGCATCAGATACTTCAGAAAATGAAAATTATTTTTAATAGATGACTTGTCCTTCTCCTCCTCCTCCATGTGGATGATTAAAATGAATGTTCTACTCACTCTCATTTCCTGGTTTTAGGATTTAGCTCTTTCCATTTGTAAGGATTACGCATTTAAACAAAAAAATGATTGAAATATTTTTCCTTAATTTGTGTCTCTGGAGATAATTTTTTGTCCCCTCTAACAGAATACTGTGCCCAAGTCTGAAGTTTGTGCACAAAACTGTTAGTGAACATAACTGAGAATTATTCTATCTTATTATAGTTTATTGACATGCTGAACTAGAATGTGCCACAAAAAAAAGGAAATTCCACAAAAAATACACAGAGGGGAGTAAGTCTTGCCTACCCAAAAGCCTGCATATCCAGCATTTGCCAGATCCACAAAGCCCAGCTAGTCAACAGCAATCTTAATTGCCCCATCTCTGTTCCTATATATACAAATCACTTTAATTCTTGATCTCGACAGACTCCTGTGATATCTTTACCATCTTCTGTTCTAGGAACAATGCATCAGGGCATAAGGGGTGAACAGCGATTTCAGAGCGGTGGAAAGACTCCACCTGTCTGGTGCAGAACTTGAAAGGTGTGGGGCAGAGGAGGCAGCGTGCTGTGGGAAGACACCGAATGGCTGCACCACTGAGTGAGATGAGACCTCCTACACCAGCCTCTGTTCTTGCCTCTGACACAGCCATTCTACATCATGTCATTCTCCAAACAGATGTGTTTCTTACTTTGCCAGAGCACAGCTCTCATCTGAAGACCCTCCGTGAGCAGTCACTGGAGCTGCACATAGGGAGTGTGTATGTGCAGGTGCATATGGGGAAGTCAGACCCTACGAATCTCCATCAGTAATGATCTCATCCTCTCTGCATTTCAGGCACACAGCTTCCAGGGTGGGGTAATATTTTGCTCATTCTCTGTTTATCAGAATACATCAAAACCTTTAAAAATACACTGAATACAGAGAAAACTAAGCTTTAGACAATCAAGTTCTATTTCTCTCTGAATTCACTGTAGTCAATGGGCAAATTCTCTCAGTGCTGTGCACCAAACGGTTATGGGTCCTTGAGAGAGGAAAGCACAAGGGCCAGTGATTGAAGACTTCATTTTAACACAAGCACAACATGGGGATGAATAAAGATGGATAAGGTGAATTCTCAAATTTCCTAACTCTTAAATATTTGCCTTACAAAGTCAATAATTCATATAATTTTGGACATTTTAACATGCTTTTTCGCGTGTATTACATATTCTATTCAGTGATATGAAAGTATGACTAATTGATTAACAACTTTTAGTGTACTTGTAATTATTTTTTTTAACTGTGCTGAAAATACAATAAAACATTATAAAAGAAGACCATCTAAGTCATAAGTGATATAAACTAAAGAAGGAGAGAAATAAAATTTATTCAGACTTCCCGGCAATTGAATCAATTTTGAAAAAAATCCATGCAAGTCTGACAACTGCTAGACATTTTACTAGCTGGATTTCTCGTCTAAACACAAATGTGGGGCATGAAAGCCCTATTACTTGTGTCTGACCTAGCACAGACCGAGTGTGAAGTTTTTCCTCTACCTTGTACGTTCAAACAGGACTGTTTAAGCTCTGCTCAGCATGGCTCTGAGACACAAAGATGCTACTCCCGCTGGCATACCCATTGCTTGTCACTGCTGCACAGAGAGAAGTTGACCTTAAGCTTGACTGGCTGATTGGTCTCTAATCTGTTTCTGAAAAATGAAACTGATTTACAAAGAAAAAGTGAAAAACACAAGACTGTTTGGTGGCAGAGGAGATGCAACCATAAAGCCTGGGGTTAGAATCATCCTGTCTAGATGTCAGCTAGACTGAAGTGGAACAAAAAACCTCATGCAACACACTGACAGAGCCAGCTGGAAGACAGCAGGTGACAGCACTACCTTCAGCAAGGAGCTTCTAGAGTTTATTTTCACTGCCACTCTCTCACACACACAGCATAACCAACAGACAGGCAGCACCTGGATATTCACAGAGTGCAAGATGATTCCAACAAAACAACCAGGATGGTCCTTGGAGAAGGTCTCAGAATCAGTTATTAGCCTCCCAAATCATGTGTTTATCATTGAAGAAATTCCAACCATATATCTGGGCCTAATTTGCCGGAGAAGTAGGATGGGAAGGAAATGGGACTTGATGGAAAGAAACAACATGAAGCAATTCATAAAGCAGAGGTATCAGTAAAAACTTGGCTACAGTCAGGGAGATATTTGCCAAGACTGCAGCAGGACAACTGGACCTCCTGTACATTACTGTCATGCAATCATGTTATGCTGCTGAAACAGCTCAGCTGGCAGCAACCATCAGCAAGAGTCAAACTGAGTCCATACTGTATTTGTTTTGGTATTCTTAAAGAAACAACCTTTCTGCTGGTATTCAAAAAATGGTCCTGTCTGAGAAATCCATTAGTGACTGAGTCTGAAGAATAAGGAGTCTCTTACTGCTTGCTATGCGTGATAGAAATTTCACTTTTTTGAACTTGGGTGAAATCTCCATGAGACTGGTGGAAGAGGTATCTTTTTGTTCAACAGCATCCATAAGAGAAATTGCTTACTTATCTTTGCCTCTTTGAGGTACAAATTGATTGTCAGATGTTATCTGACTGTCGGGGTGGTATTTCATCTGGTCTGAAGTACCCCCGTTCCATTAAGAATCTAGTATCCATTATGTGCAGTGTTAGTAAAAATTACGTCAATTCAAGCCACTTCGAAAAGCTTAACTACTGTCTCAGTGACAAGATGAAGTGCACTGTTGAAAGCATAATGCAGCTCAGGTAAGGAGTAAAGGCTAAGTTTAATACATCCAGTAAGGATGACTAGTGGTTTGGCCTCAGAATGCAACCTTATCTCCAAGAAGGGAACATACTTCCACAGAAAAAGCTAGGGGGAAAACAAACAAACTAAATCAAATCAAAAAACAACAAACAAACAAAATAACTGCGTGCAATGAAACCCAGAAATCCGTGAAGCCTCTGCTCAATTTCTGGTGGATATCTCAGAGCATTTCTGGTTTCTTCCTTGTACTATTTCACAATCTAAAAATTAAGTCAAAGGTCTGGCTTGTCAGTCTGATTCTACTGAAATTCAGGGTATACCCTTAACCACCTACTTTAAAATTGAGAAACTTCATTTTTTGCAATTTTGTTTTTGTTTGGAAGGGGAGACGTGGGGTTTTTTATGTCTGGGTTAAAAAAAAAGAAATTCTAGATAAGATGCTATGCATCTGGCTTTGGGGTCACAGCAGAATCAAAGCCTGTGCAACCAAGCAGAAAGTACACATTTTCTAAGCTTAAATAGTACACAACTCGACTGGAATCCTTGTCTGTTTTTCAGAGATAGTCATGAATGCAAGCTAAAAGCCTAAGCTCCCACAAAAAAAAAAAAATCTGTAAAAATCAAGGAAAACAATATGATCAGGACACATCATCCATCTTATAAGTAGATGGCCCCCATCTGTTTCCAGCCAGGCAGGACCCCAACCTCTAAGTAATGCCAGAGTTCAGCTCCACTCAGTTGTGTCTGATTAAATTAATGCAGGAAGTCATTTCCAGATGGGACTCCAATTTAAACCCAAAAGCTATGCCACTGTCTGGCTCATATGGGCTTCTGCATCTCATACAGCACACCCTAAGGGATGGCAGCTTCTGGCAGGCAATACCTTTTTAATACCCTACCGAGGTAGACAGTGCTGTTATTCAGAATTTACAGAGTAGAAGTGCAAGGTTGTACTTAAAGATAAATTGATAGATAGATAGATACATAGATAAGACAGATAACAAAGAAACTAGTTCCTGAACTTTGTGCCTCACCTTTCTAAACTTGATGAAAAGTTCACACTTGAGAAGGTTTTCTTAGGAGGATTTTTGTTCATTTTGCTTCCTCTGTCTCTGTGTACCAGAGAGATTTTGAACAGTTCATGATCTCCAGAGCTGATGTTAGGGTTCTTTTTAAATCACCAGATGCACAAGAAAGCTGGATTCCATGAAGTCCACATGTTAGATAGATTGTTCCTAGTCATTTACAGCACGGTGAGTTTTAGATAACTTTTGCAATGAAACCACTCTCGGCTGGCTCACATGCAGACTACCATTCCACTGGCTGAACTGCAGCACTCTTCCATCATGCCTGAGCTACTTCCCAAAGGCATCTAAACGAGAAATGGGAAGCCTTGCTTATGCAGCAGAGCAAGTTTCCATTGGGCATTGTTAAAATTCTTTCAGAACTATATTAAGATTTTTGTTCCTATAAAAGAACTGAAAATATTTAAATGAGTAGTCATGAATATTCATGCAGGAAAAACAATAGAGACAGTCCAGCTGCTGGAATTATCATTGGGATGGGGAAATGGGAAAACAAGGTCTACATGTTAAATTATGTTGCTCAGAATTAAGGGCTCAGGGAAATATTATCTCACCAAATATAAGCCAGACTGTGGCCTACGTATTCAAAAGAGGACAGTGATATATGTTGCTGTCTGAGATATCTGGCTTTCAAAAATCAGGTTTATCTGTTTGATCTCTGAATCCTAGTTTTCCAGAAAGACTGCACAGGATATGACCCTGTTCAGGCTTGGGCGATGGAAGAGCAGCCCTGCTTCCAGACAACCTTCATCTTCCCTAATCCCCATCCACTCTCCTGTCTGCACTCCTTGATCAGCCCCAAACTGGGTACTCAAACTCACATCATAGAAAATAGCCATAGAAAATGTAGGGTTCTGAGGCAAAAGACAAATGGGAAAAAAAACCTCCTCTATCTTAGCTTCTTTTGAAAACATTCACCAAATTTCACCATGCACCTGCCTGCCTGAGCAGGTCTGCTCTGGGGAATTTTTAATTTTATAGTTATTACTATAAATTCACTCACAGTTCACTACATTACACTAAATGCAGCTGACACCACTAGAGGTACCAGGTGTTTAATACAGACCAGTCCCTGCTGATTACAGTGCAACTGAGGAATATTCAATAAGGAACTACTGAAAATTATATTGGCAAACAGACACTGTCTGGTGGCTAGTATCACTAACCGTGGCCTATCTGAAATACTAGCATTATTATCCCATCCCTAACATACGTAATTCCCTTAAGAACATTGTCATACAGAATCAGTAATGGATTGAATAGAATATAAGAAATATTGATTTACTAATCCTGGTGGTTGATGAAATTTATGTGTCAAGAGAACACCAAGGAGCACTAGAGGTCATTTTGAGAGAGAATAGGCAGGCTGTACAACAAGAAATAATAGTGTTTTAAACCTTTACATGAGCATTTCAGAGCCATACTCTTGTGAAAACGCATAGGCCCTCACAGAAGGTCCCAGTCTCTTAAACATCAAGATTATGTGGAGGATTCATGGGGATTATGAGCATGCAACAGGTGTGAGTAGTGTGATTACAACAGGTAAAGACCAACTGTTAAATACAAAAAGGAGCATTCTTGTGCTTTCTTCTGTGCTGTACGAAACATTTGTCTTCTGAAAACATCCGAACGGTACCCATTACAGTCCTTCAAATCTCTTCTTGAAGTGCATTATACCACGACAGCTACTAACAGGTTGGAAAGATTACACTTCCAGTGTCCTCACCCAAAGATCCTTTCATGTCACCCAGTGCCACTCAGTTTTCATGCGTCCTTTATCTGCCTGCCTGTTATATTTGTGCTGGAAGCAGATGTGTCATGCTCCACAAGTGGGAACGGCTAGCTGTTACAATGTGAGTAGAAATAGCATTATTACTATTATTAGTATAATAATAACCCTGAAATATTAGATTAGTTTCCCTACTGAGGCAACCTTAGAAAAAGAATTCGTCTCTCTACTTCAGCAACTACACAATGGTTTTGTAAGCATATCCCCACAAGACAAACATGAATCATTCAGAGACACACATGGTGGATATGAATTACACATTTTTGCATTTGGATTCCTGATTCATCTGACAGATGTGAGAAAATTCATGAAGTTAGACAAGTCCCAAGTGATTGCACATGTCTGAATGCTGTAAAGCACAAGTTATTCCACCTACTTTGGCACTAAAAGTACTGAGGTTTTTTTCCTTCTGGTCAACTGCTCACTGTGATTTGGTTACAGCTGTGCATTATTAGCAATGCCACCTGTCTTTTCACATCCATTAAGAAGACTTTACAGACCATATGATAATCAACAAAAATGGCAGCTAATACTCTCATATTTAATCCAACCCCCCTTTTTTTGAAACCCTTTAAAAACAAATTAAAACCTTCTAGCCGGCTTCTGAGTCCATGGATGACATAAGAATGAGGAGAAAACTTTTAAAAATGAAATACCATAACAGAAATGCTGAAATAGGAAACAGATGCCAAATTCACATGTTAAGTGCACACAGGTATGTATTTTGCCTTTCTTACATGGTACTACTCATTACAGCTTTGATAACAAGACATAGACTGATCCTCCTGTTTTTACCCCCGTCGGATCAACAGCTATAAATAGACCAACTGCTCCTGATGTTCCTCTGTGCCAGAACTTGAGGTAAACACCACTGAGTTTCCTGGAAGTCCTCTTGCTGAGCATCCTGATCTTTAGGCAGAGTGCTTATGGACTCTGTAATGAAAACTCAGGATGACTGTGGGCAGCCTATATTTTGCAGACATCCAGTGCATCTCCTCACTGCTCTTCAGCTCTCCCAGAGTCATTCTCGATAAAGTTCACAAGCATGGCACTCAAGCTGTGCAAACAAGCTATTTGTTTTCAGTTAATGATCCTCACCATCAAATACACAATGGTACTCAACTTCCTCATTTATTTCTTTTTCCTTTCTCTCCCGCCCTCCTGCTGTTTATTACCAGCAAATGTGATCTCCATCATGTAGACTGCAAAATCTGTGGACCAGCTACAGTGTTTATGTGTTTATACAACACCCAGCACAGCATGATTTTGGTCCTAATTTGGGACTGCTACTCTGAACTCCACTCTCTGTAGTGCTGCTTTCTCTGAAATTCACAAGCATATATGTGACTCATGGCTTAAAATTAAATAAATGAAATTGATGATCAAGCATCAGAGTGAGTTACAAATGCATATAGACAAATTCATTCTGTCTGATCTATGGTGGTTTCTTCTGTCATAGGGTCTCTGCATCTTCTTCTTGCTACGTTCAGGGTGTCTGAGGGTATATTACAAGTAACTGTATTTTAAATAAGTAAATTTTGTACTTGTTAAGCTATATAGAACCAATGGCTATCATATGTTTTACAAAATGTCCACAGTATTATGCTGCTATAGACACATTAATTCCTTAATTGAATCAAAGCAGACAATGGTGGAAAAAATTATGCTGTGTTTACCAGGGATATTTCTTAAATTAGTCACTTTTAATTCCTTAGGATATTGTATGGGCCACTGGCCTTCATGTACAGAGTATGTATACAGTCCTGTAAAACACTTGGGTTTTCCTCCTGACTTTGTAACTTGTTTCAGGAGTAACCATACAAAATTACAAGTTTAACCAGGCATCTATTTGCCGCAACTGTAAATTCAGCTAACAGCAGTTTACAAACCCAAACGATGCCACAATTCATTGCTGAAGCTTTTTGGGACAGGGAATGCCACTTCATCTTGCATTTATACCACAACTAAGGAAGTAGATCTACCAAGGAGATGCCTTGGTAGGGAAGCTGAAAGCCATGTCCTCCACTCAGCCCATCAGCCAGAAGCACTCACTAATCCGTCAAATCCCACAGAGCACTGACAGTTCACTGAGGCTGGGCAGCTTGAAATTGTATTGCTGAAGAGCCACACAAATAGCATCATCAGTATTTCAGAAAAGGATGCTGTAGTCCTCCAGCAATGGAAGACAAAATAACTCTTTTCTATTAAAGTAAAAAAAAAGAAGCAAAATGCAGTAATTTTTTGTGCTAAGTGAGACTAAGAGATGGGTAGTACAAAACATCCACCATTTAAAGCAGGCACCTGCCACTTAGTAAAAGCAACTGCAAAGGGAATGTCTCTCAGTGGAGGTCACTACACTCTGAAAGATACAGTGGTTGACTCAACATGATGTACATCCATCCAATACCCCCGATAGCATGTCACAATATTTTAAGGAATATGATCAGATTTTCTCAGCCAGTTGGATTTGCTGGTTCAGCAGTCTTAATGACTAAAACGGGGGATGAAACACTTTAAGTGTCTGCTTTTAAATTATAAAGCTACAAGGAGGCTGAATCTTGATTAAGAGACTGGCAGGCACCTGTACCTTGAACGACTAGTGTGACGCACTATTTCCTATCATCCTGCTCAGTGAACCAAGGTGAATGTAATCGAAAATGGTGTCTTGCATGGAGAGTTTACAGAATGATAATTGCAGGAAATGAACACAAATCAAAGCTTTTAAAAGACAGATCCACTACAGGTAACCAACACGCTCCTTGAGATTGTTGCTTGTTTGCTTTCTATGAACAGGAACACCCTTGGTGGAATGAAAAAGTGGGGTCTAAATCTTCTAGATTTAAGAAAAAGGGGAAAAAAAACCCCAAACAAACAAAATAACCACCCCACAACAAACCACACACACACAAAGTGCAGCAAAATCTCAACAGAAGATACCTGCATGGTTTTACACTTTGGCCCGAGTTACAATCTCCTTACACCTTTTAACCCAGCTTAATTGATTTCTTTTTTTCTCCCCAATTTTACAGCAGTACTTTTAGAAGAAGAAAGATGTAATTTAAAAGGCGGTGTCCAATAAATTCTAGGAATGTTCATCTGGTATGGCTCACCAAAAACAGAAGCAGCTCATCAGCAGATAGTTTCAGATAAAATTAGGATTTTTTTGTATTTTGTTTAGGTTTTTTTATCAAACATACATTTTTGGATTCAAAGACACTTTAGCAAAGCCACCCTTCATCCTACTATAGCAGCCTTCATTAATCACTGCTATAGAATCATAAAGATAAAATCATTGTATTACTTAGTGAGTGAAAGATTCAAAGCAAAAGAAAAGATAAATCTCCCTTCCCATCTGGCAACTTCTAAGTCAAATATTTATACTTCCACTTCAAAAAAAAAAGAAAAAGCAAAAAAAAAAAGCTTTAAACCCAGAATAAAGTCAAATTACTTCCTGTAAAGTAAAAATATGCATTGTATAATGCCAAATTTGGACTAAGCCCCAAGATTTTCAGGGTTTCTATTTAAGATTTTTACAGCACAAATTGAGTTGCACATTCTCTGTGGGTCTATTTTAAGAGACACAGTAGAAACTAAGTCTCAGCAAAAAAAAAGTGTGCAATCAGAGAAGCAATAAATGAGCACTCTGGGAACACATAAGCAGGTGAGAATCAGTCTGAGAGATTGATATGATGAACAGGTCAGGCAGCGAGAATTTTTAAACAGTTTGACTAAGCAATTAACACGAGACTTGTGACTAGAAAAGCATGTGTAGTAACATATTACTGACTCCTCAATGAATTAATTCAATTGTAAACTGGCTGAACAATTGGATTTTAATCTCATTTGCTTCTTTTGGTTTTGTTTTTTTTTTTAATTGGAGCAGGTGAATAAGTAACACCACAGAATTACTCTCAAATTTTCAGGTTTTCAGAACAAGCTTCCAGATTGCCCACAAAGATAGCAGCCTCAAAGAGCAGGCTCTCCCCTCACTCCTGAACCACAACAACCCACCTCAGCCCCTGGAGCCCCACAAGTGCTCCAGTGGGACCACCTGAGCATCACCTGTTCAACTGGGTCTGTTCAGATGTCTCAGTGTAACTTGGAGAAAGCTGGAATAGGTCATCCCTGAAATCAGATTGTGATAAAATATAGGTTTTTTGCTCCTGAAATCAGAAAATTACAGCAAAAGTTCTGAAGATTTTCATTACCTTAATAGTTTTTTTTGTTTGAATTTTGCTTGATTACAGTGGGGGGAAGGGCGGGACCAGAATTAAACACATTTCTTACAGGCATTAGTTTGAAAGCATGGTTGTAACTCCTACTGTGGTATCTACAAAGATGAAACAAGGTGTGTTATGAAAAGGAAGAGGTCATTCCAAAATTTACTTTTCCAAAGAAAGCCTTTGGCTCGTGGGCTAAGGTCCTTCCTTTCCTCATCCCAGACATGGAGATTGTTTTACTGTAAAATTTAACTTGGTCCTCATTTGTTTGGAGCTCTGTTACAACCAGCTCTTGATCCAGTACCTGACACATATCAGAGAACCACTGGAAAAGTACTACAGGCTGCTTTTGATGTTTCTGAAACCAGAACAAGCCCTACAGCTGCACGGCCTTTTTTCATGAAAAGAAATTCTTCTCCAGCTAGAGGACCATCCCCGCTCTGCCTTCCCAAGATACAAACCTCTCCTCACCAGAGGGATAGACTTTTCCATGCCACTGCTGCCAGGTTTGTAGTGGAAGCATGTCCAGCTTTTGAGAAGTTGGCCCTTGATACAAGAACTGCTGCTGCTTCTGGAGTATGCTGAACCAGAGAACACCAAAAAAGCTGGAACTCATGAGAAAGATTTTTTAAGGGAAAGGTTGCCAATTTCTCAGCTACTCGTCCAGGAAAATACAGTTAACTCATCTGTAATGAGAGCACTTATACACACTCAAATTAGTTGCAGCTTGTGTGCAAGCTCCTACCACCTCTGTGTCCCTGTCCCAGCCTGTTGACTTGCATGGAACAAAAGGCTGACCCTGGAAGACTTTTCCTAATTGGCATTCCATGACTAAAGCAAAAATTAAGGGAGATAATTGTGTTAGCTATACCTCTGGGGAAAAGCTTTTATGAGATAAGTCTGTCAAAGCGAGTGAAAATCCCAAATATCAAAATGCTCTCAGAATTTAAGAAAAGCTGGAAAGCTGTTGCAGCTCTGGTTTCAGAAAAGGGAGGTGGGAGGACTTTTGCCCTCATCCCTAGGCCTTACCCTTCACTGCTCTGCACAACTTAATCTCTCTGGTGTAAAAGTGGAAGAGCAGAGTTGCTGTGCATTAATAGAGCCTAGAAAATTCACCCCACATGGTGTGTTACTCTAAAATGATGAGGAAATCCCTTCCCCTTCTTCCCAACAACCAGTATTTTTGTATTAAAACATGAACCTTGCTGTGTATGTGTTGAATCAAGTTCTTGTATCTTAAGTTGCTTTGTGTCAATTGAATCATTATACCCACCTGTTCCTATCTTTGCCCCCCCAGCTCATGCAAGTTGTTGTGGTCACAAGCAAGACAAAGTTAGCATGTACGAAGACATAAGCACAGCTAGGCCTCTGACCCAGAATTTATATGCAGCTCCTCAATCCCTTACAATTGTTTAAAACTACTTAGCCAAGGATAACTGTCAGTATCACTTACAGGTAGCATCGTAAGTCACCACCAGCTCCTGTAAAACCAGGGCAGCTGCTCATGCTAAAGACAAGAAATGGGTTATATATGAACTCAGAGAAGCTCAAAGCTTTTCATCTTTTCATCTCACAAACCTCAACAAACTTGAGAATTTGGGGGAATGGTTTATATCTCAAATCAGTGACAATTAAAAATGCCATTAGTTGATTGCTTAAACATGACAGATCATCTTAAAGAGCTAAAAAATTATTTCCCAATCAGAGAATTTTTGTTTTCTCAAGTAGCCAAAAAGAACAGATGAAGCAGAATGAGAAGAAAATATTCAGGATTTAATCTGTATTGGTACACTGTCAGCAAGATAATCAAGAGTCAGATCGACTCAGAGCAACTTATGTAGAAAATTTTTTTCTTTTTTAGAAATCAAATAGGTTACAAATTATTTTGGATCTGTGATAAGGCAAGACTGTTGGGGTTTTGCTAGTTTTAAGGTAGTTCAGTATTTAATGGAGGCTGTATTACTCTTTCGTTGCTGCAGGTTAATGGGTTTGATTTTGTGTTTTGTTGAGATTTATATTAAGCGACACAAATGGCAAAGAAAATACTTTCTTTGTGTTTTCTATGAACTAGAACGATGGTAGGTCCAATTATGATTTCTCCTCACACTGTTACTCAGGAAAGGAGCTCTTGCTATTCCTGTCCCCAGCAGATTTATTTCTCCTTGCTGGTACCAAATAATTTGAGGTCATTTAAAGATCAACAAAAATAGAATATTTATCCTACTTGAGAGTGGCAATTACAGAGAAGAGGATCACTTTACAAAGAGCAAACTAGCTTACCCTCATCTGTGGTTCTTCTGAAAACTGATTGTAAAGCACATCACATTGGTTTAGACTAAAAGAGATGGAGAAGTTGCATTTTTGGAAAAAAAAGAGTTAGCAATCATAGTTAGGACCTGCAACATACACTTAATTCAAAAGAGTTCAATGAAAATATCATCCACACTGAAATACTTTATAAAGAGAAAAAAACCAGCTATGCTCGACAAATTCAGCACTTGTACACAGAATAAATAGATAGTTTAATCAACAGCACATATCTTCTCTCTAGAAAGGATCAATGCAGTTTAATGCAGAAGGAAAAGAAAAAAAAGACAAAACTTGTGAAAGAAAACTAGGTGGGTAGGTATTAGAACAAAGACTTCATTCCCAGCTGTCAGATTTAAGAACAACTACTGGCCCATAAGAAATAGAAGAGGTTAAATTTAAGGCCTCCCTATCTGAGAGGCAGTAAAAAGACAAATATGTAAAGATATTCCCTGAAAGTGTGAGAAAGGACGACTGCCTAGAGCAGAACAGAACAGAGATGTTGTTTTGCTTCCTTCCCCCTCAAGCATGTAGAGAAGTAAAGTTCTTCTCCAAGTCCAAAAATTAATACTAATGAAGAAACTTTAGCTGAAACTTTACAGCAGAGCGGTTGTGGCTCTTACTGTCCTGGTGGCAGAAGGCATGACCAGCCTTCTTTCTGCTCAATGGGTTCTACCACTCAGAGAAGCAAATGGATTTTGAACAGTAAAACCATCTAAATTGCACAAGTATATGAAAAAGTTCAGGTTTAAGAAAGAATCCTCTTTAACACTTACCCCAAAAACAGATTTTTAAAGTCTCTTAAACCTTTCCTAAAATTCTTCACCTGCCTTTAATAAATCAATCAATCAATCAATATGTGCACACAGATTTGGGATTAACAGGTGGTCGCTTATTCATTTTGGCTGTATATGCAGCAGACATCAGCTTAAAGAGCAAATATGAGAATATTTCTAGCCATAACACCGAGTGCTTGCATTAAAGTATAAAGTAATAAAGCCTCTCAAGCTAGCCAAGTCCCATCACTTCGGATTTTGTACATAAATGTACTGAGTACTGCACAGATGTGATTACATCTCCCTTTGCTCCTTGGTCTCACACTAAAAAGCTCTGTATTCAGGCCAAACCCAAACTTCATATTCAACATTTTTTACAAACTAACATGAGGCTAATGATCAGGAAGAGCAAAGACTCTCCAGTTTGTGAGAGGCCTCCTGTGCTTTACCAATACCTCCCAGTGCTCAGGATCACTGTGGGCTGTGTGCTGGCAGGAGGTACTGCCTTGCTTGCAGGGCTAGAGGATACAGCCATGGAAATTCCCTGAATACTCCCTCATGCACTTACTTGCAATAAACCAATGAGTCAGTGGCAAAGGTCCCACATTTTTTCAGCATCCTTTCGGATTGTGTTGTTTCAGTACTTTGGAACTAGAAGCTTTTTCACACACTTTCCACTGTTACATAATCTTTAATAACGTCTGAAAATACTTCTCAAGATAAGCTCAGGGCTCTACATCTTGGGAACTGGCCCTCCAATCCAACATGCTTTTCTCCCAAACACGTCACAGTGCAACCAATCACAGTTTGTCAAGCCTACAAACACACCCATTAGTACTGAATTTTCAGAAAAATCAAAGGTAATTCTACATATAAATTATGCACAACTTAATCACAATTAATTTCACAAATTATTCTCCTTTCTGGAAAGCTATGAAGCTTCTCACAGTTTACCTTGTTCATTAGCCTCAGAGCAAATCCCTCTATACAGAGCTAAAAATCCTGGACTTTTATCTAGACTAATTCAACAGTCAGTTATTAAAGCACCCAATTCCATTCTTTCTTCATTATAAAAGAAAAAATAAGTCTAATTCAAAATTTTAAGTCCCTTTTTCCTACCTCTCTGTAGTTATCTTATTCCCTCTAAGAGTGTACACTTTACCTTTACATGAATCTTACATGAAGCACTAGAACAAGCACATTTGAAATCAACTTTACAGTGAACTTGAATCGAAATAACACTTGAATTTTCAACAGATTGACCCTAATTGAAATCAGAGATCCAGTACTTTGAAACCCTAATTCTACACCAACAAAAAAGAGACATCAACAATGTCCCTCTGGAAGCTTCTGGCATCTACATTATGGGAAGAAATTCCACCACTCCTCTTCCTCCAGGATCAAACAAGTTTGCAGGGCTCCTACACTCTGCTCTGCACTATGAAAAACTTTCTTCAGTAGAGCCAGATCTCTCACGTACAACTGTAAAGTCACAGCCATACATAAAGAAACCACCACTATAACAGAAACCGCAAATCTATACTGTTCTTCTTGAGTATGTACATTTGTTTGCCTGTTTAAAATAAAGTGCTTAGGAAAGGTAATGAGAAACATCTTTGTCATCATAATCTACTTCTTGCTCCTTAGCTGCCACAAATCAGTGCTGCTCTACTAACTTGCATGTGACCTGCTTTGACTTATACCATCTGTAGATCTCACTCTCAGTGCCGAACGTAAACTCATGTCTAGAGGCCAAATGCTCAGCTGGATTATATCAGCACATTCCCTTCTTTGAAGTGCATGTGGCACATGGATTTACAACAGCTGTAGCTCTAGTCTTGAATTGTTTGTTTGAGTTTTTAACTTTGAGTAACCTACCAGGTACAAAGAGTGATAAAATCAGCAAGAACATAGTTTATAAAGCTGTGTATTTGACTGCCTCTGATTATTATGCTTTTGAGGTACACATACATAAATATATGAACAAATTTCTATTTGATAGTTCATCAAAACATTTTTCAGTAGAATGGTCAATGTGGTGAAAGCAACATACAAATGTCAGGGTTTGCTTATGCCTAGAGTTTAGTTTCAGAATTCACTCTCCCATTTCTCCTGGGAGTTTTTTTCACAGCACTTAGAATTTGTAGAACGGATGCAAAAGATATACATTTTTTTCTGTAATACAGTCAATTTTTGTCTAGCTAGAGCCAAGTTTACTACCATACTTTCAACTTAGAATGTCTGTTTTACTTATGAAAGCTAAAATTGTTAAGCTTAGCAGCCTAAAGCCAAGCACCAAAATCTATATTTAGGCACTCATATAAATGGCCTACTTTACACAGGCAGTGAAGACCTGTTAAACTTAAAAAGAAGTCAGCACCTAGCACTTCTGAAAATCAAGTCACTCACTTGTCTGCACAGATATGCAATTACCAGCATTTGAAGGAAATGCCTTCATTTGTATGACTTTGGCATAAAAGAGGCATGTTGCGCCCTACGAAGAACACTTTGAATACACCTTTTGAGAATTGTAATTCCTTCTGCAAGTCCTCTTACAAAAGCAATAACCCTCCTAATTAAATGTACCATTGACTCCTTTCATCTAGATTGAATAAAATCCAACTAGTGAATTGACTAATAATGTGTTCAAAAGACCCCAGTATTTTGACTCTTTCTTCTCATTTCAGCACTGGCATTGTCTCCATGGTGGCTGTTTGTGCGGCTGAACAGATCATCTTCATTTGATTTGTACAATAATAATGTCAATTGAAGTCCTTAGATCCGCATAAGTCATATCAATTACCAAATGACCTTCTGTCATTCTTACTTCCCATGCTACCAAAACATCTAGTTAAAATCTTTAAAGGTAATTAATGTTTGTTAGAAAAGCTTATCAGTCTAGGACTGTGATAAAGGATGCTATTGCTAGGATCAGAGTTGCAATATACTTGCTGTTGCTCCGCTCATCACTAAGTCCGTGGTCCAGAGAGGCAAGACATGCCTCTCGCTGATCCTACCATGTTCCTAATCAACTTATTTGCAATACAGCTGTTCGCAAGAAATAGAAGTGGCTCAGCTGTTGCTTGTCACTAGCTGTTGGACTTGCACTGCTGGTATTCCAAAAGTGCTCTGTAACTGCTACAAGGATGTCATAACTTCATTGTAGGGGCTGAACACTCGGGCAGCTGAAGTGAGCGAAGCAGGCAATGGCAAGGACTCCACCCGGAATAACACCAGCTTTCCTTTCCACTTTCCTTTCTGAGCTTCAGAGCACAAGCAATTTTGTCTTGGTTTTGCAAAGATATGGCACCTAAAAAGTAACCAAACTAAGATTTCTTTGCTCTTCTTCAATACTGTGAGCAAATATACTAGCATATAATGTGTGGAGTGTGAGGAACCACATAAAAGAAGGTATCTACAATCTTCTTGGCCTAAGCCTGTAGGAAGAATTATTCAGCAGATATTTTTTTATATTCTGAAGCACAGCTATAGGCTCCTCGGCAATGAAACACTGAGGTATGTGTATGTGTATGTGTATGTGTATGTGTATGTGTATGTGTATGTGTATGTGTATATGTATGTATGATCCTGTGTTATTGTGGTTCCTGAGAAGTCTCATCAGGAGCCAGATTATGTGCCCTATTATACAATTTTATTATATTGTACTGATTATACTACATGCCCAATAAAGGCCAAACAAATAGACTCTGCCTGTGCAGAGACAGAATTGCTTTATAATACCTTAATTATGGCACCCTTTCAAATGTAAAATTTACCTACAATCTGAAACTCATAAACAGCACCAGCTTGAATTGTAAAAGGAACGCAAAATCCATTTTTTTGCCCCAAAGCTGGAATGTCCATATTTTCTTTTTCTTATCATGAATTGACTGCATTGTTATGAGTTTAAGCAGACAGGGAAAGCAATAATGTTTGGTTGCTGATTCCCTGAAGTATCAAAAAGGAATTAAAGGATTTTGGTCTTACAAAGAAACTCTGTCTTCGATGTTGTTCTTGCAGCATCTCATTTTGCCTGTTAGCTGCACGGCAGTCCATCACACAAACATTCAAAAATTATGAAGCAGAAAAGATAAAATGTAAATACCAGACTGAAGAAATTGCTAAAATGCAGAGCATGCCTGGACTATTGCATGCCTACCACAGCAAAGCAGAATTTACGGCTGACTTAATAGTGCATACACTATATGCCCCCCAAAAAGTTTACCTCACAGAAAATACGATCCCCTCTATTGTAACTCCATTAATTTTCACTCAGTTGCACTGAGTTGAGTATCTTTGCACAGATGCAAGTAAAAGCATTTGGTTTATACCATCACTATTGCACCAACTGCTGTTATTAAAGCCTTCTATTTTTATTGAAAGTGTGCGTTTCAAATGAGATTAATTTTATTAAGTCCTAATTTAATTGGCAGCCTCAGTTTATGAGTAGCCCAAGACATGAAAACTGGTGGTGTTAGAAGTCAGGGCTCATATTCACTGGCAGAGAATTACGGAAGGAGCTTTTTTATGGCCAAGGCCATACAGTCTTATAATTCAGTTTTATGAGTAAAGGTTATCAACTCCTACAATTTCTTAGAGATCTGTCTCCCAAGAGTCAGGCCAAGACTTGGACACATATGCAAATAATGATAGAAATAAAAGAGAAAAATGGCCTATAGCTCTCTTTCAGCCTCTTCATTTTCCTGGAAATATGGAAGTATAACAAGTCCGACTTTCTCTATCCCAACCAAACAGAGTAAAGTGCAGTAAAATCTTAGGTCATTCAGACAGAAAAATAAAGGATACAGCGTGGAAAATGCAGAGGATCATTCACTTGTTTATCCTTGGTCAGAGAAAGACTGGCATTTCTAATATCTGCAAGTACTTTGAATGGAAAGTTTCATAGCTGATTAACTGTATTTCTAGCATTTCCATTGAAAGATTAATAAAATAGTTAATATAGTACTTCTCAAGCAGTAAGAAGGGATAGCTTCCAAGTCCAGTCCATCAATGAGTCAGGAAGTGCCACCTTCCACTCGCAGCTAGTAACTATTCATTACAAGGAATGAGAAGCTTCTTAATTAACTGAAATTAATATGGAGTAGAACACTTGAGAGAACCTGGGACAAGTCATTCTGCATTGGGAAAAATGACCCTTCTACTGCACTTGGTGTCTAAGCAAAGTCCAATGAAGTTTTGCAATGACTTAAATGGCATCTTCTTTTATCTGCTGCTAGTCTTCAAAACTGTACTGACCTAACTTAGCTCGAAATTGGGTTCATAATTGCAAATTCACCTCAATTATATTATTTTGCCTCTGCTGTTACCATTGTGTACATAAAAAACACGTTAAAGATATATACAAACTTCTTTGTAGTGAACTGCATCATGGATGCAATGATGAAAACATGTAATGCAGAACCATATCACTTTAAAAATCAAGCAACAACACACGTTTGTTTGTTAGACTGTACCACTAGATTCCCACATTTTCAAATGACTTCACAGTTTCACCCCAACCTCAGCAACTATTCATATAATAGAATGCTCAAAAATGTAGACAGTTCTATTCAACTAAATGTTTCCATTTTTCAAGTCTCTCACATATTTTCTGGCAAAATCACATCGGAATGGAAGAATAAAAAACATGTTTTATTGCCCTCATGACATAAGTGTTCTCACTCAGAAAGTATAGGTACTTTTTAATGATATTATAACAATAAAATAAGACATATGTCACTTTTCCTGTTGTAATTGCTAATAAGGCATATCTGTGCCTATTGTTTGAGACACAATTTGCCTTTGGTATTGACGGTATTCACCTGGCACTAATGAAAAGATGTTAGCATAAAGAAATCTCCTGGATAGGTTGAAAAGCTGATTGCATGGATAATTCCACTAAAAAATAACTACCTGTCTATTGGAGAGGACTTTTTTTGCTGTTTGCTGAGCTGTTAACAATTTAGCAGTACCACAGAGCTTTTTAGATAACTTGAAATACCTACACAGCAGGTTACATTAATATGCGCTAATTTAAAAATTCAAATTCATTCAATTGAAAGAGAGGTGTGCATGCATACAGAATGATATCCCAAGAAGTTAAATATATGTATCTCGCATTAATGTATATAATTAAAATACACGCTGACTAAGTTCTGCTGTCCATTTGCCCTTCTGATAGCACTTGATGCCTTACACAAGCTGGGAGGTATCCCAAAGGGAAAGGAAAGCTGAACCTTATCCCCATTATCTTCACTCACTCTACTCCCTTACTGAAGATGAAAAATCCACTGATACAATTTACCACAGTGAGGATGAAGCTCTTCCCCCAAAAGATGACTACATTGCCAAGGAGAAAGCTGAAGACAGTAAAGTCCTTCCAAGTTCAAGGAAGGTAATGTCCAGTAGACAACTGCATCCACTGCTAACAGACATCACATAACCACTACTGGACAACCTTATCAGACTTGAAGGGATGCAATTTATGGAAGTCTGATCCCCCTGGAAACTCTTCTCAGACCTACAACTGTAAGAACACGCTTTTGGACAAAGAAACTGCCTCAACAAATTTCTTAAAATGCTGCAAAAGGCAAAATCACAGCCTACAAAGGTGGGTGTTGAAAAGTTGGTGAGTATGTTGAATGCAATATTGTTGGTTTGGAAGGAAGAGGAAGGAAGAGCAGTTACCTCTAGAGAATGCATTGTCAATGAATGCAAAAAATGGTCTCGTTAAAATTATGAAAGTGGAGGCCAGCGCTTCATTTCTCTCTTCATGGAATTGCCTCATAAGAAGACCTTTCCCTCAAACAGAGTTTACTCAGCAATTGAGTAAATAACTCAGGTACTTTTTAATCCACAACTTTGCCCACAGAGTGCTGAGCACATTTTCCAAATTCAATGAATAACATTTAAATAGTTTCAAGATAAGCAAGTGCAATTAGTTTATCAATATAGTATTAGAAAAGTATCAAAAGGACAATTCACACACAGAGAAGCTGTACCGTTCTTTGCAGTGATAATACTTTTTTATTTAAAGATAAAACAATAATCCAATAGATTATTAGTTCCATCACCCTCTTCTCCTCTCTCTCTCTAGTCACATTCACAGTCATCAAAGCATACATCTTAGAAGATGGCAGTTGCTCTTGGAAAGTTCTAATTTAGAAGTAATTTGTCTTTCAGGTAGCAGGAACTAAAAAAATAATTTCTGTGTCTTTTAAAATCGATTTTTTCTCTTGAGAACAGTGCTGCAGTGAATAAAGAAATCTTTCATAACACATATATGAGATACTTATAAACTCCATTTGGTGTTAAAAGACCTAGTAGTTATGTCTCAGTAGAGATGTACTGCATAGTTGTGGCATATCCCTGACAAATCAGGTTATTTTCCAGCTCAGTCTGAAGAAAAGCACACATAGATAACAAAACTCTTTCTTTTAGACCAAAAACTGCAGAAAATATCAGTTGTCAAGGTCAAACAAGTTCTTTCTTCATTTGCTGTCAATATTCAAATCTTTACATAATGAAGGTAAAGGAGGGTCCTATATTCCCTATGAAAGCAAAGAGGTATTGGCCTGATTTACTAGGCATTGATTGTAACAGTTTTTATTATACTCAGGATGATTTTTATTTTTTCTAAACATATATTTCCATCCTAATTTCAATAATTCTCTCCTGTGTTTTTTGGGGCAGCTTATTTTATGCTATAGCCCACTGTGGTATCTGGGTATCTTGTTAAATTCTAGATTTCAAATACTATGCCTATATATACAAGAGGAAGCTTTGTCTATTAACTACATACAAAACAGAAAACAATGGACTGTGGTCTTTTAAAGGCTCAGAATCCATGGAAAAATACCTTTTGGTTGTCTCCTAAAATAAGATACTGACATCTTCAAGTATATTAGTAGACATACTATAGATAAAATTAAAAGGCTTTGAAATAATAGAACATGATAAACTTCTGCCTAGTAAAGATAATTTTTTAATCTACTTTCAGGAATGTATGTATTTTTGCCAACAATATTGTAATATCATCTCACTTCACACTCTGCTAAACTAACCCACACTTTGTATTATAGTTTATGAGAGTGAACATACGACTGAACAGTGTACAGTGATATTACTGTATAGATGAAATAAAAAAAGCAGCAGCAGATCTCAGGGAGATCTCATCAGTGCATATAGATGCCTCAAGGGTGTAAAGAACATGGAGCCAGGCTGCTTTCAGTGGTGCCCAGTGACAGGACAAGAGGCAATGGCACAAAGTGAAACAGAGGCAGTTCCATCTAAAATTTCTGGAGTCTCTTCTGAAATTAATATCAGCAACTTTAATCTGTTTATTAGTGTCAGTGTCAGGTTCCAAACCCATGAATGCAGAGACATCAATCACATATAGGAATGATGGCAGTATCTGCAGATCAGGGGAAAGTGCATAAATTACCAAGGCCTCCCACACATGGAAAAACACTTAACAAAGGCAGCAGATTAACTCATTCTCACACAGCCATGTATACTCCACCACTGACTGCATTTCAGGAGTAATTTCCATTACTGTAATAAGCATGCTACAGGACTTGCTAATAGAAACAGTTCACAGTCTCCTTGCAACATTATCATATTAAACACAAAAGGCAAGGAAGAGGTGCTGCAGAATGTTCCAGGATGCCTTAGAAAATACATAGCAACACTCATGACAAAAATTCAGAGGTATCCAAACCAGAGGTACACCCTGTCTGAAGAGACCTTTTTGTGACCCTTCATCAGTTCATACCTCAGTTCAGGTCATCAGTTCATACCTCAGTTCAGGTCATCAGTTCATACCTTGTTCCCCAGCTACTTCCCTTACCACATTTAGCTTGTGCATAAATATCCTAATTCACAGCATGGGATCCCTCCCCTGGCTTCTTTACAGCTTGCTTTTCTATTACTCCCATGCAAGAACGTACACTAGGTTGTTTCCACTGTGAAGGTATGAGTTTACATTTTTAGCTTCCTTCTTCCAATGCCTGAACATCTGCACAGGGATATCTGAGGGTTTCTTTTATTAGTCATGCATATTATTTATATCATTCTATGGCTCCCCCTGTGGTATTCATACACTACAGTTTAAGATATTCTGAAAAATGAATGAACAGTTGGAGAAAAGTTTGCAATTTTCTGTCCGGTCTTTCTGTTTGATCATTGTCTGCTTTTCTTTCCTGGTGAATGAGCTAGCTAATTCTTTGCAGGCTGTGTTCCAGAAGCAGCTCTTGAGTAAGAGCCCCTGTGTCATATCCAGGAAGTCCTAATAAATCAGCATCTGAAAATGATAGCATGCAGGAGTGTGGCAGGCATGGGCCTTTAAAGAACTGCATGAAAAAATAATTTAGCTGCCAACTCCCCAAGTCTCAACTAGTTGAAGTACTCTTGACTGGTACTCTTTTTGACTGTCAAGATATTCACAAATTTTCCTTCATTTAATTGCTGTAAAATTCCTCAAAGAAACAGCATGGGTACCTTGGCTATCTCTTGCCATAACCAATATCGAACAACAGAGTTTCCTCAAAGAGGTCCCTCAGAGGAAAACGGCAGTATTAGAAGAAATTGAACATGCTGCCACAAAATCTCCCCTTAAATTTTGTGCTGTTGCAAGCCCCATCAGGAGGTTATTGGCAAGAGTGTGGGTATTCATATAAGGTGATGAGAGAAGCTAATATTTATAGTGTGAATACAGCCTTTGACCATAACTGAATTCCAGAAGAGAAAAAGGCTATATAACTCATTGGAAGATGTATGTTAAGATACAGCAAAAGCTAATGAAGATACAAAAAAACCCTAGTGATCAATTCAGAATTCATAGACTTTAATAATTACTAAAGAGTTTAGGACCAGATGACATGATTAAGTCATTTGATGAAACCACTCTTACATCTCATGATTTTATGTTTTGCTTAGAACCCACATATTAAGATGAAAAATTTCTTACTTATCTCCATGAAGAAGATCCAAAGTTGAACTGTAGACATGAATGAAGAATTCACTATTGGATTTTCTTCCCCAGTGGTTAGTCATCTTCACTGTAAAAACGCTCTGACTTAATTCCACTGGGAACTTGCTTGGCTTTAAGTACTAGCCATATGCTTATTTTTAATCCTTTCTCCAGCAGATAAAGAAAGAATTGAGGAGTCAGCAGTGCTTTGTCCCACAGATATCTAAATGTTTAAGTGCTGCAATCAAGTTTCTTCAGTCTTGTTCACTGCAATGAGAGATGAAGCTTGATTCAAAGCAATTGGGCAGCCTTTTCGGTTTATGGAACAGCTGAACCATGGTGTTAGACACAAGTAGGTGATGACGTTACAGTTTTATTTCACATGGGTAGACCATTAACATGAGAGTTGAACACAGTAATGGTAAAGAGATGACCCATGGGCTGAAGAGAAGAAGGAAGAAAATAAAAAGGATAATTAAATCTCAATGGGTGAATAGAAAAGATGAAAAGAAGGAAGGAGAACGAAAAACAGGTCACATTACTCAAAACTTATATTAAGTTTCTAAGTTCTTCATTCACTTCAAGAAGAGTAATTTGTCTTGGGGAGAAAAAAACCCCTACTTTTTAAGTTTGTATCTTGTCTCCTTGTAACACCAGAATTCCCTTCAAGGCAGCACATGTTCCAGATTAGGAACTACTCATTGATTCAAGACAGTGTTACAAGGAATGGATTGTAGGCACCCATTAATAGCAATTCTCAGTTTCTGAAGCTCTACCTGGGCTCCCTATCTATTATGGTATTAGTTAATAAATTGGACACTTCTTCCAGCCTTCCTAAGCTATTGCTGACAGAAACAAAAGAAACACTTCAAATGCAACTGTCCTCTGAATGAGACATGCTTTACTTTCTGTGATTATGCGCCACAGCATAACAGAGCTGCTTCAACAACACCACCAGCAACACAAAAAGTGCACGGAAGTACAAGACTACTCCTTCTCCTTCTCCTTCTCCTTCTCCTTCTCCTTCTCCTTCTCCTTCTCCTTCTCCTTCTCCTTCTCCCTCTCCTCCTTCTTCTTCCTTCTTCTCCTTTCTTCTTCTCCATTCTTCTAAACTTCTCAGGTTTTGAAATCCAGTGATCTGCATGCACGTCTAGATTATGAGTTAAACACATTGTGGGGCATAGGTCTACTCAGAGCTGATTTCTGTGCCTTATGTGGGAACAAACCTCTAGTATTACCTTAATCCAGAGCCCAAAAGATTACTCAAAAGATAATTTTATTGGAAGATGCTAAAAAGGTTCTTTACAACAGTATATTCACTCTATCTTTTTGAAGGGTAGCTGCTTACACAGGTCATTACCCTCATAATTTCGTACTCTGTTCTGCTGGCCAGAACGATTCTAGTGCTGAAGTTATGCAGATTCACTAGTGAGATGCTACACGTTTTATGCATGCACCTATAGGAATACATGCATGTAAATGTGTGGATATATCTAAAGGTAATTAAAGAGAAATAGTCAAAATTGTGCCTGAAGTACAATATTCAACTAGCACACACACAGACAGGTATATTTTTTACACGCTTTTTCCAAATATAGTTGAATAACAGATTATACACTTTAACCCTGAAGATTCGGTCCTAGTTTAAAATGTGTCTCAGATTGAATATTTAGTTCATGTAAGCACAATAATAAAACAAGGAAAGTAAAGAAGAAATAAGTCAGCATTGCAAGGCAAAGGAAAGTGGCTATTTTTGCTCCCAATAAGCCAAAGAGAAACATTCCTGAAATGCGAGAGAAGCAAAAACCTGAGATTCAGCAAAATGCACACATTAAAAAAATATTCTCTCTTGATGCAGTAATGAGATTACTAACATATATAAAATTGGGTGGGTCATCTGGAGACATTTATTTTCCAAACAGTAAAAACCAAGTCCGCATATAAAAAAGCAGCTATTCTGAGGATGCTGTCTGCATCCATTTGCATTTCTCTTAAAGGGCACACAAAACCCTGAAGGTGATTCTTTTATGTTTTTATGTTACGAGTCGCAAACCACTTAGAGGAAATGAAGTGCTTAAGTCCTACTCAATAGCAAGTGGAAGACTAAATCTTTAGCACCTCTATAACAACCAGTCTTAAAATCTTGATATTTGAAGAAATTATCCTTTGAAGGCTTTTATTGTCATCTCTTCAAAGTCATTATCAATTGTATTTATTCTTACCCTAAACATACGTACCTTCAAGTGGAAATTTGATTGACTTGTTGAAACACAAGTTTTGCAGCTGCTTCCCGAAAAGTTCACATTTTATAATTATTTGCATTAAAATGGTACAAATACTGCACAAAACTTATCTACCATCATTTGATATCTAATGTTTTAGGAGTTTGGTTAAATTCTACATCAGGAATATCTATTCAATATTAGCCTAAAGTGAGTCCTGGCTAAATGGTGAGGAACTTGGCCCTTCCTCCTTACATTCCATAATCTACAGCACTAAGGTAGTCTCAGAGAACACTTCACTAAAATAAATCTCATCTTTCGCCACTATCTTTTCATTTACCTCATGGTGGGAGAAAAGTTCTGCCAAATAGCTTACTGAGCTTTGATACATTTTCTCCCTGATATGGCTTAGTTTAACATATCCCTTGGTTCTTTTTTCTTAACACCCTCCTAAGGTGTTTTTTGTTTTTTTCTGTACCGTTTTGATGCATAGTGTGAAGCCATCCATCCCAAGCTGGAAGCAATGTGTCCACTAATGTAAAGCCTACTGCTTCCAGCTTGGTGAGTACATCATACATCTTCTTGAATGTGCCCATATCATTTCCACCATTGGTTCTTTCCAGTGGATCTGGCTCTTCTCTGGCTGGAACAGCTCTCTGACGCAGCCCCAAGACCAGCTTGGGGAGCAGCCCCACTGCATGGCAGGGCTTCCTGCCCTATTTAACTGCTGCAGAAGAACTAGAATGTTTCCATTTCTAGATAATTTCCATTTTTTCTCACCTGCTCACATTATTTATCAACTTTATCTTTTATTAGAAGTTACACCTGTCTTTGTAACTATCTCCCTTCTACTGTATTAGCTACCCAGAAAAGAACATTTAAAAAGTCTGAATATTCTATAAAGCACCAAAATATTCCCACTTACCTCAACTACATATTTTGTAAATAGTTTATTTTTACTTTATCAAGTAACAATAATGTTCCTGACTTTTATGATCCCACACAATCCTCTCCAGCACTGGTTTCAAAAAGTGGCCTTCCATTAATTGTGAACTCATTCAATGGCAGGTGCAACCAATGGCATAAAGACATTAATCTATCTGACTACACTCACAGGAGTCATTTAGTCTGAATGCTCCCCACTAATCACAAAATCAATAATCACCTTCTTTTAACAAGTTCCTCTGTATGTGGAAGCACTTTAATAATTTCCTCTATTTCATGTATCATTTCTCTATGATTATTCAGAGTTTGTCTAAAAGGACTCTTTTCAAGATGAGATCAGATTTTATCTACTCTACAACAGCTACACTAAAACAAGTTTTTGCATCATTCCAGTGGGCCATAATAATTTTTCCTTTTTTCTGCCAAGAATCTCAGAACCTGTTCAAATGTACTAAAAAGTCCACGTCATATGTCAAATGATGATTTAGTGGGGGTTATTTTGAAAGATATTTTGGAGAAGTGCAGCTCCTCAGAGCTCCATTTTAATAACATTTGTAGTGTCCATGTCAGACACAGTGTCCTCACCTCTTACTCATTGTCACACGGGATGTTAACTGAGATGTTAACACAGTGATGGCCTGACTGGCCTCAAAAGCAGACTTCTGAATTCACAATGTTTGAGAGCATCCAAAATTGGGCAAGAGGAGTTCACTCATCCTAACTAAATGGCAGCAGAATGGGTTACTTTTGAATGAGAGACAGCTACATTTCAACTTAAACTGAATTTGAAAACTACTTTCTTATTCTTCACAACAACAATTTTTCACGTCATCTCCTTATTATCCAACACTCTGAGCGGGTTTTTCTCTATTTTTACAGTTACTGCTCAGTAACTGTAATCTTCGAAATGAAGTAGAACCTTTCAGTATCGCTGTATTAAGGGAAATTATAATAGCCTATTGACTGCAGTTTAGTCAATGATCCATTCGTTATTCTGTCTTAAAGCCTTCTGAAGTTTCTAAAATAATGTATTTAATTATCTTAAAAGTCAATAGAAGCACAAATGAGGGACTGCAATGAACCAAACTGGCTAAGATAATTTATGCAGTTGTGGAAACAGGGTATCAGGCTGTTCATCCCACCCTTTCCTAGTCACCTTTCCGAGGCTAATAATCTGTACAAAGAATCAGATATAATCCCACAATAAAGTATTTGTTCCTCCAGAGGTCCTTAGTTTTAAGTGCGGCATGAGTGTACATCTTACATAGAGATGAAACAGGGTAATAGCTGCCTAAAGTGCCAGTGTTAACATTTAAAAGGTGAAACATGATACCTCATATACTTGGTAGGTGAAGTAGTTTTGTTGCATACTTCACTTTAAATGTCAGGCACTCTGATCACATGATAGAAGAGACAGACTGTGCATGAAAGTTTGGGTTTTAAGTGGATCACCCACTCCTATAACACGGTTCAGTTAATTCCCATGCTATATTCCAATCCTGATTTTTTAGTTCAATATAATTCTTTTTCTGAGAGTGCGAGAACAAACACAAGAGTTAAAAATCAAACTAATGAAAAAGTAATGGAGTAAAGAATCAAGCTCAAATCTTCATTTTTGCCTCAGAACTTGATTTGAGAGGGCTTCCAACATCACCATCCCACATGAACTACTGAGAGGTCAGTTTGGATAAAACTGTTTTGACTAGTAGGCTTACATGGGAGGTGGATGCCTCGTTCATTTAGTAGTCTCTGGTAGGTGCAGACTGGCAGAGAAAAGTGCGTACAACTGACTTTTCACCTCACCTCAGGAAGAACACCAGCAGGCACACATTTCTGTACCTCCCGCAGTCATCTGATTCAGACTAAAACATTCACTTGGCTTTCAGACAAAAATGGGGAAGGCAGAGTGTTCAAACACAGCATGGTCCTAAGCATTCCCTAGTGAGGCAGACACTGAAGCTTCCTTTCATGTTCCTGCCTTTTTAAAAAGCAACATGCAAACAGCAGTCCTGTCTCATTCCAAAATCTCAGTACTGCATTACTTCATCCTAAAATAGCTATAACTAGTACTTATCTCACTTAAATTGTGAGATTTCTTTTGTACTTCAAATTATGTCTTTTAGCTATCAAAGCTTTTCAAAAAGCTACTCACTAAAATTCCTGTCTTTCTTTTTCACACAGAACCAAATTATTTCTCCCTCATGCATCCTGGCCAAAGCAAAGACAATGAACCTTTAGTGCATTTCAACTCACGTAGGTTATTCCAGCAAGAGTCCAGAATATTTATCTCTGAGTTAACTATATCTTCAGAATAACTTGAATCAATTCTTCAAATTTAATTTTTCCCCAAGGGAAGAAGGTCTGTGTCTTTCAGAGTAGTTATATAAATATGAAGTTATAAAATTATTGTTTTAAGCATGTTTCATTGCTGTTTCTAAACTGGCCATGAATAATGTTTTGATTTCAGGTATTTATCTTCTATAGCAGCACTGTGTTTGGTACAAAACCCGTCCATTAAGACAACAAGCCAGTATGTATAAACACTTGTTCTGACCACTACTGGTCACAAACTCGAGAGGTTTTGTTCACCTATGTGCCCAAGAAGTCCATGTCTTACTCAGCAATAAAGGTTTTCTAAGTACCTGCTAAAGAGCAGTAGCCCATGGCCCCAAGTTGCAGAAATGTTTACAACAGCCTTTTCAACATCCTATAGTGCTT
Organism: Oreocharis arfaki; assembly: GCA_013398015.1. Classification (NCBI taxonomy): domain Eukaryota; kingdom Metazoa; phylum Chordata; class Aves; order Passeriformes; family Paramythiidae; genus Oreocharis; species Oreocharis arfaki. The sequence goes on along the minus strand of VZRR01011318.1, from coordinate 59,392 downwards.
TTTAAGAGAATGTAAGTGCTTTTACATGCTGTTGTGTTTTTCCATGTCCTTATGTTTCCTTCATTTCTAATGGCAAACTTCTTTGTCAGACCACATGCCCTTTCCCAAAATATGTTTTTGACTACTTTAAAGGCAACAAACCAGCACTGGTATTTTGGTCCATGTATCTGCCACATACTTTCAGCCTGCTTCCACTCTGCTCAACAAGACTGTTCTGTTCAATACCACCAAAGGCAGGTTAAGCTCCACCAAAATAAAACAAAGTTGGAGTCAGTTATTCTAGCTAGTGTATCTTTATTTTCACTTGGTTTTTAACTTCATTTTTTTCTCCCCATTTGATATAGTAAGCTTGAATTTAGTTTTGTGGCTACTCTGGAAATTAGTATCTACTAGAAGATTTCTTCCTACAGCAAAGGAATGGCATTCCCAGGTAAAAGAAAGGTCTAGCACCTCAGGAATGTCAGCAGTGTTTAGCCTTCCCCAGAGACTATGCAGAAAGAGTTGTGGTGCAGCCCTCTGTCCCCGGGAAAAATGGCTGGAAAGCATCAACTCACGGGACACAGACTAAGCCATAGCCATCAGCTAACACTCACATCAAAAACGTACACAAGATTTTGTTCTCTGTTGTTGAAAAAACATGTCCTACAAGGTCTGAATAGGACCTCTGCCAGTACGGAATAGCACCGGTGTGAAAGCAGGTGATGAAGCAGACAGCAACTGAAAACACAGCAACTTGAAACATCCTCTCGTATTTATATGCATTACTTTCAATACATCTGAATTCCATTTGATCTTGTATAATGGGATTCCCTTGTATAATGGAATTCCTGTAAAGGAAACACACAAATTATCTTCTTAATTTACCAGTTTCATGTCCTTTCATTTTCACTCTCGAGCTTCATTATAATCCCAACATTTATAGTCTATTTTAATACAAACTTATTACCCTATGTCTCAACAATTTTCATCTCCTATATCTAGATCAATTCTATTTCCATTACACATTCTAGGAGAAATAACCAGACTTGACCACAGTATTCAAAATTAACTTGTTTCTGAAACACGCATAATGACATCGGAGCATCTTTAGGGTTTTTTTCTCCTACCCTGCTTATGCTACGAACAGTCTGTTGTTGCTTTTCCTATTTTCAGTATTGTACTCATGAAAGAGGCTTTTACTGAGCCTTTAGGCAAAGGTTAGTAGAATATCAAGGCTTTCTCTTAGCTTATAATAGAAAATCTGCAATTCTGATTACCTAAAGCTCTTTATTCACTTAAAATAAAAATTTCCTTGCTTGCTTGGCAGTCCTTTTCTGAAACTGTTCACAGGCCTTAATTCATTAAAATTTAGTCCTTCATTTTCCGAGTTGTATGAAGATCTTGACATTCTATCTTCTCTTTGTAACAACAATGTCAATTTTTTCATCTATGTTTTTTGACAACCTAAATTTAACTCTCTTAAGTCTGTACTTATTAAATCTTAATCTTAGAATCTCCTCAGCACTTTCTCAGAGGTACATTTAAAGAGCATGTAAGATCCAGTATTTTCATATTCAAAAAGAAAAAGGGATCACTGTATTTTGTCTTATTGATACTTTTCCTGATTATTAAAATAGGGAGACTGCATCTTTATCTCTAAGTTCCTCTGCCAGAATACTTATGCAGGCACTTGAAGAACAGATCAGTCACCTTTGCTTTTTTATGAAGAAATTAGTTGAGAGACAATTCCTTAGACACTTCAGCAACAAACGCTATCAAAATGCAGGTAAACTAAGGCAAACAGAGCTCCACTATGTTCAGTGCCTGTAAAGCTCTATACATAATTTTGTCCCTGCTTCTCTTTATCAGTACAAAATGATTTTGGCTTCTTAAACCTGGATTCAATCTGTCTCATTTTAGCCACTTACTTGAAAAATTTCAGTCTGGAAACTAACGCAGAGGAGAAAATGGGATAGCACCAGAGGGACAGTCCAGATACTAAGGAGACTGGATTGCCTTCGGACATATCCATCAATCTTCTTCAATTACAGAGGTGCTTAAAGTAACTCAGCTCTTAGCTCAGGCATTGCAATTAAATGTCTGAAGTTAATTCTATTTAATGTGTTTCCAAATCTGATTTAAATCCATGAAAATGCCAAAGGATCTTTCTATTGCTTTAACTGACTGTCAATCATTTCTCTGTCAATACTTCTCACTTTGCCTGGGGCGGGGGAAGGGACACACAGCCTTCTCTCTACCCCATTTTTAAATGACCATGTCAAATTGATAAATACTCTTGATATTTCCCTTCACTTATATTGCAAGAACTGTAAAGGTTTGATCCAATACTTCAATCCTTTTCGAAGCAAAAGTTCTATGCTAAACTCTGTCCAAGTTCTGTGTACTGGCACCTGAGAAACCGTATCAGCACATTCAGCCAGTGTCATCTTCTTTTCAGTCCATGGTGCACACTATTCCCATAGCCCTTTTCCACTTTTGTCTTGGCAACTCCCCTACAAATGCAACATGGAATGCTAGAAACTTTCAAAGGTGGGGGGAAGAAGCATCCCCAGGTTATTTTTCTAAAACTGTTTTTCCAGAAATAACTAATGCCGAATATGAAAATGCAATAATTTTATTTCGCAGTAGAGATGTTATTTCTTCTAAGATCCAAAATAAATCACCAGAAGCTTTCAAAGCTGGCATTTAATCCATGAATTCAAATAATTTCTAAGATGGATGATCCATTAGAAAGACACTTTCAATTCCTTGTGCCTTTCTAAGATTTTAATGTATAGCTACCAGAAAATGCATTTACACAGCATGGTTTTCATAGCAAGGATATAATTTATTGATAAAGCCTTTAAAAAAAAAATTCTACGGCTTGTTATGTCCTTTTTTATTTCTTTATCTATAAATAATAAAGGCAGGCTGAGCCAAGTCTTATCATTTACATAAACCTGTTGAATAACATTTTTTCTAAAGAAAGAAATAACTGTAACTCTGCAAAATAACAGGGATAGTTCAAATGCAGTAGATATTATCAAAAATGCAATGTTTGATGTATGTACAACCAAATTAAAGTAAAGAAATGGATGAACCAACTCTCCCTTCCCTTATCTAGATAGAAGATTTCCTCTGTGTGCTCTTGGTGTTCCCTAGAAGTGTTATCTTGAGTCTATGGCATGGACAACCTTTCTTTCAAATAGCTTGAGAGGTCAGTCTAGGAATGAAGGGTAGAGAGTATCTGACAACCTGTGGCATTGTAATTCTGATTAAGTCAAGAACTTATGCCCCTACAGTTCTTTCCTTAATGCCAGCATCTTGCTACGCATAAGATCAGCTAAATCAGACACAGGAAGTATCTGTTTTACCTTCAGGAGAATTGTATAAAGTCTTTCTAAGTAGTCGTATAATGTATTGTTGTCTCATTCTTCCCATTGCAGATGCACACTCTCTTAACCATTTCTATTCACTAATGTGAAATCTTGTATGTAGGACTACAAATTTAATTAAAGAAATAAGAGTTTGCTACATTAGAAGTATAATGGATACAAATAAAAAATATAGGAGATTAAGAGTTTCTCTTAAATTGACTCATCAGTCTTATGTTCAGCTACATCCTCTCTTCCCTAATGTCAACTGATCATCCAACAGCAGAAATGTTATTCTTTTGAAAGACTCCCATAAAGATGTTCCTTTATATCAAAAACATCTAAAGAATAGGATTCAGTCTCCAGATATCCGAGATTTTTGGGCTGAGAGCAGCTAAATTTATATAGAACTTTACTGGAGAAAAGTTAGATAGAGTCTTTTCTAGGACTTAGTGTAAAGCCCTTCAGCTGCACCATCAGAGCCTATAGAATCTTATTTACTGAAAAAAAATTCTTCCCTGAAGTACCAGGGAATTACAAATTTTGTAATATGCTATTTTATTTTTTGCCAAAGGAAGGAAAAAAATTAAAAATTTTAATTGGCAATTTTAAATTATATTTCTGTCTCAAATCAAAGGATGCAGCCTGGATTCAGATAAATAATCTCCCTTCCCTAATCAGGCTTCAGGATGACATACATTAGATATGCATTTCACCTCATTCTCATTAAATCATGTGTTCTACTGATCCTCTTCAGCAGTCCAGACAAAAGAAGATGTTGCTACTGGAATTCAGTTTTAAAAGTGGATTTTTTTTTCCCTTGAGCTATACATGTCTCTCAAAACAGGTTTGATTAAAAAAGAGAAAAATGCTGTTATCAAAACAGAGAAGCCAAAATTTGTGTTGCTAGATTATGGACTAAATAACTAACTAATTTGTTACTAAATAAAGTAACAAATATGCTAAATGGGCCTTGAATTAAAGTCATAAAATCCAGAAAGAGCTTCAGCCCCTTTTTCTATGTCATCATTCACTGTCAACAGAATTGAGGGTGAAATATCAGACTTGTAGTCATGAATATACAGATTTTTAGTTATATGCATGTGTTCTCCTGTAATTTGTTTACTTTTTAATGGTTCCAAATTTGTGAAGCATAATATCAAAACTCCTAGCATAGAGATGTGTTACTGGGATAAACAAATGTATTTTCTTGAGACTGTAGTAAAAAGTACTGTTCAAATATAATAATTGAACATTGTTTATGGTAATTATTTGCTAATGCCTCTTCTTAGCTGAATTAGTTTAGAATACCATTTTGATATTAGTTTAGCCTTTTTGCCATTCCAAGACAGTACTGTACCTTACATCAGAGAATAATTGCTCTTCCTGAGATAATGGGAATTTTTACACAGGCCCTGGAACATTGGGTTTTAGCTTTGGTATTCTGGATTTAATCAAAAAGTAAAAAGTGTTGTCTCCGGAGGAGATTCATTTGGCGTGCTGGATGTGAAAATTTTACAAATTACATAATTGGCTTGGTAATATTTTCTCTTCTTTGCTTTCAATAACCATAGAAAAATCCTTGATCAATCAAAAAAACCCCGTACAAACAGCATGTGCATATATATATAATTTGTACTTGAGGCATCTGCAGTAGTCACACCAGGTCTGCTGGAAAACTACAAGTCTGGAATAAGGTCTCTTTTTTTACTCCTTCTCTCTTTTTTCCAGTTAAAAGCTTTCCATCATTCCCTTAGAATGTGTTTGCCTGCTTTTATGTAATATCACAAGCTTTTAAAACAATTTATTCTTTACCAGCTCCAAATGTAGGCCCTCACAGCTGCCAATTTGGTTGCTTTTCCTTTTCTTCCCACCTGCTCCCCCCTCCCAGTTCCTCCTGATAATTTTCTTTCCATTTGCTTTTTCCTTTTTTTTTCCTTTTACTTTTTCCCCTGAAATAATCAATGATTCTTCTGAAGATTAAGGTCTTTGTCATGTATGGGATCAGTGTAAGTGTAAGCAAATTATTTTAAATGAGCGGTTATTTTTCTTCAAACACAATCAAATTGAATAGAAATTCAGATTTGTATTTGAGAAATACATTTCTGAAAAGGAACAAACCCCAAAATCTTTGCAAAGAAGAATCCATTAAAAATGTGTATTTATATGTCAGAGCCTGAGACTGTCAAATTATACATTAATCATCCTTCAGAGGAAACTAAATCCAACCACTTTTGTCTGGACAATGCATGAGTACTGCATTGAGGTGATGGGCCTTGGTCAATGTGTGTGAAAACTTTCCTATTAGCCTTTTCTACTGGACAGAATTCATCCATTCCCATAAAGTTTGTCAAAACATTAATGATATTTGACAACAAATCTTAAATAGAAGTGATGACGCACTAGGTGGGTAGAAATTCTGTCTTGGACTTGCCAAATAAATCTATGGTTTCATCCAACTGTGTCTGGAGTTGATACATCAGCCAGGCTGACACATCATGTTAGTAGACTGCAAACATTCCAATCCAGGCTGCCAAGATTCCCACTGACAAGAAAGAAAAACTTCCCACAGTAAGGTCTAAAAATAAGAAAGTAAGGCCAATAGTTTAAATCAAGTGAAATCAGGTTAAGGTTTATGATCTGGATTTGCACTATGACATTGTTCAAATCAACATTTTTAAGTCTCATACATACCTGCTTTTCAGAATCATTGTTAGCAGATACTTCTTTTATACTTTTACAAAGTCCTGCAAAGTAGGAACCTGTTCTTTCAATATTTCTCTGACAGAAAAGACCCAAATTTGTATGACATTACTCTTTCCTATGTGTTCTTTTAAATCCTATGGGATAAGTGCGGAGAGACACATAGCCACTGAGTACAGCAAATACATAATCATTAAGAAACAGAAGGGGTTAAATGGGGGACTTTAGATTCCTTTTCTGTTCTGCTTCACCTTCTGCTGTTTTACTTTTAAATATTTGAGTTGCCCTTTTTTTTTTTTTTTTTTTTTTAATGTAAAACCAGTGTTTATTAAGAGCCAAAGCAACATTCTGGAAAGCACATTCTTCAATATACTTGCTAAATCAGAGTGTCCTTAATTTATACGTGATTCTGAAATGGGCAGTCATTCACAAGGAGTCCTCAGGCTTGTTGCCAACATGCTTAGAGAGAACAGTGACTGTCAGAAGGTGGGACCTGTTCCTGATCAGAAACTGTGTAATATCTAAGGAACAATTAACAAAATCGGTAAAACCTAAATTGTTGTTACTCAACCTAGATTTGAACAAAGGCATGTAGGCTGTAGCACAAAGTAAAAAAGAAATAAAAAAATAAAAAATACATAACCACGATAAAATTTACAAATCATAAAGAGCTGAAAAGCATTTTTCTTTCCTGTAATAAATCAGGGATAAAGAGATGCTTCAGCCAGAACACAATGAGAAAGAATTCAGGGATAGGGTGTTATCAGAAGTCACTTCCACTGAAGTGAATAATTGTGCTTTTGTAGTACAGCAGCCAGTTGCTGGCAAACAGAAATGCAAAGCTACAATTTCTCAAATAATAACACACTGGCTGCATGGCTTGATATGAAAGGTTTTCAGCTGGAAATATTACTGATATAGATAGATTCATCTTTCTGTAGTAAGTGATGGATTTTTAGTGGAAGTGGGTCAATACATCTTTTGGTATGGCCATTGCTAATCCAACCACATCATTCTCCTTTTCAGTGCACTGCTTTGGAGCATTGCTGCTGAAAAGCCTCTTGCAGTGACTCATTATTCATTGAATATTGCCACATCTAGCGCAATAAAAAGTCACTAATCTAATATGAGGGTTTAGCTTACAAGAATATTTCCCATAAGAGGCAGTTACATTGGCAACCACTGCTGTTCAAACGTCTGAACTACGTGAGATTGTACTGAAATTTGTAGAAGAGGGGAACAATTTATTTAAGCATGTAGGAAACCCTTCTGACTGCAAAACTATAAATGGTAGAAGGAGAAAGATTTGATGGCACTTTTAAACCTTAATTCTGCTTTTGTGCCCACCTAATTAAAAAAAAAAACAAACCTTTTTTTTATGGCTGCAGCAACTATTTGAAAATTCACTAGAGACATGACTGAAGGCAGTAAGGAGAGAAAATATTGCAAAAACACAGCCTATACTATTGCAGAAGTTTTTCCAGAGTATTCTTGTTATTCCAAGAATATTCTATTGAAGAATATACATATTCTGGTCACAATGCCCAAAATCTAGAGTGAAACACTGTTCTCTTTTACAATATTCTCAAGAGACAGGGAATTAAAACTGGAAGCACTAAAAGAGAGTGAGACAGATTCCTAACCTCCTCAGGTACCTCTCAAGTCCCACTCACCCTCTGTTCAAAAAGTTCAACAGGTACTTTTGGAGACATCAGTATCATCAAATGTTCACACAGAATCACCAATGGCTGGGTGATACTCAAATTGCTCATCAAAGAACACTGTTTTCAGCTCCTTCCCTATCTATCTTGACTGGAATTGCCACACTGGGACACATCAGAAGGCAAATGTCATACTGCCACTGTTACAGCCACCAGAAACACAAACTACAGATGACACTTTCCTGGGTCAAAAAGCATTGCCTCCAAATAAAAAAGAAAAAATGTGAAGTTTACATCATCTAGACAGAAACAGGAATTGGTTCCAGGAGTAAAAAGCAGTTGCTTGAGTACATGCCATCATGATACTCGTCGTGTGCAAAAGCAGTGGAGCCCGTATCAAGAGCGTGTGTTTGGGGCTTCCAAAGACTGATTTTAAGAAATGGAAGAAACATAAGGTGGATCTTCTGTGAAAAAATAATTTAAAATAAATAATACTTATAAAAAAGAAGGAAATTGAGATTTGGAACATTTCCCTAAAGGCCACAAAATTTCCAAACCTATGATCAAGACAAGAGGAGACATTAATTAATAACCCAGATGAAGCACAGAAAAACAAACAAATCTCTTGGAAAATGTCATTTAGAAAATGGGATGATAATAGCAATGAATATAAATTAGCCACTGCAAAACAAACCACTAATGAGGAAAGTTGAAAGTCATAAGAAGAGACTGTGACCACCACAATTAATGCCAAAGGAAGAGACTTTTTATTATACTAATAAGGATAGGTATCTTAATTGTATTGGGATATTGTTCAATAAGCAAGGGGCAAGTGTTAATAACATAGACACAGAGATTTTCCATAAATATTTCTGCTATGTACTTTGCTTGTAAAAAGTAAATTATGTGGTTATAATGAACTCATTCTATTAGTACTGAGACAAGATAATACAATAGAAGCTATTTAAAATTCATTCAATTCAAAAGCAGTTCTAACTCAGCACATCCAGATAACTCTCAACTAATAGCTACAGGAGAACTAGTATAGGAGAAGACTGAACTGTTGTGGATTTTCAGTAAGACCAGATTCATCTCCAATTTTTAATGGTAATTTTCAAAGGAGCAACCTAAGACAATAATCTTCTGCCAAGACATAGAAAGGGTAAGTGGAGCAGCACCTGAATTAATTACAGACTTTGTTATCCTGTGTTGATCCCAATGAAAATAATGGAATAGCTGACAGGAGACTCAATTAAAGGACAGCAATACGTTGGAGTACTAATCTAAATGCTCTTATTTGTAAGACATCTCAATATAGTTCAATATTTTTATGAGATTACATTTTTGATTGATAAAGCATAATAGTGTTAATACAATACACTTAGATCCCTGTAAGGCACAACTAACTGCACACAGCACAACATCCTAACTAATAAACAAGGACACAAATTCAGCATTGCATACATTAAAAGAATTAAAACCAGTCAAGGATAGGGCTTGTTGATCTCACTGGAAAGCACCAGGCTGCGGCTGTATTTCCAAGGGCATTGCCACACAACAGAGCTGTTGGTGTCTAGCTATTTAATATTTTTTATAAATAATTTTTTGGAAAGGAATCAAACTGAAAATAAGATTAAGGGAGTTGTAAATACTGAGGATTACAAGTCATTGACAGAACAACAAAGATCATGTCATAAATCATAAAAGGATGGTGTGAGCAAATCAAATTTTTTGGACTATCCCAGGCAGGCCATATTAGCTTGCATAAATTACTGCTACATTTTAGAACATACTTTGGAACAACCATGAGATTAGTTTTAACTCTGCATACAAGTGAAATTTAAGCTTTCAGAGGAATTTCTAAGAATCTATAATTTATAAAAACATGTGTTAAAGCCAATGAGGAGAAATAATATCTGAAGTCATCAGACACCTGGAAAGGCATGTGATTAGCATCTTACTTTACCTGGAAAATCTGCAAACACATATAAAGAGCACTGATTTTAGGATATCCAGAAAATAAAAAACTATGTAGAAATTAAAAAGCAAATTTTACAGGCTTAAATATCCCCAAATCATAACCACATGAGTAAGAAAATGAGAGCTCAAATAGCTCAGAGAAAAACTTCCACAACATTTGGGATCTTAGGGATTCATCATTCCTGGTGAATGTTAATAGAAGAGAAAAGTCAGACACATCTTGCTGTTGAAGGAGAATAACAGCCAGGCTGCAAGTTTGGAGAAACTTCTTTTGTATTCACAATTGATGAAGGCCCTGGGAAGAGTCTGAAAATGCCCATGCTGTTGACAATCAACAGGGCATGTTCACCTGAATACTGAAAAGAAAGCACAGCCACGATGCAGTTGATTTGAATACTAATTCAATGTAGTTACAGAACAAAATTATGTAACCTTATTTACACCTAAATATAGACCTATTCTTCAGACCTCAAAAGCTGGAAGAATTATATCCAGGACTTACAGGTCCTGGATACACGGATAAACAAATATCACTTCCCCATCTTACTACAAGAAGATTCTGATCACAAGGAAATTTTTCCCTTGTATAATAGCATTACAATTATAAAAGAGATAAATATCAAACGGAAGTGGAATACAATGTATTTACATTATGCCATTAGAACTTGTACTATGAGCAAGCAGTCTTGTTAACAGCATGAAAGTAAAATGATTATAAGAATTAAATGCATATGCAGTGCACAGATTGTTCCTGGAGACATTCCTTCATTTATTTATTTTTAACTTGAAGCCTTTGTTTCCATTGGAATCAATATTTCCTTGCAAAGTTAATGACTACTATAACATGTTAATGAGCTATGTTAACAGGAAATAGTGACACTATTAATGTTTGCCACCCCTATATCTGTGAACTAGATTCAACAGGGAGCAAAAAAATAGCATTACACTGATGTGTTAATTATCAAATCCAGAGTGATTTCCCTACTTATATATTCTTAAATCCATTTGCACTGATTATATCAAATAAAAGAGTAAAACATCAGCATCTGTCATTTCTCTTTTAACTATGAGATATCAAAAATATAGTTACACTCCACAAAGTTTTGCAAGTCCACTTATGATTTGATTTAAATATTATCAGTAATATGTTGTTAAAATCTCTCAATTAAAAGTTTATGAAATTTTCCAGTGGAAGCCTAATTTTTCATATTGTGTGGCCTTCACTGAACCAAATATCCAAAAGAGGATAAACACCTCAGGCATAGTGGAAATCTAACTTTTCTGTATCAGGAGAAAGAGGTAAGCAGTCTCCAGAGAAGGTGATTCAGAACATCTAGGCTTGATGCCTAAAATAGAGGTTATAAAAAATTTCCTATGCAAGTGAACTCATCCAGGCTTGATTCTCTGCTAAGAGAAATTTTAAACTTCAATAAAGAAAAAGTTGTTTCATCCTCATTTTTTTCTCATTGGTAGAATTCTCATGATTTCAAGTTAATATAAAGCTAAAAATGTTCATGCTATAATTTGTGATAAGAAGCCTTGCCAAAGATTACTTTGAATTTAACTACTGAAATTATTAAAAATTATATTGCACAGAGATTAAAAAATGCATGTGGCTCTTGAATTGATACTTTGGACTTCATAGTCCTGAGAATTTTTCAGCAATCAGACTGAAGAAGAAGAGTTATGTTGTATGCTGTCAGCAACAGCAAGAAAAAGGTATGGGATACCTGGGTTCACCTTTGAAGAAATAGGTGAGCCCTGCCTGAGTCAGGAGCAACATTTGTAGCTATTTAAACAACCATCTGTTAGTTAATTTCTTAACTGCACACCAGCCAACAGGTGCCTAACCACATCACTTTTTCTTCCCTGACTTGTAATTTATTATGAGCAGAGAAACATCCATCTTTAGCATAAGAAAAGCAGCATAGCAATGACACAGAATATTTGTCTGAGGTGACATCAGACAGCAGCATACCTGCCACTTTAATGGGCAGCAGTGAAAATGCACACATTCCAAAGGCAGGAGATTTATCTGCTCAAGGTTTATCTGCACAAGAAAGTTCTGCACAGTAACTCTTGTGCCAATGGAAATGGGCTGACTAAGGCGTTAAGGAGCTGAAAGTAGGAACAGAATCTTCACCATTTTGCCTTCTCTATCAAAGTGCTTTTGTGTGAGGTGAACAGAGAGGTTCAATTCTGACCCTAATAAATGGTTTGAAGTGAATGCCAGTGCACTGCCTGCCTACAAACGTGCCAGTGATTCTGCAGACTGAGAACAGGTTGTATAAAGACAGCAGGCTACCTTCCAATCTGTTCATAACAATGTCATATTTGTCTCCTGAAATGTATTTTCTGCAGGACAGAAAAAGCAGTATTGGCAGATCTTCAATGCATAGGGGAATAATTTGTTCAAAGGTTTGAGGCATTTTGGTTGGTAAGGAACAGAAATGTTGATGTGTTCTTCCAAAATAATTAAGCAGGAATGTCTGAAGCACATCAAGCACCCTGAAGCTGAGCCTCAGGTTTCAAGTTTTATGGGTTCATAAAATTCCATCCGTGCTCATAGCTTTAGTGACTCCAGCTTACTTTGCATGAGCATCATGTAGCCAAAGAACCACATTCCCTCCAAAAATCTACATCTTCTTTTCTGACAGGACCCAGAAACCTTCTTCTGACTTTTAGCATGTACAAGAGTTATGGAAAAAAAATACTGATTCTAAAAGCATTGGCATCTTGTGTGTTGAACAGTCGTAATTCCTTCTTAAAACCTATGACTGGAAATACTTTATGTAGTTTGCAATTAATGATTCTGTAAATTACTGGGATGAAAAGTGAAAGGAGATTTCAGGATAATATTTTAATGGCTCACTATCATACCCAGTTTTGGGTGCTTTTTTAATCATTCAACATTTTTGAGTGGAAAATTCCACTGCATTGTCACACCAGAAATCTAGTTTATCATCAGTTACTTTACTTTATGGATAAATAATTGGATTACTGCACTGTAAATGTTTACAGCAGAGATCAGGATACAACTTTCAATGCAGTTAATCTTGAATTTCTCCATATCGGAATATAAATTAATGAAGCAAATTTGAGCAAAAATATGCAGATTAAAAGAGTATATTAAAGGAAACTGCTATCTTTGTTTAGTATCTTTTCATATTTCTCTCAAAAATATATATTTTTGAGTCAAAAAATAATTGAATTTGTTCAAATTCAGGGTGTTACCTGGATGCAGGAAAGTTGCACAGAGATCATATACATCTAATGGAACTTGCTGCTTTAGTCTTCACCAGAGCTTTCTCCACCATATTTCACATACAAGATCACAGATACAAAACACATGAGGACAGAACACAGCAAACTGCAGGCAGCAAGCAACTGCTGGAGACAAAAACTTCCTGCATCTAGTCCTGAACTGGGATCCTGTTGCACATAATTTGGAGCAGTGACAGTACATATTATGCTCTTAGATGGGGGCATAACATGACTAATCTCTTCAACAAATCCTATTTAGCATCCTTGATTTTAAAAACAGTATTTCTTGTTCCCAAAAACCAGCATGTCAGTGATGTTCTGATACCTCCCATTCACCACACCATGACATAGCCAAGAGACTGCAATCTCCTCCCCCGAAAAGCAATCTGTATTTCCCCACCCCTTTTCTTCCTTATATGTCTGCCCTTTCCCACATTGTCCCGCCTTCCCTGCCCCTGGTCCTGGCCGCTCCCTCGGGTTCTCCCTGTTGGCCTCTGTACCCCAACTCCGCCCATGCACCGCCCCTGTGCCCTGAGACCCCTGCCCTGTGTGCTCTCTCTGTCCCCATCCCTGCCCCCATGTACAAAACGTCAGACCCTTTGCCATTCCTCGTCTTTGCCTCTGGTCTTTGCCTCTGGTCTTTGCCTCTGGTCACCATGTGAATAAAGATCTCCTGAGGTCCCCATGCTGAGCCCATCTTGTCGCCTCCCTTGCCGCCGCCGTGTTTCAGGAGCAGGCAAAACCTGAGCTGGCCTACGGCTCCCCCAGCAGGGGACAGCGCTGTGACCAGCCTTCGGAGGGAAGGTTGGGGCACTAGAGCGCAGACCCGAGCTTGGGCAGAGATGCCCTCTGGCAATCCTGCATGTCGCCTGCCATACCACTCCAAGCAGCTACCACAAACTGCAACAACACCATGCCATGATTTTCTAAATGGTTATCTCATTTCCATAACTCATTTTCTGTATTTTACTTCCAAAATGCAAAGGAAAATGAAAAGAATAAAATTGCATTTGTTCTTCATTTGAGTTTACTTAATGGAACTTGAGTGTTAGAGGGAACCAGTTAGAAAAATCTTTAAAGTAACATTCATAGAATCATAGCATGGAAGTTGGAAGAGACTGTAAAGATCATCTCAGTTCCAACCCCCCTCCCATGGGCAGGGACACCTCTCACTAGACCAGGTTTCTCAAAGCCCTACCTAGCCTGGCCTTGAACAGATCCAGTGATGGAGCATCCACAGCTTATCTGGGTAACCTGTTCCTGTGTCTCACCACCCTCATCTGTTTGTCAAACTCACACCCACTTTTGGCTTGGTGAGTCATTCAAGATTTCAGTGCACATGGACATGTCTGGAGGTCAAATGTCAGTGCAAAATACTTTATATTATGAAACTAGTACTGTTTCCTTAGGAAAATATAAATTTCCTACTGAGCTTTACAAGCAATAACACAAGATGTGAATTTCCCTTATCTTCACCTGGAACTATGAAAAAATTGGAAATATTAATTCACTCGTTGGCACCACATGTGCATAGGCACAGATAATGTTCTCCCCATTATGTTACAGCAGGTCAGGAAAAAGAACAATTAATACACTGCTATACCAGCACAAAGTGCTAAAAAGAAGAGCTAAAGCACTGTTTAAAAATTGGTGTCTAGTTTTCAGACAAACTACAAAAGTTACCTTTGAAGATTTAAAAATATTTACGGCACAAACTACAAAAAAAACAGACCCTTTCATCTAGCCTATTAAAATTTCTTGACTAGTCAAGTGTGAGAAGAACACACAGAGCATCAAGAAGGAAGCTTTGCAGAGTATTAAAATGTAATAAAAATGAAAAACAATGATCTAGTCTGGATCACACTGCATAGTAGCTAGCCATTATTAATTATTTAATTCTAGAAGCTCTGTGAAATATGTAAAAAACTAAAACAAGCCTTCATTTAGTCTTCATTTTTAATTTTTTGAAGTCCACGCAGAATCTGAGCTTTTTGGAAAATTATCTTGAAACATTTATTTTTCAGTTAAGAGTTTTATCCTGAATTCGTGACAAAATTAACAGCTTTCAAACTGAAAGGTTTATTTGATTGTTTGGGGTAGTGGTTCTCTTTTTTTTTTTCCCCACTAACTTTTTAAATGCATATTAGAGAAACAAGTATAAGTAAAGATAACATAATCTTCAGACTTTGCTTCTGGTTTCCAGCCATAACTCTTATTTGGAAGCCATGAGTTACGACTCTTTCATGACTCTGCTTTCTTGTAATTACACTGATATGTCTTTATTAGCATTGTTAAATACATGTTTTTGACAAACATAACAGTGATTAAATTAATATTGGACTAAAAATGGATGTCCACAGATTAGTATGCGAAGGACAGAAGTTTGCAGCACCGTTATGAGAAGTCCCCAGCACGTACTATTAATGGCTTATAGCAAGCAAAAAACGGAAAAAAAGGCATAAAAGTTATGGTATGTTTCACTATATATTATTTAAACAATCTATGTATCAGCCAACAAGGCCTTACCAATGAGCATGGTTTTGTTGTCTTTTAAATCAATTACATCACAGAAGAAGCTGACAGTTGAGTTCATGTCTCTCACGTGTGACATTGAAAGTGTGTACTACAAAACAACAATCGTTCACCCAAAGACATCCTCCATGGCTAGCAGTCCTGCACAGGGAGTAAGAAAGCTTTGATAAGCCAGTGCAAGAAGCAGATGCCACTGTGAATGCCCACAAGTCCCATGGTTTTTCTCCTTTTGACATGCAGTCAGTGTCAGATCTTTGTGCAAACAAAGCACTGCACATGCTTAGTCTTGTTTAAGCATGGCTGCCTAAATGGCATTCCTAATAATTGCCAAATTCTGCCAAATAATCCAGCTCACACAATGAGTCCAGCTCAGTTCATGTGAGCTTTACACTGGATTTGGAAAAGAAAAGATAGTGCCAGTCTGGTGGGAGACAGGAGTGGAACAGGCATGGCTGATCAGTCACAAAGCCTGCCAATGATTTTCAAATGCACTTGAACCAGAAGAGGGGCTCTGTGCCACATGACTGTAGTGTTTGTCATGTAGTGCTGGGATCTGCAAGGGCAGATTTACGTTTTCATGCAACTACAACTTTAGTGAAAATCTCTGCTGCCTTCATTCTGAAGTGATGTATGGATAAGAAAAATGGCTGTTAGGGTGGAGAAGATTACAGAACAGCCCATCAGGGAGAATTCAGCACATGAGGCGACAGAGGCTTGAATTGAAATACATAGTGTCTTATGGCTGGAGCAATAGAGTCTATTTTTCTTGCTTTCTCTTCTTTTCCTCTGCTGTACTGAACACCATATTTCTTCTCTGCCTTTGGCACCTTCTATAAATGTAAACCATCCCCTCTCTGTTCCTGCAGTGGTATTTTATAAGAGAGAAAATGAAGAAATATGAACCTAAATTTCCACAGAATGCTATTAAAATTTCTTTGTACTACTTAGGCATTTCTACTTTAACATCCTATTTGAGTAATTCATAGACTATGTAAGGTACTTGCAGAACGTGAGAGAGGGTGGTGTCATTTTATTCTCAAGGCAGTATTTGTTCTTTCTATTTATGTTCCATTTATTACCATCCTTCTAGCAACCCGCTCTCTTAAAGAGGACACCACGACTTAGAGGAGTCGCACAGGGTGGGTGACCTTGGCACGGCTGCAAAACAGATGACAAGAGCTTGTTCATTCAAGGGTTAACACACTCCCCTCGATAAAATTCCTGGTGACACTGCTCAGAGCTAACAAAATTTCCGTTTCCTCTTGCTGCTAGGACTGGCTTTCTGAATGAGCCAGGCTAGAAAATTGAAGCTTAAGAAAGGGATGGAAAAAAGGTGGTGGAATGGGATGGCAAAACCTATAATAATCCTTCAAGCATGAGCCAATGGCCAAAATTCCCAGATATCAAAACCATTGGGACTCAGCTTCTCTGACTCCTTTGGCCCTCACTGAAAGCTGAAATGCACTTAGCATCTGTCAAAACTAGGTCTCAAGCTTTTTTCCTCCATCATCTGGGATGTCACGAAACCAAATAAGCACCTTTAATCTTTTATTTGGTTGCTGATTTCTGGGATGTCTGCCACAGATGTATCTCTACCAGCCTCTTTTAATTAGTGTTGGAAAGTGCATTTTTACTTAGTGGCAACGAAAAAAAACAAGATTAAAAAAAAATGTTTTATAAAATTTCAGTGTCATTCCCAGGTACCATTATAATGGATAAATTATTATCTTCCTTCCAAACAGCAAGATCAGCAGAACTGCTGTAATCAATTGCCTGCAGATCTGGAGACCTGATATTACTTAATTAGCACAGATTATGTGTTACCTTGAAGTAGATAAATTTGCTTCTCTAAAATGTTAAAAATGAGCTTTGTCTCCAGTAATGAGAGCATGCAATTCCCAAGCCCTTCAGAAATGCTCACTAGTACCCATTCATCCAACCATGTATCTCTTTGTCAGGTCATCCAGACTGCAGCAAAGCTCCAGCTGGAGCTGCTCAGTCTTAGCTTCCTCGCAAGTACTTTTGAAAACTATTTCAGAATTTCAAGAGACACATTTGATTTCTTCTCTTGTGTTTTCGCAGAGCAATGCTCTGGAAAAGCTGGTGCTGTTGGCATTGTACTGACAGCAAGAAAAAAGCTTCATTTCTGTGGCTTTTATTTCATCTGAGGGAGTCACTTGTACTGATCATGGTACTACTAAGTTATCCCTGCCAGCAAGCATTTGTCTTTGAGGTTACAGGTTCTTGAAGTTACAGCTTTTTCTGATGGCAATTCTTTGCCTTTCAGCATGACAAGATAGCGTCACATGATGGTTAGGAGAGAGAGCTAGAATAGCCATGTGAGTCAGCAAATGTCCTTTTGATCTAGTGACCAGACAAGAACCCTTTGAAAAGATAATCCAAAGGAGAATAAACTTCAGAAACTAAAATAGCCAACAGAAAGAATTTTTTTCAAAATGTTAGAAACCACCCGCTGGCTTATTAACCGCTCAGCATTTAGCAGCAGCCACTGGATGACAGGAGACCTGGATCCCAACAGTGCTGGGCAGAAGGAAACCCTGCAGCCTTTCTGCCTGGGGACAAGGATGCCAGTCCCCTGTCTGAGCCTGCTGATTTTCTGCACGAAGACCTTTCCATCTGAAGCCTGAATGCCCTTTCACAAGCAGTAAGCATCAAGCGCAATTACACCAATTCTTTTTCTAAATACACAGGGCTGCACAGAGATAACATTAAGGGAGAATCTGGACCCAAGAGATATTTCAGTGTCTGTGTGACATCAGAGTAGTATTTGCTTATAAGCCCGAAGGAAGGATTCAGTCTTTGAAAGCACAACATGATGTATTGTCTTTGAAATTCATTAGCTAGACACAAGCATTGGTGAATTATGAAGTATTCAACAAGACAAAAACTTATATCATGGCATAGTGTATTAGTGGTCCTGAGGCCGTGATATATTAATGTAGGCAAGCTGACAATAGCTCAGGGAAAGCTCGAGCACATGCAGCCCGAGATAAAGAAACAAATGGCACAGCTCAGCTTAATAACCACAGTGGGTGGCAGCCAGCCAGCACAGTCCATATGAAATCTTCAGAATAACTTCTGTCAGGTTGGAATTAGTCTTAAATACAGCTCAGGTGCAGGGTAACACAAAAGATTTCTTCACACAGTAATTTTACTCCATCGGCATTTCTTTCAAGGTTATCAATACTACAGGCAGACCAGGAGAGCTAACCTTTTATACTGAGGCTGACCCCAAAAGAACAAGCTACCTTTTTCAACTGACCTCTCCTGTTTTCTTAATCCTTAATCTTGGGCTGTGATCTTGCAAGATTTCACAAGTTAACTGAGGTTAGCTTGGGTCATTGGTTAGATGCGAAAGCCAGGCCACTACAGTCAGGATCCTTCCCTTGAGTTGCTGTTTAAGGCGGGTCTGCAACAAAGTCCTTCAGAACCTCCAAGAGTTTGGGCATGCTGGGATCAAGGGCTTTAGTGTGGACTCATCAGCAGGTCAAAGCCCAACTGCTATTAGGGCATGAGGCTAAGGACATTGTGGTACCAAAAAAATGTCTCATCTATTTGAATTAATTAAAATTCTCACAACTCTGTGGAAGGGCTTTTTTTTTCATTATTACACAAAATCCGATCATATGCAATTCTACGGAAATCACTGAAGTTTCCCAATTACTTCTCAAAGTGAACGATGAATGTTATAATCCTATTCCCTGATTTATGTACAAAATTATGCATAAGGCAACAATTTACCTTAAAGGTTCCTCAAAGATAATTCTGGATTAATATTTCTAGATAAGTATAAAATATTATTTTCAAAAAGTCCAGGTGTCTCTCTGGGCCTCACAAAAAGAAAAAAATAATTTTGTTACTCATTGACATTTGTTATTCAGAGACACCATTCAAAGTGTTATTCAAAGACACCATTGGAATTATATTTAAATCTTATAGTTTTAAGGTGACACTGACAGTTCTAATTCTACCAAAATAATAATGCAATGAAGTATAAAGTAATATCTGTAGTTCAGGGGCTTGAATGAAGCAATTAATGATATTGATTGCAACTTATTTTACAGCATCAGAAGAAGTTTAGGTTTTTTTCCATTTCTGGTGAAGTAGAAATATTTATATTCTGTAATAAAAATAAAGTGAGGTTGCAAGTACAGAAAGAAGACTAGGGGGAAATTATTCAGAAGCACGTACTGAGAGTTTACGCAATATATTTAGTACTTTATTTAAAAGTTTGTAATTGAAACTCATTTACTTTATAGAGATTATTTGCCTAAAAATTAGAATCAGTGTTAAAAACCAGTCATCAAAAAACTGATTGATTCTTTATAAGGAAATAGAAATTACCTATTTGAAAGAAACTTTTGCCATTCCTATGGCCTTATTTAAACAGGTTCAGTCTGCTAGTACAAGAGAGAAAACCAGAGGCTGAAACAACAGTGTGAGACATTCTTTGTGGTGTCTGGAAATCAAAAAAAAGAGAAGCTGAGATTCTGCTGGTCAAGACTTGTCTGACTTCTGGAGGTCAGAAAGTTCAAAGGATAAGAAGTTTCTTTTAAACAAGACAATGGCACTGTCTTGGAAGTTTGGATTTAATAATCAGGTTCAAATAATTATGCAAGATATTTCAGATTCTTCTAGGCTTTGAAAGAGCTGCTTTCCCCAAAAGTATTTTTTTGTCTTGTCTGTGTTATCTCATTGAAGAAGTAATAAAATAGCCATAAATAACTGTACATTATGAACTGGTCTGTGCTTTAAATGAGTATCCTACACATGCCAAAAATGCGTAACAAAAAAATGTGCAACAAAAGGGTCTTCCTTGAAAACACGATTTTAAATACATGAGAGGCCCATCAGAGAAAATAGATTTATTTTTCCTTTCTGACAATCTATTGCATTTTGGGAATTAAGGCCAAAAGCCAGAAGACACCAAAACAAAGGAAGGGCCACCATGGTTTTCCAGTCCTGTTCCTGTTCATTTGCCCTCCATGCCAGGTATAACAGGACAGCATAGGAAGCAAGTAAAAATGCCAGGCTTTGGAATCACAGAGCACAGTTGAAGACATCTCTGTGCTGGAAACAATTCAGAAAGCCTAGCATCTCCTCAGGTTTGACAACTTTGTTGCAACTCAATCCAAGTAATGTATCTTACAGCTGAAAGCATGATAAAGCTGAGGAAAGGCCCTTGCATAGCTAGTGAAAAGTGGCTAACAAAGACAAATGGGCCTGATGACAGACTCCACCAAGCCTTGAGTTTCCTTAATACCTGCAATAATCCTCTACAGTGGAAGGGATTTTTATTTTTGACTTAAAAATAATGCATGTTCTAATCCATGTGTCTATGCTGTCACTGGTGTAAAACTGAAATGTTTTATTTGAATCCACTGAAGCTCCAGAGTTTTATATCTACTAAATCTTGTAGCACAAACAGAACACTGGAATTATAATAGATAACGACTGTATTTTTTATACAGTAATTTCTGTTATTTCAGAAACTGTTTCAGAACTGTTATAGAAACAGCTATTTCTGCTACCACCTTATAAATACACTGCCAGTTCCCAGAATAGGTAATTCCTTATCTCATTACCATAGTATTGCTCTTTTAACTCTACTTAATATGCAGAGAGAAGAAGCAGTTGGTTAATACTGCTTTCTTGACACAATACTGCATCAGAGCAGGTGCAATTGCAGAAGACTTATGAATACAAAGTAGAACAGCAGTAAGTTAGGAAGGATATGTCACTTAAGGCTGTCTTTTTTAATTCAACTGCATTACTGAGAACAGGAGTGAAAAATACATTTCACTAGTCTGGTTAATATTTATATTCCAGTGTACAGTCCATTGGCATGAAGGGATCTCTGTATTCAATGTAACAGATGTTATGGGAGCAGTGCTGTAAGGTAAACAAATTGACTCAGAGATCATATCATACACATACTCAGACACACAAAGCTTGTAAAGGTGGAAAATCCAATATGTTTCTATCCTAGATGAAACATTGATTATCATCTTTCCTTCATAAATCACACACATCTGCTTGGAGAGGTGGTTCAATTATCTCATGACAGGAAGTAAGGCTGATGTCCTATTTTCTGCTATGTTGTAGCCAGGAGAGCTGATTTAGTGAATTCAGGGCCATGTTCATATGTAGATAAGGCCTTCTCTTTCCTATAAAAAGTCTTTGCATTTCACAAGCTGCCATCAAAATCTTCAAAATCAGTTGTGACTAACATAATGCTTGCAGCAGAAAGCCTAAAACAGCAACTATGAGTCCTTGTCTGCTTCTCTGGGGCATTAACTTGCATAACTACAGTTGGTGGATTAAATATTAGCATTAGTAACTGTTTTGCTGACAAAAAAGTTGGTAACTAGTTTTGTGAGTAGCAGTGCTCTATTTCCTTCCCATTCTTCAGGGTGGAGCTCTGAACGACAAGGCTTTACCACCTTGACCTCTCTTTGTGTTGAGAATACTGCAGGAGCTGTTGATTTTTTCTGTTCATCTTGATAGGTAGTTTAGGAAGTTCCATTTTCTCTTGTCCTGTGCCTAAGGATTGTTCAACCCCAGGAAATGTTACAGATTTTATGTCAGGAATAGTGCAAGAGATAAATAGGTGAAAAACAACCAAACAAAAACCCAAAAAATTACTTTATAGCATCCTACTAGTGCCTTCAGGAAAAGAAAAGTAATCCAGCAGACTGTTTGACCAGCCACCCATTCTACAAAAAATGAGTTATTTTTGTGTGTGTCTTTTACATTTGAAAAATTTCCATGATTAGCATTATTCTTTAGAGAAAACGTGATCAAAATCTGATAGCAGAAGTACTGTGAATTACCTTGCCCATGAAGTTCCAAGCTCCAGACATAAAAAAAGAGTCCAATTTTGTTAAGTATGCTTCACTCTTCTTCAGTCCCAACCATTTATTTAGACTTTACTCTTTAAAATTTCCTGTACTTACTTTCCTCCACTTATTCCCAAAGTTAAAAAAAAAGAAAAAAAAAAAATCAGTCCATACATTCCAGCTGCAAAGACTCAGATCTTTATCCCTATACTCCAGCACATTCTTTCAGAGGCTTAATGAACTTGGACTGCAAGTTTATACTGTAGTCATGTTACAGGGCAACATTTTCTTTAGAGAATGTCTGAAAGCAGAAAAGGGAGGGAGGGGTTACTCTTGAATTAGCTTTAAAAAGTATGTCAAAATCCAAAAGAGTAAAAACCTTCACTCTGAACCAAAAGTCATCTATAAAATAGAGGCACTAACAAAAAAAAAGAAAAAAAATACACCAACACAACAAATCCGGATGAATGGCTCATTGAAGCTTATTTTTCATGATTTCTAAAGGCTCTGTTTTTAAACTCTACCTTAAGAACAAGTTTAAGGAGAATGGATGCTCCTGGCTTTTATATGAACACTTCCTCTCTTAATCACTGCATTATTGTTTTTAATTCAGCTCAGCTTTGTGAAAACTTGCCAGTGGAGCACCCTGGACAGACATCTGTGCACATTATTTAATGAACCTGAAATTCAGTCAATTTCATTAAGTACTAGTGAAGGATATATTGTTTTCATTGAATCCCATGCAAAAATTGACAATTATGCTTTGATTTTGAGGTCCTCTTGAGGCAAAAGTAGAAAAAACAGAATAACAGAGGTTAGACAGAAAAATAAATCTTCCTGTACATAATGTTGGTGTCATTCATACGTGCTCAACGAAAATTAGGAGACCATATTTTTGTGTTTTCCAGAAACTAGATAATTTACATTGGTAGCCAACTTGCTGTTGTCAACAGGTGACAAGACCACAACATATGAACTCAGAACTAGCACAGACTAACAATCTGAAAGTAAATAAATAAATAAATAAAATCAAGGTCACAAGTGAGCAAGGAGGTCCAGAAACATGATCAGGCCCTTAAAAAGAGAACATCCATCTTTGACTGCCAATTTCCAGTCCAAACTACATCTTTTATCTGCATTTAAAACCTTTAAATGGGAGGCTAACAACTAAAGCAATGACAGGCTCATAACTGCAATGATACTACTGGATATAGGATAACAACTATGTTGACTAACCCATCCTAATACTGTTAGGTAAATCAACTTCTTTGCTAAGTACACACAAATATCCTAAGTTGAAGCTAGCAGCTAAGAGTAGAACTTTTTTATTCTACTTTCATCACCCTTGGCTACCCCAAAGATGTGTACTGCAACCCCCAGCAATTTGTGTCATTCAATTTACCAGTTTCATGTAAAAATTCAGAAATTTGACTACTGTTACACATCACAAGGCTGAAGGCTGATCTGTGGTCATTAGAAAAGGGTGATAAAAGAAATGCTTGGGACACACTACACAAATCTGATTCATGTTACGTTAGATCAGTCACTCTTAGCGTATAAACCAGAGGCTGAGGACCTCTGTCCACTTTTACAGAGTTAGTGAAGAACAACAAAGAAAATGAAAATTGCTGTCACTGAATTCTCTTTTTAAGGTCTGACAACTGCTTCAAAAAAAATACTTAAAGGTCTGCAGGTGAAAACAGACTGACAACAAATGTGTTAGAATAATATTAATATAGGCTTATATAGATATATAATCTTGACACTGGTGTCTCATCTCCACTGCTGCTGAAATGCTACACAGCTGGTGACTCTTTTCAAAACTGACATCCAGTTGAAATCAACTTGCTTTCAACAATAACCTTGCAGAGACGGAGAAAAAGAATGAAAGCATTCTTTACATTTCCAGTCTTCCCAGATTCATAGATCTCTTTCAGCTGAAAATTTCTTTAAGTTTCCAAATCTCTTTGAAAACCTAAATAATATATATTAAAAAAAAAAAAAGTCCATCCAAAACATCTTGCTTTTAGCAAGGTGCTGCTGAATCCACAGCATGTTTCTTAAGTGTCCTGCATACTTGGTGTCCTGCTGCACTCCTGCATGGAACAATGGCTTCTGCCATCCTGGTACAAGGACTATATTTCCACCAGGTCTGTTCAGAATCAGAGATATGGATGGCTTTAGCATCTCCTCACTGCCATTGACATTTTATCCAATTTCACTACCATTCTACACTTTGAAAGTGACCAGAGTATCATTCTTTTCCTCAGCAAATGCAGATATCTTCTAGTCTATGGGAAAATTTAGGTTTGTAAGTGTGTGTATAATATATGCTATATTATACATATGTTTTAATACAATAAATATGATGTGTGTGTGTATCTTTTACAATTTAAATATAAAAACCTCGAACGAACAAAATCCACAACAAATAAAAGGAAAAGCCATAACACGGGAAGGGGAGGGAAACTGCTTCTTTTCTTGATGTCAGCTCTGTAATATTACTGCTTCAGCTGCTAAACATTTTGATCTATGCCCAAGGGAATAGCACCTTCTATTTCTTCAAGAAGTTCCATTTTTGTCTCACTTCCTAAGCCAGAAGTTCACTGTAGGTCATTCTTCCTGTTATCACCCTTCTATGACTTCCCATCACTTTCTGCATCAGGCTCACAAACCTCATCCCCAGGGCACAAGCTACAACCTGCTAGCATCCAAATTCTCATTGCCACTCTGCTTCTATAATAACTTCCTTCTACAAAATAAGCAGTTCTTCTGTAAAATTTGGCCTGGTTATTTTCTTTTTTTTTTTTTTTTAATGCCAATTAATTTCTTCTTCTTTCTGTACCATCCCCAAGGTATTTTTCATTAAACCTTCCAGCAATGTATCTGTAGCAACATTTTACCTGGCACTGTTGCAGGAACTACCACAGGCGTTGGACACTTTGCCATGGCCAGCTAGAAGTAGTACTCCATGGAAACACACTCTATGGCACGTGACAGGGTCTTAAATAGACATTCTTCTAGTTTTATTACCACAGGATTCCAGTTCTGTAGCAGAAATAGGAGGTACAGCAACTCTAAACACTGGTCGTTGGGATTTCTAGCAAAGACATTGTACCTAGTGATCTTAGCTCATTCCCTCTCTTTGCAGCAACCTGAAAATAATAGAGTCCTTTCTGCTAGAGCAACAAAGTGTTTTTTCTTTGAGCCCTCTCAAGCAGCTCAAGCAAAGGAAAATATGCACAGCCAACATAGCAGGTTACTTTTAAAATCCCACAATGCTTTAAGTGTGTCCTGGTTATCAGGGATAGACGGTGCAACAGCAGCTGTGCTGTACCATCCCTCAGGTTCAGGCTGTTAATGACTGGGGACATTCATCAAAGTAGGACTTCTGTGTGATTCTGCATGTATTTGTGGCATGGTCGTGGACAAGCCCATAAAATACCTCCAGGTTTTAAGTATCACTCTCAGTTCTTTTGGGAATCTGCTGCCAAATGGGATGTGTGCTTCTCTATGACTTGCAGGGTCGATTATTTGATGCAAGGAGATGTGCCACAATGACTGCCCTTTTCATTGTAAACAAGTATTCCCATCCAGGCCCCAAGTAACGCTCCATCTAATCCTATATCCATTCTCCTGCAAAAGTCATTCCTTCATTGTCTTGCTCACGCAGGTGTTTGACATGTTAAGTGATTATGATGGACTCTTCATTACTGACAATTTGTGGGGGTCAGCTGTTCATGGCTGAAGTGTGTGTCTTAGGTATTAGACCCAGCAGATGGACTGCAGATGGCAGATCTGCTGCCCAGAATTTCAAAGTGGCTGTAGAAGAAATTGTCATGCTTGCCTGCAGCACGGTGGGAGATTGTGATACTTGAAGCATCAGGAAGCAAGATAACAAAAGCTTCAGTGATGAAGAAAGTTAAAGAAGCTGTGTTTCAGTAGAAATTCAGATTGTTTTAGAGTGGGAGACTCCTCAGAATATCTTGTCACTGTTGTTTAAATAAAACAGCATATGATCCATTTGATATCATTTATTCTACAAAGGCAGTATGCTTATAATGACTAGATCTCATACTTCAGGTATTGATGCTTGCTCTTCCCCTAATCCAACAATGTGACAAGACAGCCAGCTGAGAGACCTAAGCAGAGTCCTGGGAGGCGAGTAAGGAAAGATAGGAAGGATGGAAAACACTGAATTTCTGTTAGGAAATTGCATTTCCCTAAAGTGAATATTGCCAAAAAAACCAAAGCAAACTACCCTGTAAGACGCAATAAATTGGGAGAAAAAAAAGAAAAATTAAAAAAGAAAACACAAACAAAACTACCAAACCCCCACACTGTTTCAACTGTGTTGTGAAAGATCTGCATCAGGAATCGTGATCCACTTTTAGAAATAAAGGAAAGCTTTTTTGTCAGGAGAGGACTCCTGGTGGCTTTTCTAAACTATTTGCCACAAAATCACAGAATTTACCCTTGTATTTCCAGACTGGAGAACTCTCCTCATCCACACAAATTCTTGAGGGATCTCAGCTTCAGCACGGAAAGAGGTTATTTTATTACTTTTTTTTTAATCTTTTCCTTTAGGAACAGTCATTCTCTACTGCACAGCCTTGCTTTTGCCAGAATTCATTTTGTGCCATGTCAAACTTTAGCATGTCAGGACTCCTAAAGGAGGAGGAGGAAGTTAAGCCCATAAAGAGTTTCAAACAAAATTCATACCAACAGTTAAATCATGACCTCCCATGAGACTATTGAATCCCCCTCTGCACAAAAGCAACCCTGCTTTCCCATCCCATGGAACATGTTTCATATCATGTTTTCCATTTCCAACCTCCTCCCAATCAGTTATTGCCATCCACGTGTTAGTTCTCTTTAATATCGATTTCCACATATTATAAAATATTCCTGTAAACAATAAAAATCCTAGACATGATGAAAAAACTTAGGCCACCCATACCAGGTCCATGTGCTTCTGGACACAGACCCACAAACAGTTCATTTTTGTAGCCATGCACATTTGAGGTACTCAGGGGGTGCACAGATGTTACTCCTCAATGGTGGAATTGCTGGGATGGTGTACCATTGCCACATAAAAAGTGTTTCTCCACCACAGAAACATTCCCCCCATTTGGGAGAGCAGTTGTGCTCTACCACCTCAATTACGTCACAGAATCTTCCCATTCCTGCTCTCCTTTTCTGTCACACAGTCATCAGAAACAAAATCTTAGACAAAGCAGTATTTGCATCACCTAGATCTCTTCCTCTATGGATGTCAAGCATGTCATCCACTTTAGAAACAAAGAAGGAAAAAGATACAAAATCTGTTTTATGAGACTCCCAAATAAATTCTGCCCCTTTCTCTATATTGAACTCTGGACAACACTCGCAGGAAAAGCACAGTGCTGTGAAAAAAGCTGTCTAGTGTCACACTTCCAAGATCATAGAAGATTTTCAAATGGCAGCACAATAATGAATTAAGAGATATAGTTGTCAGCCTCACATATCACTTTTGAACGTTCTGATAAGAGTGCATGAGGCCTTTGGTAAAAGCACAGTTGTTTCCATTTACCTCTCCTTGGAAAATTCCATTCAGAAACAGCATCTGGTATCTAACCAGGTCTTGTCTTTCATCCAGTTTTCTTGTTGGACCAGGCAAGGGACAGGGAGATTTAACTAGCTGCCTGTGGTCACAGAGGCGCCCATTGCTCCACTGGGCTAGGAGCCAGAACTGCTGCTCACCTCTGACTTCCTCAGGACTCTGCAAACCTTGACACGCCAGACCTTCCATGCTAAAACACTCATCTGGCTCACAGGCTGGATACAACTTTTCTTTCTCTCTCTTCATTCTCAGTCTGTGGCAGACGTAAGTCTTTGTGTCAACCAGGTTCTTTTAATAAAGAGAACAATGTTCTTTCCAACGCCATATATTGAAATCTTGGGAAAACCCACATCAAAGCCAATTAAGGGCCAGATGTTCCTGGTATGGATTGCCAGCAAAACCAACTAGAGGTGAGAGGACTGAACAGTTTCCTAGAACCATGCGCCTGAATGTTAAATCCATAGCTCCAGGCTCCCCATGACCTGGCAAAATAAAAGTGTGAGGGTGAGATCTCCAGTGCCATTTATACACTCCGTCCAAGGCATACTTCTTGTGTGCCCAACAGCTAGGTCCATCCATGAGCAACACATATCTACAAGTACTCTATGTAGGCACATTTAAAGTATATTCCAGAATACAACTGTGTATATGGAAAATGTAAGTAAAGTTCTCAGATAATGGAATGCAGCAATTTTACCCTCCAATGTGGCCTCTGTTCATTAAATCATTAAGCGGTAACCTTATAGGGGAACACATTTCATAAATTCACATACAGTCTTCAAGTTTAAACAGATCATTATGCTTTAATGAGAGCTAATGGGATGATAACTAGGAAATTTTGAGTCTTAAAAATGAGTAGAAAGGACCTGTTGCTTGGACATTCATATTTCATTTATTTTCAGTCTTCTCAGCTATACCATGGGGTGGTTTTTTGCATAAACACATGCATATACAGAAGACCTTCAGTAAACTTTAAAATCTTCGTGTACCATTATAGCATAGTAAGCTCAAAAACAAAGTCTCAAAGAGAATGAAACAAAATCTGCTTTATGACACCTTTCATACTCCAAGTATCCTAGAGCACTTTAAAATAAATGACTTGGAAACTGGTAGTGCAGTCATGCAGCAGTTGTTAGTTCAAACTCAGGCCTAGATGTCAGAGCTTATTTTGGTAAAAGGAGGAAAGTACCAGGCAAACCCAGAAGTTTCCTTCTCACCCTTTCCAGTGTCCATTAGCTATTTGGATCTCACTCGGTGTAAGAAAGAGAGTTCAGCCTGGTATCTTATGTTGCCAGTTACTCATTGCTGGTTTTTAAACTCTTTTAAAGCATGTGCCCAGAAATCCTCACAGGCATTTCTATAGATGAGAATGTTTAAAAAGCAAAATCAGTGCAAACATTTTTACACTTTAATTTCCACTAAAGGACCAGACAATTTGCTGTCCTTGTCAACAGCATAATCCTCACATAAGGAAAAAGATTACATGACTCTGTCCCCATTAAAACTTTCAAGTCTCTGCATTTGCAGCTAGTGGAAATCCCATTTCAAATCAAAAATCACCAAACTTTGAGTCAGTCTCTTAGATTTCTTCTGCCTTCTGTGTTAGCCTAGACTAAGAAATACTTACATCAATACTTTTTCTTTCAGGAATTATTTGCAATGCCCAGTAAAATCCACAGGCATTACCAGTTCTGGACTCTGGCTGTTTTGCTAAATAGTTTCCTGTATCTGCTCAAAACCTAGTGCTTTTATTTGTAGGCCAGAGTTCTCAGTTTGTTTAAATACCCATTTCCAAACGACTGTTACAGAAAAGAGAGCAGAAGCAGAAAAACTAAACCCAGATGTATTTCAGACAGTAGCAAGTTTTCCCAGAAGATGAAGGTCAAGAAAAAAACATAGTAGCTTCCTCTTCACCTTCCTCCAGAACATAGAACTCCATCTACGTCAAGGTTCATATGGCTTGTCTATTTTTTTCCATTCTTTTATAATTAATATCCTTTATTAGACTAATTAACGCTCTGATTTTTTTTAAAAGATTTTGAAATGTCTCCTGGGACCAAAACACCAGGACAACTGTCAAAGCATACACTGGACTTCTGTTTAAGTCAGCAGCAGGCAGATGGTGGTAAGCAAAAATGGTGGAGGTCACATTGCAGAAAAAAGAATAAGGGAAATATTAATCTTTTTGAACCAGTCTAACTTCACTGACTTTGAACCAGAAGTCCTAAGGCATCATCAGAGTAAATGGGAGGTGTGTAAACCAAAGGGAAAAAGGTAACCAGGGTGACCACCACACCAGAGCTGAAATGCAAAGAGCAGACTTATGTCATTACGTCACTACCAATGCCAGGAGGCAGAGACACATGGGGACACAGGCTCCATTCGGCTCAGCTCATCCCAGCAGGCAGAGCCACACAGTGACACAGGCTCCGTTAGGCTCAGCAGGGGCCAGGGTCCAATGCCTTCTCCAATTCATCAAAGGGCTTTGCACACGCAGTTTATCACAAGGCTGTGCTTTTATGACCCCAAGCATGTCTGTGAGAGTGTGTTATCCCTACACAGGAATTCTAATTCTCAAAACAGGCAGAGGATGAACAACACTAGGCATAATAAATGGAGTTTTCCCACACTGACATTTTTAGCATTCCAAACTGCAAGGTCACTTTTGCTTACTTAGCAAAAACTAATCCCTCCTCACCAAATCTTTTACCTCTTTCCTCCCAACAGGAGGGAATAAGCAGGGAGAGAGTCAGATGACATGAGCAATATCTGAGGACCAGAGAAGTAGGCTGAGCTTATCTTCCCTCTTATCACAGTGATAAAGACCACTGGGCCATCTGGGAAGCTGTAGAAGATAGGAAAGTATTTTCAGCAAGGCCACCAACACAGCAGAGGGGCAAGTACAGCACTTGACCTCACCACATGCTAGGAAGATGTTATTCATTTGTTTACAAGTCATGTTCTGCTGCAATTCAGATGAGAATTAGGAGTAATCAAGAAAGTAGTTAAATGAGGGCCAGTAGGATGAAAGCAGAAAAACCATGTGCTAAGGAGCTGGAAGAATGGGGGATGTATTGTCTGCCCCCTCTTTGCCACCTCTTTGCCTTTTCCTTCTGCTGGGGGGCTGCTGTAGGCAGCACTATGCTGACTCCTGTGCAACCTTCTGCAAAGCGGCACACTGAAGAATTCAGAATGATCAATGGGGGAAAAAACCCCAAACCCTTACTTCCAGTCTTTATTTTTATCCATGCTTGTGCCCTTCACCCAGACACTGTGTGAATAACAACAGCTGAAGAGTCAAGCTAAATGGCAGGTTGCTCTCTATCTGAAATGTGGCAGAACTGTTCGTCACCTTGCCGAAGGGATAAGAAAAAACCTTTGAATAATTCATTGAAGGGTTTGACCAACTGATCAGTGTCCCTGCACTCTCTCGTCCCCTGACCACGTCTGAGTAAGGAGAGTTCTCTGTGAGATTTCTTCTCACACTCTGTCAGCAGCACACCCTGCTTGCAAGCTGAATTAACTTGACTGTAGTAATATTGTTCTGCTGAGACAAGAACGATGATCAGCACAACAGCACTGTTAAAAATGTTATAGCTTCATAAAAACAATCACATCAGCTATAAAACGGTAGGTGATCATGACTGCTGCACCGCTCTCATCATAACTTAGCTTGACATGTCTGGATGGAGAAACAAATTATAGACAATTCCTTTTCCTTTCCCCCATTACTGTGCAAAGTGATACAGTGTCCCCATCCCCTGCTAGACCCTTGTCACTATAGAGATAGAACAATGATTTTTAAAAGACAGAATATGAGACTTAGGGTTGAAAACTGTCTGGATAATGTTACAAAGTCTGTTAAAAAGCAGATCTAAGCAAATTGTTAAGGTTCATGAAAAGCAGCAGTGGCACTCTGTATAGCTCAGCTGCAAGTGGGGAATGGATTAAGCAGCTCCACTTAAAACTCATAATCTGCATTTCTTGTCCAGGTAAGGACCCTCTGCAAAATTACTGATAGTTCAGGATCTGGTCCTGAGCATATGTTGTCTAAAAGGCTTACAGTGATCTGTGAACATTATTTTAATTCTCTCTCATGCCATGTACCTGTTTGCACTGCATAAGGCAAACAATACTGGTAAGATCCATCATTCAAGTAAGACAAGTCAGAAATTTGAATGATAGTGCCACTCAGACAACAGAGACAATGTTCATTTCAGAGTGACGCAGGGCTCTTCAGCAAGGTCTGTTTGGGGAGAGAGGATTTGTCTGCCACTGTGAGGGCTGTGTGAATAACCAATATTCTAAAGGACTGTCCAACTGCAAAAGAGAGACAATAAAGCAACACACTTTCGTGTTTATAATCAGATTTGGTTTTTTCAGGTTTTTGTTTTCTTTGCTAAAATTAGATGTCCAGAAAGAAAATCAGTGTATTAACTGATGGAACAGTCCAAGAGGTCCAAAGTTGAATGTTCTGATTTGGATGAACTATGTAAAAGGCAAAGGAAGTACACAGCAATATGTACAAAGGAAGAGCAAGAAAATGCCTCTTTTTTTCCACCCTCAGTGAAGAAGGATTTGGTTCATTTTTTTTCTCCTGTCTGAAGAGACTTGAGTAAAAGTTCCTGCTGATGCAAACATGGGTTAGCACAGGGTGGGAAAGAGGAAGTGAGCCTTGGTCCTCTCTTCTTACTAAGTTCTACTTCATGTATGTAATTCAATACTGGAGTAGCAGTGACTATTTGGTGTCCCCAGTCTCACTCACCCTGAGCTTTATTTTTCTCCTAATTCAAGCAACTTTTAATGAATGGGCTTTCACCTTTAAACCATTAAGAATATTCATGCAGTTCTTCCATTTCCTACACCTGACCTTGTCACTTTTGAATTGCTTCAAAGCCTAAAGTTTTATCAATCTAACAACATGAGAAGTATGCCAAATTCAAAAGAAAACAAAGATGTGACATATAAGAAAAGATAAAAATAACCAGAAATGGAAAATTTATATGATTATCTATGGCAGAGAGAGAAACACAATCTAAGGACAAGACAGCATTCAGAAGAGCTGTGTGCTTTACAGAAAGGCTAGGGTCTTTATGCTCCTTAAATTCTCAATGTATAGCTTAAAGCACTATTACTATAGTACGAGATAACTATGACAGCCTCAGATGGAGGGAAACAACAACTAGCAAGTTTTAAAGCTTTCTGTATTCCATAGGCAATAATTCAGGTATACTAAGACTCACTTTTCCTGAACATAAGGACTTCGAAACCAAAACTTTATCTTGTTGGGAAACAGTGAGTAATGATTTTGAATGACAGCAAGCTGCAGTGTCTATCTCTAATGGTTCACAAGGCAGCAAACCTCAGACCTGTCACTGATCCAGATGCAAGCATTTTCAGTTCTGGGCCCTTGGGAGGGAAAACTGGACTTGCAGACATCCCTATGAATGATGCTATAGAACAAACCACGTAAAACTGAAATCCTACACTGAGGCAAACGCAAGATACATTTTTTTGTGGTCTGGTGTTTTAACAGTGATCTAATACAACAATGTTTATTTGAGAGAGATATATCTCTGATGGACATGAATTAGTAAAGAGGTTTATAAATTTAATTGGATGGCATAGATATCATAAAGACATATATGACTGGCTATTATGCCATATACTGCTATAACAATGATTTTTCAAATAACAATTATCTCTGTGCTTAGAAACATAAAAATGCAAAACAGTGTAAAGTAATTACAAGATTTTAGGCAAAAGGGCTCAGCACTGTTTATCATTCACTACTGCATACAGCCTGATGGTTTACACCCTCAGTGTAAAACGTTACAATGTGATTTGAAAGATTACTCCACTTGCAAAACTGAGGTGGCAGAGGCTTCTCAAGAGGAAATGTTCTAACATGATTTGCTGTATTCTTTTATAGAATTAGTCATTTTTAATAGTGATTTCACAGTTTTCTGCCCCTGCATTGATTCTCCCTAAACTCATCCTGATTGTCTGAATGTGAAAACCTGCTACACCATGCCACAACCTTTCTGTCAGTGGTAGACAATATACAGACAGGCTTTGCAAAAGACACAATAGCAGAGGGCAAACTGAGAGGTAGGAGAGCAGACTGAAGCAATGAAAAGTGTTCAAAGCTACAGGGTCTGCTTTCAACCAGCTCAGCACACCCCAGGCCTCTGGAGCACAGATTACTGCCTCATGACTGCGAACTTCAAAACCAAAATTAACTAAAAAGCACACCTTAACTTGCAATGTGCCCTTACCACACAGAGGGCGAGTGGTATCCTGGGCTGCATTAGGCAAGTGGAGGGCAAGTATCCTTTCCCTCTGCTCAGCACTGGTGAGGACACGCCTGGAATACCGGGATCAGTTCTGAGCTTCCCACTGCAAGAGAGACATGGACATATTGGATGGAGTACATCAAAGGGCCACAACGGTGATGAAGGGACTGTGGCAACTCTCCTACATGGAAAAGCTGAGAGAGATGGGGCTATTCAGTCTGGAGAAGAGAAGGCTCTGGAGCATGCAAGTGTATAAATACCTGAAAGGAGAGTGCAAAGAAGACACCTTTTCCACCTAAAGGGTATAAAGAAGATGGACCAGGCTCTTCTAAGTAGTAACCAGTGACAAGACAAAAAGCCAGCGGCACAAACTGAAACACAGACTGTGTTTCAGCACAAACTGAAATGATGAAACATAATCTGAACATCAGGAAACACTTCTTCACTGTGAGGATGACTGAGCACCAGCACAAGTTTCCCAGGGAAGTTTTGAAGTTTTTGCCTTTGAAGATATTCAATACAAAAAGGGGTACAGGTTTAGGACATCCATAGTGACCGTGGAAGCTTTTCTTTCTAAGCCCAGTTTAGCAGTAAACCAGTAGCAGATATCGTGAGTTAGTGTCAAATACAAGTTACAGTCCTGTCACAGTGAAATTCATCTGACTTCATTTTTAACTTTCACCACTGAAAAGGCCAAGTAGTGAGGTGCCGACCTACCACACATCCTGGGTACTTTCTCCACAACCCCACAGAACAATTGTGACGTGCACGTACCCAACCCTCTGCTGCAAACGTGCTCATGGTGGGTCAGGAAATGGGCTGGGTACAACTGTGCTTGGCACTGCTAAAGCTCGCTCAAGACCTCTGCAAACTGCAGACAAGGACTTAAAGCTGGGTGACAGATCTCCTGTGTCCTGCTGTTACAGAGAAACACAACTGAAGTTCCTGAGGTTAAGAAAGTAAGCACTTTTTTACTTGACGTAAAATCTGTGCAGATTTAATCTAAAAATTCAGCTCTGATTAAGAATTTCCCTTCTCCTCTTTTCCCCCCATCTGGCTGTTTATTGCTGATCCTCCTTCCAGCTGAGAACAGTAACTGGCACATCACCACCCACAGAGACTCTCTAATGATCCAGGGGAAAGTTAATCACA
The DNA here is from genome assembly GCA_013398015.1 of Oreocharis arfaki. Lineage (NCBI taxonomy): Eukaryota > Metazoa > Chordata > Aves > Passeriformes > Paramythiidae > Oreocharis > Oreocharis arfaki. Next base: position 23,989 of record VZRR01011318.1, on the reverse strand, counting down.
CTGTACCATCACATAAATCACAGCAGTTGGTCTGTGACTTACTCAGCCCTATTGAGGGCCAGATCTTGAGCTCCCAAATCAACCTTTCTTCTTTCTTTTTCTTTTTTTTTCTTTTTTGGCAATAGGACTATTTTCATTCTTTCATTTCACCTATTGAATCAGTCTGAAGCATCATAATGGCCCATAAAACTACCATCTGGGATATAAAATGTCAGGTTTGTGCACAGAAACAAGATCTGCTGCCTTTTCTAGCTTCTCCTGCTATGATGTGCTCTGCTTAGCCCAGGGCATTTCAGAAAGAGATCGCATATGTAGACAGATAGCACCCTAAAGGCTTGAAGCCTCTGCTGTTTTCTCCCTGCCACTATTTTAATATAATGGAAATTAATTTATATCTGGGAAAAATTCCTATTCAACACACACACAAGGATGTGAAAACACACATACACACTTCCTAGTAATATACACTCTGTTTATATATCTATGTTGTGGTGTTGTGATATACAATAAATATAAAAGGAGAACAGATGCTCTGACAGCACCAGCTAAGCAGAAAGGCTATTTTTTCCCTCTCCCAGGAGGCTATTGATAAGATTTAGCTGTGCTGAATCAGAGGAGTAAAGGTACCCAGAGGCCAATAGGTCCTGCACCTCAAAAGTATCCATCCTTTTGAGCACCCAGAACGACCCTTAACCATACTGAGAATAGAGGATTCAGTTCCACTCGCAATAAGGGAATAAACACATTACCCCAACAAAAAGAAAACATACATTATTAAATGACAGGGGAAAAACCCTCTTCCATAGAAATCTTTTTGTGGAGACAGACACTATATGTGGTTTATGGTATTCATCTGACAATAAAACAAAACTAACTTCACAGAGTTTGCTGTGGCTCAACTCCTCCCTTTCCTACCAGTTTTGACTTTAGACAAATGGCTGAAAACCTTAGTGGATAAATTTAACCAATTCTGACTAATATCTTTCCTAAAATTAGTTATCAGCTCTGAAATCAGTATTTAAAGTATTCCTAACATCTTTTTTTATCAAAACTTATTATACATGGTTCAATAACCATGATAAAACATTTAAAAGCTGTACTAAAACAACCATGGGACTTATTTTCGTCCCTGACCAGAAGACACAGTAAACAGCATATCAATTTGTTTGAGGTTATAATATTGGCTTCTGCAAGATCAATCTTCCATATTTCAGTACATTTGAGGTCTAATATTTGCAGATTTGCAAGGCTAAGTCACAATGAGTACTTCAGTTAAAGTTATTTTCTCTTTTCATGTAAATGAAATCCCAGTGTGACTGTCTACTAGGACAGCCATCTGAAGGAAAGATAAAACACAGAAAATAAGTTTTTGCAAAGAATATACCCACTGAGGCATCATTTAACTTTGCTTGTGATCTTGATTTATACATAGCTTTCCCAGTTGGATGGCTGAGGCATAAAATAGAAGAGTGGTATCTTTCAAGATTACCAAGAAGAACCTGAAATCTCTTTCCTTAGCTCCATCATGAACTGTGTGACTCTGATATGGGAGGCATCAGAGCCCTGTCTTAAATTTGTGTGAGAATATCAATTCAAAACCCAAAATTAGGAGACCAACAGAAGCAAAATACTAAAATTTCCCCTTTTAAAAAATGCTGTAATACATAAGCAGTCTGGTATCAAGATTTCAAAACAAACAAAAAAGAGTAGTTACCAATTACCAGCTTTAATTGAACAAGGTCTAGTTAGTATCTCATTCATTTTTTCCTTCAAAAGAAACAAAAATTCTAATTTATGCCTGGTGCAGCCTGTCATGGATCACTGCTGAATTTTTAGACATGAAATGGGTCAGTACTGCCCTTAAGAGGAAGCCGATGTCAGTAGAGCTCTATTGTTACTGAGATTATGGTCAAAGAGTAAAGTAACAGAGGTCTATGTAACAGAGTTACGCTCAAAGGAGACAGAGACAAAGCACACTGAGTTAGGTGGCATATCAGGTGAGAACAGTTGATATGCTTGGAAAAAAAAATACAGATACATTTTTGGGCTCAGAATCCCCTAAGCAAGGGTTAGTAGAGTGTGTAAGAAATAAGCAAGTGCAGGTGAAGCTGGCAGGTAAGTAGATTCTCCAGTAAGAACACAAAAAGCAGACAGTGTCCCACTGCAGACCAGCAGAGTCTAGTCCTGGCACAAGAGCCTCTGGACACACCCGGCACTCAGCTGTCACACATGTGCTTCATACCCAGGGGTTTGGAGAGAGCACTGTGGCAGGTACAGCTCACCAAGGGACTCTGCTGAAAGGGCAAGCACAGTCAGGAGCTGCTGGAATTCACCCTGCTGAGATGCTGCCACGTTTTGGTGCTTGTTCTCAATTGTCCTTGCTCAGCCATGGGAACCACCGATTCGGTTCTGCTGAGGTAACTCCTTCCAAAAACTTTCAGAGAACAAAAGCATCCTTGTATCTTTTTGTGCTTGATAGAGAACAGGCTACTTGTCAAGTGCAGCTGGGGCAGCTGGGTTTGTGGGGAGGGCTGATTTGTGGGGATTTAGTGTTTTCAGGGAGAAACAGAGTAGCCCAGGTTTTCACCTTCTCATAGACTTCAAGATGAACCAAAGCTACGATTTCTTTAATTTTGTACCATGCTTTTATGCAGTTTGAAACACATGGGATACAACAAAGTAAGCTACAAAGCACAATACTAGCCCAAAAAAAAAAAAAAAAAAAAAAAAAAAAAAAAAAAAAAAGTTTTATTGAAGGCTATCACAACGCATTCTGGATGCTAGAGCTGGAGATTCAACAATTACATCAAAACCCTACTTTCATAACCCTGGATTTAAAATTGATGTTCATAATCTGTCTCCCTGTGAGCCAGCAGAGTATTTTTATCCCAAGTCAGGTGTGATTTGACTTAATTTTGTTTGTTAGTTTTGTTGTTTGGGGATTTTTGTCAAATACAGAAGCAGTCTGAATGACTTGCAGCTTCATTAACTCTGAGCATTCTCAGTAGATTCTTCTGGAGATAGTGTTCAGGAAATTCAAAGTGATTTCCTATCCTCTATTCACCCCTGGTCAGCCAGAACTGAGGGAGATAAGTCACCTTATAACAGCAAGGTGAATCTGGAACTGAAGACTATTGGCCCTCACTGTTATTTAGCCTGCTGGCTCTTTTACTGCTATCCATTGTGAACTGTTCCCCTTACAACATGCTCTTAAAAATTAATCGAGTTATCAGTCATATCAACACTATGTGAACACACAAACTCTTTGATTTTAAGCAACTTCCAGCATTTGATTCATTGCTAACACTGATGACATTTGATAGCGAGATGCTCTGCTTCAGCGTACCCATGAAAGGACATATCCCTTACTTTCCCCCAGTGCATGAGATAAAGATATGTCACAACATTCTGCTATGTTGCAAAGCTGTAGATTGTCCAGCACTAGAGGTCCTTAAGAAAAGACTGAAGAAAGATTTGCTAGGAATGATATGGAAACAGAAAGACTCAGCCTCACAGAAACATTTTGGATTTGATTTTTCTGGCTCTGGCCTATGAAGTCAGTGTCATATAAACTGTAACGTCTTCCTTCTTTAACTGCTGTAATAATAATTAGGACAAAATCTAATTCACAAGCTGGAGTTAAAAGGAATTAGCTAATAATGTATGATTAAACAATAGTAACCAAGGTCACTGCATGACTAAATATTCAGTAATCAGTGATTAGATTTTGCTGGTCGATCTTTTAAAGGACCTGATTGGAGATGACCTCTTTCTTTCAGATTAAATGTCTGCTCAGGCTGAGTTATTATTGATCAAGAAGCTGACCTTACCGCCAGCGCCGGCATTCCACATTACAGATCTCTTTGAACATGGTGTGCACGTAGTTCCTGGAAGACTTCAAAGAGATTTGATCAAGTTGATGATTGCTTGGTTAATTGAGAAGGTGCCATATTTTGGTATTCCAGACTGGTTGCTCTCTGCATTCTTAGAGAAATCACTCCCAGCATTCAATTAAAAACAGAAGGCAAAGAAAAAAGACTCCATAAAACTTGCATTCTACAGCATAAATCTTGTCCTGTTTCCCCTGACAAAGGGAATGAAAGGGTTTTTTCCCACTCGTAAGTGGAGGACTGGTGTAACAAAAAAGAGGAATATTTCCTTTCTGTGTCCTGCAAGGTGGGCTTAAGACACAGAGTGGGAGAAGGTGCTCTGCAAAGCATCGAACACAAGAATGATACAGTGGAGGTTTCAGCAATCTCAGAGCCCCAAATGCTTCTCTCCAGATAGTTCATATGATCAAGTGATAATGTGCAATTATTTGTCTTTAGAACATAAGGTCATATATCCATCTCACATCTACTAATTATTCATCAGTTATACTCCTTTTTGGCTGCATGTTACCATAAAAGCAGTTAGTATTAGTCTTTATCCCCACCCTAGAAAATGTTGCTTTAACTCTTTTTCTCAAAGTTGAAAAAGCAATTCTTTCTTGGAGAAAACATCCAGTCATGCACCAGGAATATAGTCCTGAGATTGTATTATCTTCAGAAGTATGTGGTCTCATCTTCATGTCAAATGTCACGTTCTCAGGAACAAAATCTTGTCTTGGCCTGTGTTTCAGTGGTAGGAAATTCTCTTTTCAAAAGCTGACAAGATTATTGTCAGGGTTTAAGGTACCCTTTGGAGGGGCGGGGGAAACCAACAGAAAAAATCCCCACACCAAAAACATAGGGCCATACAAAAACTTAACCAACTCTCCAGATGCAGGCAGTTGCACTAGGAAACAACTTTAAACCTGCACAGAAGCCCATCTGGGCTGAGAAATTTCACAAATCATGTGCAAAGACACTCCCAGATTTCTCCTTTTAGGTACAGGTTTACTAAGAGACCAATAGGGATTGTGACCCATCCATTAGTTTTGCCTTCTTCAGTGCATGCTCCTGCTGGAAATGTGGGAAAGCATCTGCAGAGCACATCCTCTGTGCTCCTTCTGTGCAGAGGCCCTGGCTGTGCCCACTCCAACTCTTGTCCTGAGTGTCTTGGGGTGACTTTATGATGTTGTATCCCACACTGCCAAGATATGAATCCTGTGCCTTTCTGTGCCTTTAAAGTGAGCCGGAGAGAGGGGAGGGAAAGAAAAAAGGCCAGACAAACTTTTTAAAAGCAGTTCCGTGCTGCAAGGTCACTCTGGCTACTCCTCTTGGCGTTCTTCTACTGCGGAGATAGCTGCTGCTGCAGACAGGGGAGGAAGCACCTTTCCTGCTTTTCTGCCAGCTGTCAGCTCTGGCTTTTTCTGCAGAGATGGAGAGTCTTCTTCTTTCCTGGGACTTTGGTTTTTTCCTTCTGGGCTGTTTCAAACACCAGAACTCACTGGGAAAACTTTCCGCCAAGGCCCGGAGGGGACCCAGGCCAACCCAGCTTTGCAGAGGAGGAGAGAGACCACACCCACAGAAGGACTCAAAAATCTTCCAGGTTTCTCTCCACAGGGAGAGATTTTAATATTTAGCATTATTATTCTTTTCCAGTGTGTTTGTTAAATAAATAGTTTTGTTTTCTTCTTCACTTTCTTCCCAAGAATTTTTTTCCCGAACCTGGTGGGTGAGGGGTGGCTGTAACCTCGCTCTTTTGAGGAGATGTTCCTTTCAGAGCGTTTCCCTGAATTTATCTCAAACCAGGACCCTCATCCAGCATTGCTTCCCTGGGTCTCCGCTAGACATAATAAGGGTGAGCACACCATGGCACAGTGTATTTTTTCACCAGACAATTCCAGACATGGTGATGATGTCATTAACTTTTGCCTCCCCATCATCTAGTTGCAATAATTCCTAAATAATTCCTAAGCCAAAACATGCACCTAATTACAAAAATGAAGATGGAAACTGTGAAAGGAAGTTGCTGATTCCCTGGCCAAAGCAGCATGGTTTGCAAGTGAATACATTCCATGCTGTGTCATCCTCGGAAGGAAATGATCATGAAAATAATACAGATACTTAAGCATAGTCCAAGGAGGGTATTCATCTGAATTCTATCACCACACAATGGGCTGTGTGTTTACATCTGCAAAAATATTTACTCTTGTTAAACAAAGAAAGGCTGAGTTCACAAGCACAATAAACAAAGTTGTTCATTCAACAGATGGCTCTGAAATCTAGACTGTAATTCTCCAGCACTCTTTATCTAGCACTCATCTAGTTACCTAGATGACACACTTATATATTGGCCCTAATTGAAAATGGCAGTACTAATAAATATTGTTCAGCACTAGACTCTTCCTGTGCCTTAAAACAAATAAAAACTTTCTTTAATCAAAATCTGGGATTCCTCTACAATCTGCTGTTGCATTTGCTCTCATGAAAGAAGCTAGGCTTAAATTAATTCAAATGGAAACAAATTTCCAAGTAAGTATCCATTTCAAATTCCTAATTAAAATCTGAAATTCATAATTTTACAAATAATATTTGAATTTGGTCTCAGTTGTGGACAATCACTCTACAGAAGCATTAGAAGGAATAAAAGCTGGCTCCTCTTAATTTATAAGTTTGGTGTGTATTAAAAGATTCACTGTAGGTCAATTCTTAAAATGAGAGGAATTTAGGTTTAGGAGGTTTTTTGTTCTTAAGTCCTTTTTAAATTGTTAGAAAAAAGAGAGTAACATTTTTTGGGAGTAACAAGAAGTGTTTGATGTAATTCCAATGTTTCTAGATTGCTATGTTTAAAAAATTTAGCAAATTCCCAACAGAGACATTGTTTAAAAAAAAAAATCATAGAACGAAGGCTAAAATTAAATATTTACATCATCCCTTTTTGCAGAAGACAAACTAGAAACCCCTTCACTGAAATCTTTGATAAATGCAGACTTGTTCTTCAGTGAGAAAAATATTACCTGCATCTGCAGTTCTATGTCTATCGTATCTGTCCTCTCTCTTGAGCACACAACAGAAGGTTAAAAAATCGATGCACTGTGCATAAAGTGGCTTTATCAGGTCTGTTCAGACACAGAGAGACCGAAGGGAAGATGTTACAGAGAATTCCCATTGCATTCTTTTGGATCCTGTGTTTGCAGTGAAGACCAGCTGCTGCTCCCTGCTCATCCTGAAGCCACCAGACATGGTGACACAGTGCACGAACCCTACGGCTCACAAGGGTCCCATGAGACCCAGCACCTTGACTACATGTCTCGTACCACTTTCCCTTTCATTTAGCACCACGGGAGAAGGACAGGAAATGGTTTTTACTCACACCCTAAACACAGAGCAGCTATTCAGAGCTAGGTGCACCTCAGAATAAGGCTACCTCAAGTTTGTTTCACTCCCACCCACAAGTCACTTTGTGGAGGTAAAAGTTTATGGCAAACAGCAGAAAAGTCTTATTAAAAGACTATGTTCAAATAGGAATTAAAATAAAATCATTCTGCCCCCCCCCCCAAAAAAATCAGGAGACTGAGCTGAGCTATTGGGAAACTTTCTGTTGAACATTAGTTTATTACCTAAGAGACAGCTCTGGCTGGTAATTCCTGTCAGATACACATTCTTTAAACAATGAAAAGCTGCTTAAAAATAATAAAGTTGGCCTAGAAAGAAGTATTGATTTGAGTATTTGATTCCTGAGGGAACAACCTGGGTTTAATCTACCAACGCTATGGTACAGGTATTTTTAATGCCTTTACTTAGATACGATAACACAGAACATATTGCTTTTAAAGTTATACTTCTTTGGGAAGTACAAGATGTCTAACAGAGAAGAAAACAAGTACATAACATTCCCTTGAATAATTTTCAACCCTGTGAAGCAGAAATCTTTCTCCAAATTCAATGTCATAATCAGACTGCAGAGGACACTTACTGAATTATCTCCAAACCTGGAAGTAAAGGTCTACCCAAAGTAAGGGGTTAAATGTGAGAAGCTTGAAGAGACAGATGCTGATCTGAATAAGTCACTGAATAAATATGAGGCAAGCTGTAGCTTTCTGTTGACCTCCTAAGTGGTGGGGATTGGGAAAGAAAACAACAGGAAGAAACTCAAACAAAATTAACTCCTATAAAATAGTAAAATTATTCAGAAGGTGTGGAGGAATGCTAATGCTTCAAAATGTGTTCACCTTTCAGTGGTGCCCTTGAACAAGTAAAGAAAGGTAATGCACCACACAGACAAGCATCTGGAGTCTGCCTCTCTGAACAGCCCCTGTCTGCTTATCCCGTTCTAGCTGGAATCAGTTCTCATGATCTTCCTCTTTGCAGTGAAGTGCCGATACCAAAAGTACCAAGTGACCTAAAAGGCATGGCAGTCTCACCTCTGGCATGCCCTTGGGAATGACACAGAGCCCTGGAAAGAAGACCCTCTAAAGCTACACAACCCTAGAACAAAGAAGAGGGAAGCAACCCAAATGGTAAATTAGGAAAGCTCTGTAGATCAGAGCATTGGGAAATTCATCTGCCTTTCCATGCTAACCAAGACAAAAAATACCACAAGGGCTCAGCCCTCCTGAGCTCTGGGGAATCGGCCCTATTTCAGTGAGTTGTTCTAATCCCAGCTTTGATACCCCACTTGAGAGTCAACTGTTGTAGCTCACATTTTTAAGCTTGGACACCCTCAGGGGTTGTGTAAAAGGATGTTTTCAGTCCCACCTGGATTGAATGGCAGCTCAGGCCATCAAGCACTTAACACACAGGACCAGGGTTAGGCATTCACCTGCTGAGCAACAGCACAACACCTCAACAGCTTTTGTGACAAAGGCAGCTGCTCAGGTGAAAGCGTCCCACAGACAGGACCTGATTCACGGGGCAGCTGAGGCACCTACACTGTGGGGTCAGGCACAGATGTGTCTGCAGGGACAGACAACATGGGAGGAAGGGGACAAAAACTGATTTATAGCCACCTTCTCTGAAAGTGTACAATGAGCTCCACAATCTCTTCCTCTGAAGGCATGAGTAGAGAAATTTGTTTTCACTGCCAGCTCAAGAGCTTCACAAAGATACCTGTAAGTGCTCTAGGTAACTCACAGCCATTCCAATATTAATTCCACATGGGCTATGAAGAAGACCAGACTTACCTTCTCTTCCCCTTCTACGTTTCCTTTATAAAATAGGCTCTTACTCAAACGTGCATTCACTATGGGAGGAGAGGCAGAGAAACCACAGAAGACTGACTTATTTTCTTGGGGAGCTAGAAACTCATCACAGCCCATCAGTAAAGATGTTTTCTAGTCACATTATCCTTCAGTTTCTGATATCATCCAAGACCTTATCATCATCTTTAAGGGTGCTCTGTCTCCTCATCTCTTGCATTTTACCTCACTTACTCTTTCAGTTCTGCAAGAAAGTGATGCTTCTATTGGTTTATGATAGGAGAAAAACTTTAACTCCTTTCTTTATGAATTCCATTATCAATTCCCATTTAAATAAGCTAAACTTGGACAGAAAAGTGGTCAAATGCTGTTTAAGGGCAAGTGCGTTTTATGAGCAAGGAGTATAGGTAAAAAAGACCTGTGTAAGAGGGTTTATAAAAACTAGGTTGCTCTACCAGAATAGGTTACAAGAAACAGACATGTTTCTAGCAAAACAAGCAAATACAGAGAGGGAGAAGAGTGTGGGATAACATCCAGATCCTAGAACCATGGAATAACAGAATAGTGTGGGTTGGAAGGGACCTTTAAAGATCACCTAGTCTGACTTCCCCTTTGAGGCGCAGGGACATCTTCAACTAGATCAGGTTATGCAGAACCCTGTCCAAACTGACCTTGAATGTTTTCAGGGATGGGGCATCCACTTCTCTGGGAAACCTGTTCCAGTGTTTTTATCAACCCCATTGTAAAAATCTTCTTCTTCATATCTAATCTAAAGCAAACCCCCTTTCAAAGGTTTAAAACCACTGCCCTTTGTTCTATCACAACAGCTAAAACGTTTGCCCTCATCTTTCTTATAAGCCCTTTTTTGAACCTGAAATAATGTCTCCCTGGACCCTCCTCTTTTCCAGGCTGAACTCTCAGCCTTTCCTTATAGGAGAGGTGCTCCAGCCGTGTGACCAGCTTCATGGTCCTCCTCTGGACTCGCTCCAGCAGGTCCATGTCCTTCCTGTGCTGGGGACCCCAGAGCTGGATGCAGCGCTCCAGGTGAGGTCTTACCAGAGGGAAGAAGAAGGGCCGAATCCCCTCCCCCGCCCCGCTGGANAGCGCCCCCTGCCAGCCGCGCGCCCGCACTGCACCGCAGCCCGCACCTGAACCGCCGGGGAAATAACATAAATATATAAATACGTAAATGTAACATGCACACACAGACAGGGTGACCCCGGACGCTTTGCGGTTGTGCCAGAAACTATTCAATGTTTGCAGCTTCAACTCCTAAAAGCTTGCTTCATGCCGCTCCGGTCAGGCTGGTGACAGCAGTCCGTTTCCCAAAGAGTGAGCCTCTTAATAAAATTAGGAGGCAGTTAATTGTAGTGAGGTCTTTTTCTTTTTTTTTTTCTTTTTTTTTTTTTTTGGTGAAACTTCCCTGGTGTGTATGTGTGTATATATATTTAAGTCCTTGACAAATTTGGACTCCACTGGAGCAGCAAGAAAGCTAAAGTCAAATTAATCAGAATAGATTACCTAGATGAGACAGTCATTGCTGCTGAGAAAACCTTTAGGGAGAAAAGTTGTCCTTGAAAAATATTTGATGAAGCTGCTGCACTAAGAAAGGGGCTAAATCTATGAATAAAACAGCCACACAGAGCTCCAGGGTCCCCATAGGCTGTCTGTTAAGCAGAGAGAGTCAAGGGAGAAAAGGGAGAAAGAAAGAGGCTGATAGAGAGAATTCCATTATATACAGCAACTCGAAATACCTCTAAACCCAGAAAAATCTAGAAGTCTGTCCCACCAAGTACAAGAATCAGAAACAATGCTTTGCCCCAAGGTATCCCTTGAGCTAGTCAAAGCATTTAGATCTCTTGGGCAGGTAGCAAGGAAGAAAGGAAGTTTCTTCCAAATCATATTCTGCAGCACTGGTTTATCTTGGGGCTCTGACTCCATTCCATAGTCAGAAATAGCAGTAGAGGTGTTTTCCAGGTCAGAATCCAGCCTGGAGACACCCACTCCTCCTATTCTGACTGTGACTTTTGCTCAAAGTCAGTTCAGTGTGGGAGGACTCTTGTGCCATTCTCAATTCACATCAGTTTCAGCTCACCTGCACTAAAGGCAGCACAAGGCACCATGATAAAGTTAGACCAGGATATCAAGAATCCCCCATCTTTCAATCTGCCCCTCTAAAGCATATAAACAAATGTCCCTCTTTGCCTCCTCCCCTCCCCATTTACTTCTAACATTTCTAGAAACTGTAAGTCCTGCACTGCTTCATAAAACATGCACCTGCAAATTTGACAGGCAGGAATGATTTGTCTGGACAACTTGAAATGCAGTAAATGAAGAACAAGACATTTGGCCTCACCAAAGATCCAGCTGGCCCAGTAACCTGTCTCCAGCTGACCAATGGCAAAGTCAAGGGAAAAGGACAAGAACAGAATAAGTTTGTAGTGACAACCCTTCAGACTGCACCCTCACCCCCAGTGCTTTGTAGCTCAGGGACTTCAGGAACCAAAGGAAACACACGTGTGTATGGGGTTAGCTATTTTTTTGTTGCTGTTTTCTTACTCCCATGTGTTTGGACATTTACTTTAGGCACCCATGGGAATTTTCATTTTATGCAACACCCTATGGCAAAGAGTTCCATTACTTTATTCTCTATTTTTCTGTGTGTCACTTACAATTTTATAGACGTATATCTTCTCCCTTATCTCCATTTCCATACTGAAGTCTTCTCCTTTCACACTTTACTCATTTTCAATCATCCAGTCAAGTAACTGAAACAATACCACCCAACTTAGTGAACTAAACACACACCTCTACAAAAAAAATGTTTATTTAAAGGCAGAGCTGGGAGAAAAATGTTTTCCAGGTGTTTCTTACGTGAAATATGGTTTAAGTAAAACAGTGCTGCATAACTATAGGTCACAGGCATTTGTTTTTCTTTGACCAAATTAGTCACAAGAACAAAACACCTTATTACAAAGAGTTCCCTTGGTCATAGTAGTAAAATATAAAATACTAGGGAAAAAAGAAGGCACTTTATGACTGGGGGAAGGTTTAGTAACCTGTCATTTAAGCAGCCAGTTCCCTCTCAGACCATTATTACATTTTGCACTCGAACAGTACCAATGATAGGCCTTCTCAGGGCATTTGTCAGCCCTCCTCTCATGTAAAACAAATTGTGTCCTCGGGGGAATATTATTTTTATATCACCACAGTGGGTTTTAATAACTCGATAGTTCCCTGCAGAAACGTTGGTCCTCACCATTCTGAGTGTGATGACAAAGGTGGCAGCGATGATTCAGCCCTGATAGGGTGGCCCGTACAGCACTGACAGTAGAGGGTGAGTACCCCAGACTCCTGCTGAAGCCAGCCAGGCACTGTCACAGATGTCCTTGAAGACAGCATGAGGAGTGCCCTCAGAGATGACAGAGATGTTAAAAAAGAGCTGCACTACTGCTGGTCTCACTGAATACCGTAGGGTACAATCCTCTGATTTAAGCCGTACACTAAAAGCTGCCTGGTCCCTAATAGGAATTGTATGTCCAGTGATTAATACAATGGCAAACTTAATGGCATATTTGGTAGGCTAAACTCATCTCTAAATTCATTTTTTCCTATGACTCAGTGAAAATAACACACACACAAAAAAATGTACCCTCATGCTCACCTTGAAAAGCACTGGGACAAGTTGACATCACAGAAAGCCTGTCACTGTATCCTTTGCTCCCTCACTGGTCTATCACTTCCAAAGGACAGTATGGGGATGTATATAACTTACTTTTCAGTAGCTGAAGTGATTAATTTAGCAATGAGAACAATGCACATTTTTATCTGATTAAGTCAAACCCACTTAACAGAATTTTTTCCATTTATTGTAAATCTTCTGGTAGATAACACTTCCATCTTAGTCTGTGCTAATAAAGTACTTTCATCATTGCTCTCTAAGCAAGGAGAATGTGTGAGACTATTCAAGTTTGGTTGTGGGGGGTCTTTTTGGAGGAGAAGGCACTGTGTAACCAAAAAACTCCATGCTAATATTGTCAGACTGAAGCAGAGACAGGTTTACCTGATATTTGGACTATATATATTACCAAAAATAGTTCACTATGAAGCTTCTAACCCAAATACATACATTGACTGTGGACAGTGTGAACAGTGAAATATATCGACATGTTCACCCTGAGACAATAATGTCTTGTACTGTCTGAGGTATCATCCTACAGAAGCAGCAGAAAAACAAATCCCTGATGACTAGTGATCTTGAAATTTCATCACAATTCTTTCTGTGGGAATGATGTCCTCTTAAAATGCATTCAAGCCAAATTTTCTCCTATGCAATTTAACTCTGTTTTCCCTTCATCTACCAGCATTGTGTAGTGAGAAACAGCACCTTCCCAATGCTTTCCTCTACGGGCTGTGTAACAATACTGGACTGCATGCTGCCTCTCAGCTATCCCTCGGGCTGCAGGACTTCAAGGAGGAGTTTTCAACTGTTATTTCAGTGAAGTTATTCCCACATATGGTTTGTAAAGCACTGTGAGGTCCTAAGGGATGAAAGGTGCTATATAAATGCAAATTGTTGCTGTTGTTATGCATGAACCACAGCCAGGTTTTAAACTAGACTGACTATGAAAAATGTCATTTATTCTGACCTTTACTGATGAGAGCCACTGAGAATAGAAAATATCTAAACTCTTTGGACATAAAGAAAAACTCCAGTTCAAATTCTCTGCAAGGTAATGGCAATACTCAAAGTGAGCAAATGAGTTAAGGGAATAAAAAATGAATGCTCCCTGACTTAAGCAACACTGATAAGAAACCAGCCTTCAGGCCAAGGAATTAGGCTCTTATTTTGACCCTGTACTAGACTCTAGGACAACTGGGAGGAAATCTGTTCACTGTTCTGTGCTTCTGTTCCTAACTCTCCTCCTCCCTCACCCACCATCTGTTTTGTCTATCCATATGGTACATGTCTATCTACATTGCAAATTATCTCTAAGCTCACTGTTTGTATAGTGCTTTCCTAAAACCTCCTCCTCACAGTTTCCAAGCGAAGTAGCTGCAACCTGTCAGATGCCCAGGCACATGTAAGTAAGTGGATGATACTAACGGGAAAAGCGGAAAGCAGGGCCATGGCCCTCCAGTACACCAGCTCCTTCCTCACAAGTAAATATTGAGATGCTTTACAGAACTATTTTGAGAAGTATGAGCAAGCTCAGAGTTAATTAGCTGGGGCAGAGCATTGCATTAATACAGCTATAGTGCCTCAGGTGTAAGCTAGGTCGTGCAGAACCAGACTGGGAATCACAGCACGACTTTGCTGGGCTTTGAAGAGTTATGCTCAGTACTCACTAAGGAAAAAAATTATCCACAACAAAGAAACTGAGGAAGAATTTCAAGATCTTCTTTCACTAATGATCTTGAAAGGGTCTTCCCTTGAAAGGGTCAGTCCCAAAAGTCGACAGCCTTTAACATGTCTTCTCCATTAGATACTTACTGCTGTCCTACTCTATTATCCAGACACACATGGAGTAGCCTGTGGATCGGTCTGCCATTCAAGGAAGTTGAATATGGTTGTTGAGAGACACCAGAGTAACTGCATCATACCTGTTTGCTAACTATTGCCTGATCTCTCCCCATGATAGGTATTCTAACAGAAGTCACATCTTTAGCCAGGTGTGATACCTGCTGGTAAGAAAAGGAGCATAGATGTCTTTCATGCAGTTTTACTATTGAAAGTACATTTTCCTGTATTAATGCAGAAGACACTACCATGTTTTTAGTTGACATTTCATTTTAAAATACAGTGATGACTGAGCAGATAATGCCAGGAGTTAAGAAAATGGACTTCTGCCCATTTTTTTTAAATATGGGAAGGTGCAAGCCTTCTAAACTTTCTAGGGGCCAGCTTCAGCCCAATCTAATTTCAAGGGGAGTTAAACACACCATTGTAAAAGTCAGCAAGACTACACCAAAGCAGATGTTGGTTCATTTTGGTCCAGAGTAAGAACAGAGGTCTTGTTCAACCTAACAGCCTATCTCACAGCATTGATTCAGCCTTTTCTGGACAACTCTCCCGGAACAAATTATGAGGTGTGAAGTTAATCTTGGAAAGACTCTGGAAACTTGTCACTCTATACTGGGCACAAATCTCTCTCATTCACAGATCTACTCTTGATATTGGCACAAATTGCCTCTCAGTGTCCCAGACTTGCACAGAAATAGCAAGAAGACCAAACGTATTGCAATCTTGTGAAACAAGACACCCAGTTTTAAATTAGACTGAGAGATTGTTTTGGGGGATTTTGCTGTTTGTTTGTTTCCCTCCCTAAAAAAAAAAAAAAAAACCTCTATGGGCAGTCTCTAAGTGCTACCTCACATACAGTGGTGAGTACTCTCTGACTAAATGCAAGAATTATCTACAATCATGGAATACTGTGTGGTAAAATTATTTTCATTGGAAACTCAGGGGCATCAAGAAAAATACTATTAGAATATGCACGTTATTTTAATCAGAAACCATATCTTTCCACAAAGTAACATGGAAAAGATACTTATTCTGGTCTCCAGCCCTAGAGATGACCAACTACTCAGTCTAAAAAGGAAAGCAGTTGGGCCCCAGAACCTATCTGGAAAAATCACATCCACTTTTATATAACTACAAATTAAATGAAAACTTCATGTAATTAAAAGAAAAAAAATGTTTAAATCAGAAAAGTTAGATATAAGGATAAGCAAAACAGAGAATTTTGTGGAAATTTGCAATTCAGACTGTCAGCCCATATGTACCCTTAGTTTTCAAAGTGAAGAACAAGTCTTGACTTCCTGCATGTGACATTAAAGTTGTATTAATCACAGCTAATTGCCATCATGATTCTGAAGACATAAACACAGTTTATATTGCCTTAAGTGGGATATGCAGAAGCTATTGTCAGAAGTAAATCATTGAATACCTCCTGTTTCTCTTTCTACTTTCATAAGAGTATTATTTTTCTTTAGGTTTATATTAGAAAAAAATGTGTTCATCTACTCTAGGTCAGAACTGCTTTCTGTATTATTCCACAGAATATGTGTTCTTCATTTCCTTTACTGGCATGATACAGAAGATACTCTTGTTCAATGCATAAATATATAACAAATGCTTCTATGTGCTGATGCATACACTAAAAGCTAGATTTTAGCAAAACTTTCCCAGTGGTTATTAATTTAAAACACAATTTTGGTTTCAGAGTCTCTAGTACTAAATTCTAAAGCCTAAGAATAAGGACAGTATTTCTATACTTCCTTGTTGCTTCAACTTTTATTAATGCAAATACTGCTACTTTTTTTAAAATTGACTTGGTGCTTCGGGATCAAATGCAACTCCATTGCATTGTTAGAGAGACTCTCAAAAGCCAAGAGAAGGATTTACCTCTCCAGGGCCAAGAGCTGACTACATACATGTGACCAGCTACTGGAACTCAGCGGGTGCACGGATACTGTGTAAGAATGACCCGTATACCTGTGCCTTCAAGCTGCTGCCATCTTTATTCACTCTCCTGTATCTTCCTCATCTTTCACAAGTAATTGTGTAATTATTTTCACACATACAGAAGAAGATCCCCCCCCCCTTTTTATATACATGAAGTTTACCATGTGTGCCTTAAGCCAATGCCTGTTCTTTCAGCAAAGACAGACCCAGAAATAATACTGCATGATAATGGTTACTGTAGCATGTGCATGACCCAAACAGAATCAGGGGCACACTGTGCTAGATCCTCTCGAAGCAGCAGAAGATAGCCTCAGATCTGAACTACATTTAGGGGTGACCAAACACCATGGTTTTAGACTTCTGAACACAGAGAAATAAAAATGACTTGCTGAAAAATTAAGGTCTAAGTCAGGTGCAGGATCAAGGACAAAACCAGGTCTGCAGAACCCTAATCCTTATCCTAAGGATTACCTATTTTCCATAGTGAAGAGGCTCATAACAAATAGGATTTGTACTTCTGTTATGTATAGGGTACAGCCTGTGCTGTTAGCCCTCCGATGATATGCTGCTTCCCAATTCAGAAGGTGGGAAGGTTGAAAATATGTCATTTCTTCCTTTATGAGGAGCATTCTGACATCCTATGAAAATACCTTTCAATCCATGCTATGAAGGTCGTGGGAACATATGCTGAAAAAACATGTAGTTATTTAACATCTGAAATGACTGAGAAATATGTTGGCATTTTCCTTCAACTGGGTATCTTTCTCTTTTTCACTCATAGTTAGAGAACAGGTTTTGGGAGTTGATGAATATGATTGCATGAGCACTATTTAATTTCTTGAACTGTTGTAGCTAAAAACCAGCTGTTTGTAAAGCCTATTTTATGGCACAATGTAAATTAATTACATTTTACTCCACCTTCCCTAAATAACCTTTTCATTTCCATCCCCTTTATCATCCCACAATCTCTTCTAATAGAATGCCTTTACAGAGAATGAAGATTTTGCAGCCCAGAACACTCTTTTTGCTCCAGTTCTGAGCAGATTTGTCATCTCTAAAATTTCTAGCAGCAGCATCCATTCATGTGTTAAGAGAAAAAATAATAGGTTTTTTCCTCTCTAGATATCATACTTTACAAGTTACTCCATACATCAGGTTGTGCAAATACTGTGTAAGTGTCCTTAAAAGATTTATGTGCTTGTGGCAAGAAGTGTAAGAATTGTATATTTGTGTATTTTACTATTCTTGCTGCATAATCCTGGCTGAAAGATGCTGGCTGTTACCATGGTCTGTAACACTACATATGACTGATACACTCCAGCATGGCAAAGATTGATCACAGATATTCAACTGCGTGACCTGAGGACTTGCCTTACATGTTTTATTTAGAGTATGGAACACATGGAGCCACAGCTGGGTTTGCTGAAGCACCACAATACATTATGTTGTTTGACCTATAAAAGAATCCTTGCGCAGAGGAAGTGGGGAAGAGCAAAAAGAGATAAGTAAATGCTTGCTGAAAATTATAATTTTCAAGAGGTAAGGAACACAAGAAAGAAAGGAGCTGCAATGAAGAATCAAGCTTCAACATCTAGTATAGGAAATGGGTCAGGATGTTGATGTCAGCTCAGTCAACAGCTCCAGCCCAAATGAAGGAGTTAGCAATGTTTGTATTTTCAAAATCTTCTCCTTCACCCAAGAATTTTGGTTGGGTTTTTCCAGCCAGAAGTCAAAGGTCTTTTTATAGTGCACAGTTTGTATTTCATAGCTGAAAGAGTTCTGCCTCCTAACCTAGACAACTGTTGGCTACATCACCCCCTGATTTGTACTTGTCCATTTTATCTTTCAGCATGATGAGCCAGCCTATGCCATACTAGTAATAAGCTTTGTGATGGCAGCATAGTTCATACAATGCCTTATTTTACTGCTTTTGATAAATCTGGCTTCCTATTATTTTTTGAGATGAGTCCCTTGCAGGCAGAAGAAATAACCAGAGGGAGAGTTGAGATCTCTAAATATTCCCTGTCATCACATGATATCTGCTGCAGAATTAACCAAAATATTTTGAGTGCCACAACAGTTTAAGTGGCCTTATAGTCACAGACCACCTTCCCTCCCACTAAATTTTACATCTAAATGTATGTAGCTGTATCATGGCACAAAGATATTACTATCGCTATCAGCCCAGAAATTAATTTAATTGCATTTATGTTCATAAACACTGGAGAGAAGCAGGTGGCTTTGTTTTAAATCACCGTTTTTATTTGCACTCAGCTAACAAACAAAATATATCTTTCAAAAATTCAGGGTCTAGTCTTCATTTTATGTAGTATTAAAGTTATTCATAAATTAAAATGATGAAGAGTGTTCTCATGTAAAGAGGAGTGCAAGTGTATGTGGTCTAATACACAGTAACCATTTCTACTGCTTACTTACTTTCTTACTGGAACTCAACGAGTCTGTCCACAAATGCTTCAAAACCAGGGTTTATGGAGGAAGTTGTGTGTCTGGGCTAGATCTCTCAGAGCAAATTAGGGCAGAAATGCAGGATGCACTGAAGAATGAATCTGCACTGCACAGGAAGAGCAGCCATGGAGAGCTCTTTTCCAGAATAACTAAATGGAAACTTCCTTGTAGACATCCACCTGTGCCGTAGTTCAGCTTCCCCAAAGTCAACAGTAAAACCCTCTAAGAGTTGTTTAGCCAGTAAGTATTTTCCAGATAATAAAAATCCTACTTATGAATCACTTCAGATCTTTTCTTTTACTTGTATTTTATAACTATGACTCTTACTTATTTTTATATTATCTACTTGTTATATACCCTGAAGTCTAGGACACAATTTTTCTCCTACAGGGCTAAAAGTGCACCTGACAAGATTGTGATCTGATATTGTAAATTATGACTACAACACCATGTAAGATCAAGTGCTGTCCCTTGCTGAGCATCCTTATCTCCTTACACAGATGAAACTGGTCCAAAGGTTTATACAGAGAATCACAGTGTAAGGCACAGAAACTCTGTTATGCATCTTATCCAAGTGTTGGAGGCTTTCCTGCTGCTGGAAACAGTAGGGATGAGAAAAGTGGGAAGTTAAGGTAGCCACACAGTTCTGTTGCTTTCCTATGACTCCTCACACAGGAATGAGCTGGAGACAATCTATAGGGCAGCATTAGGAATGCAGGAGTTGTTACCTTCAGAAAGGAAAGTGGAATTTCAGGTGTACACACAGCAAGAAATGTGAGTGAAAGTCCCCTTACTTGCCTCCTGATGAAGATGTCTGCTGATCATCACTGAGAGAACTTGTCAGTATAAATTTATAAAAACCTTTGTAACAGAAGTTAATATTTTCAGGTCACCTTTAGTGCAGGAAAAGGGAGAACCAAACAAAACCCAGACTGCCTAACTTGGTTTTAAACCACAGTTTCTTTTGCTACATGTAAGCAGAACAGGTCCAAATTTCGTCCACTTTTGACAAGTGTCTTACTTGACATCTTATATCACTCATGTCAGTCACATGGTATTTTCTAATGCAAAGTGACATGGGCAGCACTAAGTCAGTCACCTGTCACGCTGTTGTGTCTGCAAGAAGAATTTCTATGAGCTAGAATTTGCTTAAATTCAGAGGTGGAGTAAGGGTGCCTTGCAAATGAACTTTTCCTTTTCTTTCCTAAAAGCAAATGATATAGTGGAGTACCTCTTTCAGATCCCCTGCAGTTTTATTCCCTGGCATAGGAAATGAATTATTCCCATAAATGGCAAAGGGGATGGATACTGACTCTTCCCTCCATTTAATAGTTTTGGTTTTAGTGAGCATCATAATCATTAATAATCTACTCTATTGAGATTAAACTAAACTATGCCAGATGTTAAAACAAAATGTTAAAAACCCAACAGCTGAAATGGGACTGGAGCAGTATAAATTATCCTTCTAGTACTAAGAGAGGTAATCACAGAGAGGATGTAAGTACTCTCTCCCAAAGGAAGGAAAGTGACAGAGAAAAAAGCAACACGTAGCACCTGGGAAATTACACAAAAGTTATTTACTGTGAGAACAGTTAAACATTGGAAGAGGTTTCTAGAGAAGTGGTGGGATCTCCTTGGCTGGAGATATTAAAGACTTGCCTTGCCGGGGCCCTGTTTAATGCAGTCCAATGCCCTGCTTTCAGCTGAGGCTTGTACCAGATGACCTCCAGAGGGCCTTTCCAACCTATATGTTTTCCATCACGCCAAGATTCTAAATAATTATTTGTGAGGAAAAAAATTGTTTCAAAGCAAAAAAAAAAAACAAAAAACAAAAACAAAAAAACCACTGAATGCTACTATCTACATGTGTTTCTTTTTCAAATAGAGCACAGCAATGTAAACTAGCACGTCTCAGACACCTTTGAAAATAAAGATGAATCCTGAAAGTCACACTTTGTTGTGAGCTGAGGTAAAAACCATCATTCACTAATGGTCTGTATGGCACCTGGCACATTGCTGTTCAAATCTGTGTAGCTACGGGCACCGTAACTAAACATTTTGTAAATCCTCCAAAGCACTTAATCCATTTGGCAAGAGCACAACTATTTTTACACAAATACCTTGCACATTAGCCCTTAACCTTATCTACAAACAAAACCTAGTAATGAACCAAAACCCAAAGGACTACTTAAAAACATAGCAGAGAAAAGAGAAAGAGATCAAAGCTTGTGTTTAGTTAATCCAGCCTTTCCTGATGCTTTCTGATCTGCTTACTGACACTTAGCTAAAAGCCAAAACACTTGATGTTTAGTTGTGGACTCACATAATGAGAAGCTTAAAAACATTTCTTTGTAATAAAAATTAATTAATTAATAAAAACCAGGGACATCAGATGAGATTGTGGCAATAAATCTGCTTAAGATTTTCTGAAAAGGCAATTTTATATGTTGAATGGGACCAGTTTACTGACAGGACCGTCAGCAAACTTGGACCATTTAGTCTACCAGAGCAAGTGGGTTTTTTTAGTAACTATTTCCCCAAAGTGCTTATTCAGTTGATCTGACATTATTGATGGAAATGCTTAGAAACTGGCAAATGCTTCCAGTTAAATTAAAATATATACTTAAATAGAAAATACATCTATCCATTTCTATCCCCTTCCTCTTGCCCTTGTACTTTCTGGGAGATCCTGTAATTCAATTTTCTGAATAACTATTTCTTGAGAGATGAAACGAAATTCTCTTTTTCCGGCTGCCCAAATCATACCAGGTATCTTCATCAAGGCACTCATATTTACCACTGGAGTGGCCTAATTACCAGACCATAAGAACAGTCTGTCCCAGGATAGCCATTCTTTCCTGTTGTGTTACACTTAATATTACTTAATATCATATGCAAATGGGACAGCAATACTCCTGTTTCCACTGAAAGAATATACTACCCATCATCCCCGCCCTCCCTGATCCTGCAAGTACTCAATTATTTAATGTCCCAAAGAAGTTTAAGAATCAATCCCAAGGGACATACATAATAAGTTCTTTCTCTCTTTCGTGAATCTTTCATTTATTTCTGCATGTATTTCAAAAGTAAGACCATCTAAATGCAAAGCAGAGCAGAAGATTCAGAAAAGCGGTCTTAAGATAATTTTATTCTTCAACAGACCAGTTCAAGATCTGCATATTTTTGTGTTGACCAAATTTACATCAAATGATCTGCTGTGGTTTTAACTTCGTTTCTGGTGGAAACCTGGTATTTGCTAGCTCCTAACCTGTAAGAAAGGCCACGAGCAGACTATAGATAAATACCTAATTGTGTTCCCTCTGGGTCGAAGTCCCTTGTGGCTGTTTAGAAGTTCAAGTACCTTTCTTAAGGAAACACCAGATCAGACGACCATATCTATTTGGTTTCAGGTTTTAGGAAAACTCTTCCATTTTGTTAAAATAGAAGTCAAAACTTGGAAAAGTCAAGGGCATTCCTAGCCAGAATGGCAAGCATGTCTGCACCAGACCCACAGGACAGAATAATCTCAGGTATAGAGAAGGAATTTTCTTGGAGGAATCAGTAGTTTCTAAAAGGCAAAATCAGTTTACTTCAACAACCTTGGTTCAAACAATTTCTTATAAGATGTTTCATTTTAAAGATATTGAAGAAGTTACAACCATAAGATCCAAGCCTGCTGATGAAATCTAGCAGGTTTTCCACAGGTTCTCCATGACATTTTTTCATCATTCTTCTCAAACACTAATTTTTCTTTCAAGAAAAAATGAATATACTGCTTTTGCTTTTTACAGTTTTTCAGGTAGGAAGAAGGTATCTTTCATTACCTTAATATTCATTTAGGCTCCTCTCGGTCACTCTCACCTACCTCTATTCAATAGAGACTCATTACTGAATGATTTTATCTCTTTTTTTTTGTTTTTACCATATATTTTTGTGGTTATGTTAATGTTCTAAAGACAGATCTCTGAAAAAAAACCAAGATTTCTGTAAGCAAATATTACTACACCACTTAGGGGAGAATTGGTGGGGATATTTTGGGGGTGAGGTAGTTCAGCCATAATTCTCAAGACATAAACAAGAATCCCATTCAGGATGTTGGATTAGTCCTTGGCTATTTCCCTGACCATAAGTCTTTCTTTGAACAATTGCTACTACAAAATTAACAGGCTGAATAACCATCCTGTTGAATTAATTAACATGTTAAATTTATTAAACATATTGTTACAAATGTGTATAAATAGAGCAATTCAAGTGTTCAAGGAGGATTCAAAGGAAAGAAAAATTCAATTATTTCCTGAGGTTACAGGAAAAAAAAAATGAGCTATTTCCATATCAGGGTCACATTATCCTTTCTATAAGATGAACAGACACATAGCATTCATAATTTAAAGAACAGCTGAGATTTAAGGACACCACAGTAAATGTCTTCAATAGTCTTGCAAAGAAGATATTATGATGAAGGAATCAAGTGCACCCTCAGCAAACTTCCAGATGACACCAAGTTGAGTGGTGCAGCTGGAACACCTGAAGGACGGGAAGCCATCCAGAGGGACCTGGACAAGACCAAGAAGTGGACCCATGGGAATCTCATGCAGTTTAACAAGACCAAGAGCAAGTGCTGCACTTGGGTCAGAATAATTCATGGTATCACAACAGGGGGGATGAACAGATCAAAAGCAGCCCTGGAGAGAAGGACTTGGGGGTGCTGGTGGGTGAGAGGCTGCACATGACCCAGCACTCCCAGCCCAGAAAGCCAAACTTGTCCTGGGCTGCATCCAAAGCAGCGTGGCCAGCAGAGCAAGGGAGAGAATTCTGCCCCTCTACTCTGCTCTGGTGAGACCCCCAGCTGCAGTGCTGTGTGCAGTTCTGGGCTCCCAGCACAGGAAGGACAGGAATCGTTAGGGTGAGTCCAGAGGAGGGCCCCCAAAAATTATCAGAGGGCTGGAACGCCTCTGCAATGAGGCAACTCTGAGAGAATGGGGATTGTTCAG
>VZRR01011317.1:1430631-1561193 GCA_013398015.1 Oreocharis arfaki | reverse complement strand
GCGGCGATTGGCTGCCCGGCGCCCACCAATGGGCGCCCGGCGCTGCGCCCCAGCAACAAGCCGGATTTAGCCCTGCCGCTGGCCGCGCGCCAGCCCCGCCCCGCGCTCGCTGAGGGCGGGACGTGCGTGGCGTGCAGCGCCCCATGGCGGCCGGGGGGGGCTCGGCGCCCTCAGGCCGCCCGTGCCGGCCGAGCCGTGGGATGAGCCGTGGGATAAGCGAGGAATAGCGGGGTGAAGGCTTCTCGGTACCTCTCCCCGTGCCCGAGGGGGCCCCTAGAACCTAACGAAGTGTCGGAGGCGATGAGGGAACGCGGAGGAGAGGGGTTGTGGTTGACGTGACTATTCTTTGTCTCCGCAGTTCTTGAAAAACAAGATGGGAAAGACAGAGAAGGCAGCCGTCTCATACGGCCAGCCCGTTCACGGCTTACACCTGTGTGAACAACCAAAGATTAACAGGCAGAAGAGTAAGTGTAACACGCCAGTGACGAAGATCGCCTCGGCAAAAAAGATAGAGAACTTTTGGCAGGATTCTGTGTCGCCGGAAATAGTTCAGAAGCAGGAGAAAAAGCCACTTAAAAACACAGAGAACTTCAGAAATGCCAAGTCCAAGAAACCAATCACCCTAAATGAAGTGAGCCAAAAAGAAAATTACGCTGGGGCAAAGTTCAGTGACCCACCATCTCCCAGTGTACTTCCAAAGCCTCCCAGCCACTGGGTGGGTGGCACAGTTGAACTGTCTGACCAAAACAGGGAGTTGATGGCAGTCCATTTGAAAACTCTCCTAAAAGTTCAAGCATAGTTTCCAAGATCTCTTGAGTAATTGGCAAAGAAAACTCCATCCAGGAAACTTAAACATGCCTTGTTGCAACAAAAATTGCAAGAGACTGTCAAGTCTTGTCATGTATATAAAAAAAATTTTCTTTCATTATGTTTTTTATGGTTGTGTAAATAGTGTACATCTTGTATTATGTGTATATTCTTGTTCATACTTTGAGAGGTACATTTTAGTTTTGTTATGAAAGGATGTATTTTGCACTGCCTGATTGGTAGATGTCTTGTATATAAAAAATGGACAATTTTACGTGTGTGCTTGACACATGAAGACTTGACTTGCTTTGCACAAGGTAATGAAAATTTTGGAAGGAGAGTACAGCTTTCTGATTAAGGTTCCAGATCAAATGTGAATGTTTTATTCGTGCACTACTGACAATAGTTTTACATTCTGTCTCCCAATCAAGTATAAACATGTAATTTTCATACAAATGTGAAGTTTTGCCCTCTGCTCTGGAAACTATCTGGAATTCTTGTTCATCAGTTTGTTTTTAAAATTAACTGGAATTTGACTGAAATTCCAACCCACCAATTTGAGCACTGCTGGTTTCTTTAAAGAAGAAAAAAAAAAAAAAAAAGCCCAAAAAAATCTAAAACTGGAAAAAAGAAGGAAAGAGCAGAGCTTTCTGCCAAAAATCCAATTGGTCACTACAAAATTAAATAAAACAATTTGGCCTCCCCTTAAGCATGTCTCTGTTTTTCTTTGAGTGTGTGTCTGTTAATTCAAGTATGTGAATTTAAATTACTTGATTGCCTTTTAGTGCATTATGAGAAATATTTTGTCTTTTAACTGTCTCAGGCAAAATTAAGAGATTAAATAGCTCACTAAGAATTCCTTGTGTTTAAAAAAAAAAAAGGTTGCCTTTGTGACAAGTCGTTTTAGGGTTGTTTGTTGAAAACTGAGATTTCAAGCAAGTTGGGCAGTTAGACATTCACATTCATGCAGTAATGCTCCTTAAGTGATTTCATAATAAGTTGCTATTAAACTAGTAAACAATGAAAAGTAGCAGTGGCAGAAAATGAATGGAGCAAGTTGAATTTTCTGTTTTTCACCAGATTTGTCTCCTGCTCATAGCTATGCTGGAAAATTCATTCCCCTCACTTAAAATTCTTAAGGAATTGTACCATGGATTAGTCTGACAGGTGTGTTGAGGAGGTAACAGATTTGCAGTTATTTTCCTAATCTAGTGTTTAAATTAATGGACTAGGGACTGTGAAATTGGCAGTATTCTCCAGTATCCTAAGGTGGGATATGAAGGAAGAAACCGCCTGCTTGTAACCAGCTGAGGTGGCTCCATAGTGTGAACGGTGTTTGCAGAGATAGAGATAAAGCAGCGTTAGGAATGTTCATGCTGCGTGTGCTGCAGCTTCGGTCCAGAGCATCACTTCATTCCGTGTGGGGCAGTTGGCAGGATTCTATAGTACAACCCTGAAATGAGGTTGGTCAAAAGTTCAAACACCAAGGGAGGATTTTTTTGGCTTTCTTATACACATTGGTTGTGTAGTTGCAAAATGGCTATTTAGCTATAGATGTTCTAAACTAAGAGTTCCTACAAAAGTTTTGGTTTACCCCAAAGAATTAGAGGTTTACTGTTTTGCAAAAGAGATTGGTATTGATGTGCTCGAGGTCAATGTGTGGCTTCAGCAACCCAGTTTCCCGCCTAATCTAAATACTCCGTAATTTAGTGTCTCCCATCTTCTCTTCTAAAAATGAACAAATCTCCTGGTTTTTTGTTTATGGGATTTTTTTTTTTTTAATGAACAGTATTAGGGCAAAGAAAAATTCCACTGGAATCTTGCCAAAGATGACTCAAAGAGACTGTAAGTCTCAGTTTGCTATATTTGGTAAATGCTGTATTGATCTGCCGTTGTGCTTTTTTTTTTCCCCCCCTTTTTTTTCTTTTGCCTGAGTGTCACCCAAGTGCAAAGCAAAATGCCTTAACAATTGCCCGTAGCTTTAGGCAATGGTTAATTTTGTCTGGTCACCGTGAATCTTGCTAGCTAGCTTGACAAAGAGGGAGTGTCCATGAGCCGTCTGGGTTGGCATTATTTAGAAGGAGGTGTCCTTTTTCCCGTGATTATTATCTCATTACCATCAGCCTCTTCCTTGCTCTTCGGAGCTGACACTGTGAATGCTAGCTCTGATCCTGGATAAAATTTAGCAGTGTCACATACCTCTTTGTTCCTGCCCCGAATTGCCAACAAATCTCTTAGGGTTAAAGAATTCTTTAAGTGTTAATTGCCAATACTTTTCAGCTCCTCAGTCAATTCTTTCAGAGGTAGTGGTTGAGACTTCTGAAGTGTTGAAAACCTAAAACCACCCATACCTTGTTGGACCATAAAGGGTAAGATGACAGTCTGGTCTTCCTAAACAGTAGGAAGAACCCCAAAGCTTATTTAGAACGCATCTGTCAATGATCCAGCAGAAGTGTTGGGGCACTTCATGTTTCTGTTTTCCTGAGATCTTTGGGCTGAGCCCATTCCTGCACAATGGACTGGTTTGTATATTAGGCCCAAGTGCAATGTGTGCTTCAACATGACCACCTGAAAATCAGAACGTGGTCATTTTTAGGACCATATTCTGCACTTGTCACTTTCCTGCTTTTTTTCCTTTATGTTTCTACAATACCATCTCATAGGGATTTTTACTCTCAAGATTTCCTTCACTTTGACAGATTCTTTATCCCAGTTCCCTGAAGAGGAGCCACTGTATTACATGAACATAGCCCTTTTTGAGTTCAGAGCCAGCAAACATTTGTGTCATATTTGGAGGACTTGTTTGCAATGTAATATAAAGACTTAGGAAGTGAACAGCCTTTAAGGAAGAAAATGAACAAAATTAGTCGATGTGTTACCAGCTAGTCATGTGTCTGCTGTGCAGAAATTAAATAAATTGCATATTAATCTTCTGAGGTCACTAACGAAACTGAATATTGGCCCTTCAGTTAGATAATGGAAATCCTATCTGTTTAAAAGTCTAGTGCAATGCTGTGCAGAACTGCAGGGCAATCAACTGAGAGTTAACTAGCACCTTACTTTTAAACAGTTAAGTGTTGATGGTCCTGAAAAAATAGCTCTCATGGTGGACAGAAGTATCTGTTGTTGGATTCTTGTGCTAGCTAAGTCTCAGCCCATTAGGTAGCTTCATTAATAATGGCTGGCTTGGTGCTCTACTAAAGCTAAAATGCTTCTGCCGCCTAGTGCAGCAGGAGCTAGAAATCCTATGTGCATTTGAACACTATTTCACCAGGAACTCTTCAGCGATTTTGCTGAATTCTGCTGAATTCTTAAGCAATCTGCATATGAGACTGTAAATTCAATTTTATTTCATCTGATTAATTTTTCATCCAAAGCATGTCATTTTAAGCAGTACTTTATTTATTTTCAGATTATATTTTTTAAGCTTTTGCATTATAAAACATTTGATAACTGTCACACTTGAGGATTTTTTTTTTCTTCACCCAATTTTGAAATCAAGTACAAATCTCTATAGATTATATGAAGCCTGAAGATTATAGATTATGTTTTTTTGTAATTTTGAAAATAAGTTTACCTCTATTTTCTACATAGAGTCATAGAATCATAGAATGGTTTGGGTTGGAAGGAGCCTTAAAGATCATCTAGTTCCAACGCCCTGCTATGGGCAGGGACACTCCTCTAGACCAGGTTGGTCAAGGCCCCATCCAGCTTGGCTTGGGACACCTCCAGGGATGGGGCATCCCCAGCTTCCTCCGGATAATCTGCTCCAGTGCCTCACCACACTTACAGCAAAGAACTCCATTCTAATATCTAATCTAAATCTACTCTCTTTCAGCTTGGAGCCATTCCCCCGTGTCCTGTCCCTACATGCTCTTGTAAAAAGTCCCTCTCCATCTTTCTTGTAGGTTCCCTTCAGGTTCTGGAAGGAAAGTCATGACACTTCCATTATGCAGTTAAACACATTCCTTATTTTCTTCTACAACTTCTTGTGCTCTTTGAATTTTGATTTTACAACGTGTTTTTTAATTTTTTCTTTTTTCCCTATTACATGCCTGACTGAACTTTTTAGGGGATTTATTTTCCATAGTAATTTCTAAGCAGTTTTTCTGTTAGAAGTAGGCTGTTTCTTACCCAAAAGAGGCTATGATGTAAGTAAGAGGTAAAGATTGTAAAATGTAAACATTTATTGTGAAAAACTTGTTGAACAGGAACCAGAGTGTTAAATATTTTTGATAGGAAGAAAAAAATATTTAGTTGCTGTTTCACTCGAAAAGACTGATAAAGTGCATATCCATCAATTAAAGAGAAATACATTATCCAATTAAAGGACCTAACTGCTGAAGTTGAGCGATAGAATAATCAGCAATTTTGAGGCTGTGAACTTTCTGGCTCGCTTTGAGAGTGTAGGAGAATGTTATCAGAGCTAAGACAGGAAGGTCAAGAATTCAGCTGAATTTGAAAAAGTTTCCTGAGGAATTAATTTACACAACAAACATGTCCTAGCAGAGTCTCCCCGTGTTGAAGTCAGCATTCCTCTCTAAATTTTTTTCCCATGAGGTAATAAAATCTCATTTGTTCAACTCTAGAAAGCAGGCCTTTAGATTTTGCAAAGCTGACTCTCTTGGAAGGCTGCATTGGTACTTTTATTTAACCTTAGCCTAAGTGACATTACTACAAGTGTGTGGCAGATGCATCACTTAGTCTTAGTTGTTCATAAACCCTTGTCTTCAGTTTGAGAACTACGCTGGTTATGTGTACTTATAGTGTAGGTTGCCAGTGGTGAGTAAACTGGTGCGATTTCCCTAGAATTATACCTGAAAGAGGAAGTGTTTGGGGATCAAGGACTTTCTTGTACTTATATAGTCAGACTTCGCTGACTCTTTGGTTGTAGTTCAGTAAGTGGCTGTAAGTATTTCAAGAAGTGAAAATCATCATGGCCGCTGTGCCATTCTTAAGGTCATAAAGCAAAAGGTTTTCAGGAGATTGCTGTTTGTATTAAAGACACCATTTGCTCCTTCAATGAAGCAGTGTGCTTTCATCAGGTAGGCCTTTGAACCCTTTAATTTGCCAATGTCCTTATAAGTGGTGATGGCAATGCCCATCAAAATAAAATTTACTTTGTTTTACATTTCCTGAAACAAGCCCTAGAGCTGTATTTAATAAAGGGCTTAATATAGAGTCAGGCTTTTCTCCAGTTTCTCTCATTACCTTATTCTTGTGTTCTTTGCTGCCTGGTGACATAGCTGCACGAGAAAGAATGAGGTATGCCCTTACTTAAAATTATACATAATTTGAGATCTGTAATTTGCTTTTATGTGTTTATAGCATGAAGCTTTTGTAAGTTTCATTCCTAGCATCAGGATATTCAGAAATTGCATGTTGTCATATTTAGAATAGCAATAGGTCATTGCAGGAATTAATGGAGTAGTAAATTGATAGACCTTGTCCAAATTTTAGGCATTCTTTGTATGTGAGTAATACAAAAGGGATAATATATTTTTTTGCCCCTTCTCCTGTGTACTAGGAGTGAAAAGGGAAAAAAATGGTGAGATAGGTAGAAAAAAAAATCCTGAAAAACAAGGTCGACAAAGAGATGAGAGAAGCGGTGTAGATGTCACCATTGTTTAATGTTGGAAGGAAAGATACTGCAAGAAAAAAAATCGTCTCCCAATGTAGCTGATGTTACTGCAAATTTAAGGATTTTTAAGGAATTTTAATGACTAGATGAAACTCAGTTTGCTTCCACTCCTTGACTGGGAGCATCTGGAGAATAACAATATGAGATGACGGATCTTGTAACTGACTTTTTCTCTGACTGGTCAGTACCTACTGTTCATTACTAGAAATTGCACCTTGGTACAGTGTTCTTAGTGGCTAGCACTGCTTCAAGAGTCACAAAATGCTGCACAAGTGCTTACTGCCCTCAGGTTTTCATGGTTTTTTAGAAGTAGCCAGATAAAGTATGTACATTACTGTATGTTAGAGGCCTTCATGTTTTACAGCTGGGAAAACAGGCATACAGAAGGGACCTAGCTGGCTTGAGATCCCTCAGTAGGCTGTTCATTCACCCAGAAAGTGAACCATAGTGTCTGGAGGTCCAGCCAGGTTTTGCCTTTGCCAGTACACATGCTTGCTGTATGTGTGATTCTGCAAGTCTTCCCTGTCTCATTGTGTAGTATGTAAAATGCAATTAATACAAGGTTCTGCTTAGAAATGTTTGTAGTTTGATAGGACTGGTGAGATCAATCAGGATGCACCTAGGTTTTGTGTTGTGTAGTTTTATTACACAGTAGTTTTAGTAATTTTCACATTAAAGATGACACATTTCCTCCACCCTTTTTTTTTCTGGACCCATTGGTAGAATATATAATCTATATGCACCACTGTCCTCTCCCCATGACCAGCAGTGGGGAGGCTGACAATAAGTCAACAGTTTCTGCCCATTAGCTGCTGCTCTCTGCTGCTGTACAAACACGCCGCAGCCAGCAGCTGGCTGAGAGGGCCATGGACATGCACAGTATCATCATAGTTCCTTAAGTTTACATTTGCTTTATCTTTAGCCTTTCATTAGATCCTGGAAGAGAGAGAGAGGCCCAGTCTTTCCCAGGAGAGAGGATCTTCCTCCAGGAAGACAGGACGAGCAGTTTGCGAGTGATCCAGTTTCTCTCTACCACCAGCCAGTCCTTTTTAGCACCTCAAGCCGTCCCATGACCTTCCCCAACTGTTTTCTTTACTTTTCACTGCAGCTGTATCTTTTTTCTCGTATTTCATCCTAAATGCATTTAATCGTTCTCAGTTTCCCTCACTTCCAGGCAAATGTTCATACATATAGGTTTTTTCACCTGAAAAATCAATTTGAGTGTGCCACATTTATTCTGCTGTGTTCAGGGCACAATTCCTCCAAAACAGTATGTATTTTTTCCCAGAGGACAGTTAGATTTTTACAAAAGGTAATAATCCTCTTGAGATTTCTCCCGTCAACCTGATATGAATTGACCTGTCAAGCCTTGATGACCGTAACATACCTTGCTTGATATCCTGACGGACTAGAAACAACTGATGTACTGGTCCACACAGATACCATAGAATTAATCTGTCAAACACAACTCAAAACCCCAAACAATCAGAGTTTAAGAATTGCTTCCTCAGAGATCAGGAAGTCTGAGAGGTCTGACCTGGACTGGTCACTGGCAGGAGGACATGCCAGGAAGATGAAAATGCAGTCTGCAGCTCTGACACTCATGAACCAAGGGTTTTTACCTAATTTTCTAGGCTGGGTCTGCTGTTTGAGAGCCTGTCGCACGTACAGCCTGCTTGCTCCACATGTCCAAAACTCCTTAGCCTCCTGCTTGTAGGATGGTGGCTGTCTGAGTGTTCAGTGGTAGTTCTGTGGTTAGCCAAACATTTCTGACCTAGTTGTGTTGTAGGCAATATAAGGTAAGAGTTTACACTGCTCCTTTGAGTTTTCTCTCATTTTGGTAAAGGATAGTCTTTCGAACTTATAACCATTGAGACTGAATTCAACAGCAGCCATGTGACTTCTTGCTGCATGTAAGTTAACTTGAATAAAAAGCTGGTTAACACATGTGCCATTACTTTGTCCACACAGATAACTCTGTTCAACTAACTATGCCTGTGCAGAACTGAACTCCTACTTTCAAGACTTTTCGTTTTCACTCTTTATTTCTCAGTTATGAATTTTTATTTTTTTTGTTTTTCTGACTACAGTGCTGTTGGGAATAAATGCTGAAGCTCTGGAGAGCCACAGCTGGCTACACAAGAATGAACAAGCAACATACGCACGGAAATTTCTGTCTTCAGGAAGTGTCGGGGTAAAAGGAGGGGTCAGGTCAGGATCCCCAGTTCTGGTGAGCCCCCATCTGGATCACAGTCACCAGCCTCAGTAATGTTGTGAAATGTGCCAGCTTTGATGGCAACATCAGTGTATTTCAGAGTGTTTAAAGTAGGCAGCCTTCAAAAAAACCCCCATGTTTTCCAGTTTTCCCTTCACAGCCCCAGAAGTAGCACCCAGTGAGAGGGCAGCCCCCATCCCTAAATAGCCTTGAGATGAAACAGAAACTTATGTACAGGCAACAGAGCCTGATTTTATCCTCTCCCCTGTGGCAACACTAAAGAGTTAACCTGTATTGCTGTTACAACTGATTATTTCCACTCTTCCAAACTGTTGCATGTTTGTATGATTTTTAACACAGACATGCCCTACTTTTCAAATACTCTGGGAATACAATGTGAAGATGTGTGGGAAGGGTAAAAGTAATCTTGATCAAGTCCTGCAGCCTTGATCGAAATGCCATCTTAGTCACAATTTTCTTAGGAAGGGCTTGGCTTACTTCTAACACTGCTGAGATGGTTATGTGGGAGGTGCTCCCGGGACTGGGAAGGATGTGCTTTCCCTCTGGGCTTCAGGGAGATACTGAAGAAGGCGAAGGAGCGGGAAGCCAATATCTGATGACCAGAGGAAGGAGCTCTTTGCTGACATAGAAACCTTCCTCCATATTTTCTTCCTCAGCTACAGCCAGCCTCCCTGACCTCACTTTTTAAGGACTTCTAGCATGCCTCCACCCTTCCTTAATTTTCTACCCCCAAGTCCTTTTCCTGACAGAAATGTAAGGAATGCATTTTACACGCTAAGTAACCACAGGCACATTCAGTAGCTTTTGGTTCACTCCCAGGGAGCACTGACACCACGTAGACACGGAGATGACGAGGAAAGAAAAGAATTGACAAATTACTACTGATAGAAAAGATAAAACGTGCCATGTGCGCATGCAATGCAAAAGAACACTGGCACATTTGCTTCAACAGATGGAGTTACTGCCGCAGGTGTCTCTAAAGCAGATGCATATAGCTTTATGTGTGCTGTGCTTAAGGGTCCAAGTGAGTAGTAGCAAAAACCCAGTGTCTAGGCCTCGTAGGGCACAGGCTGAGTTCCCTCTAGTGGCTTGTTTTGGCGTTCAACAGGGGTGGCCCCATAAGGACCCATTTGGGGAGCAGCAGCTCATCCCTCCTCATTACAGCCTTGCCTAGAACCCATGCTTGTATTAGGCAGCTGGAGGGTATAATCACTGAGTAATTCTTAGTGAGGGCCTAATTGCAAGTTAATTTTAAGTCAGTTATGTAAACAGATTAAATCAATCCTTCCCTGTATTTATTTTTCATCACATGCACGCTCA
The DNA here is from genome assembly GCA_013398015.1 of Oreocharis arfaki. Taxonomy (NCBI): domain Eukaryota; kingdom Metazoa; phylum Chordata; class Aves; order Passeriformes; family Paramythiidae; genus Oreocharis; species Oreocharis arfaki. The sequence goes on along the minus strand of VZRR01011317.1, from coordinate 1,551,189 downwards.
ACCACTCTTAAAAATTCTCTATCTGCTTTACTCTGCTGCTTCATTGAGTTGATGTCCATTGCTAATATTTGCTGCTGCTAATACCTGCGTTAGGCAGAGGCTTTGTGAGATCCCAGACAGTCAGAATAATCTATGTGATGTCGTCAGGCAGTTTGGGGAAAGGCTCCGCAGATGGAAAACACAGCCAGCAGCAGCTCAATTTGTATTTGTGGCTCAGTGCAATGTACTTATTTGTAGAGAACATCAGGTAGTAATTTATTAGGCAACAATATTTTTGAATTATTGTTGTACTGGTGTGTCAGAACAATGAAAGAATAGCAACCAAAAAGGAATAGAAGAAAACAAACAAAGAAGTTAATGGTTTTGTTTTTCTTCAGCTCATGTTTTAACAAAAAGGCAGCTGGAGATTAGAACAAGTGGATTAGCAGGAAACCTTCATTTCTAAAATAAAACATCCAGTGCACTTTTGGCACCATGTACAAAATATACTGAAAATAGTGTCTTTTGTAAAACACAGACTCATGGCATATTAATGACTGCATCCCCAGGGTTTTAAAAATATAGAAAAATCTCATTTCCTACTGCAAACTTACGAACTTTGGAGGAAATTTCAATAAATAAAACTGTGTGTTGCTGCTCTCTATCCTGTGCTTTTATCACAGGATAGTGTAGAATATGTCATAAATCAAGGGCCTAAAAGTTAGATACCTATGTCTAACCCTGGCTTCAACTTAACAGTCAGCAAACAGAAAGGGACATGTATATTTCTGGCAGCTATTTTTACAGGTTTGAAGGAGATTATAAATAATTCTGTTTTTCAGAACTTCACTAGTTTATCTAGGCCGGTACATATTGCCAGTACTAAAGTAGTTAGAGCATAGAGGAGAAAGGTATCAAGTCATGTATTTCCAAAGATATCTCCTGTAAGCTCTTAGAGGGTAGTATAAAGTACGATGCTTTCTCATCTCTCCTTCAGACTTTTCTTTTTTTAAATATTTGTAGCTATTTTGGTTAATTATGGTATTCATAAATGTATAATATTACAATAACAATGTATAAATTACAATACTTTTCAGGCCTGACAGATTTTAACTTCAGTAGTATTTTTCATCAGTACATTTCGTAGACTAGATGCTCATTAAGTGACAAATGAAAGATTCACTGCTACGTCTATGTACAGGAGGCCTCTATGGTTAAGGAGAGCTATTACTCAATTGGCAAAAGTATTTAAGAATTTCCTTTTGTGATAAAAGCACCCTAATTGTTGAAAACAAGTTATTTGTAATATACCATCTCCCTCTGAAGTTAGAACCAATCAAATTGTATCCTTGGACTGTGCTCATACTTGTAACTACCAGTTAAAATGTTTAATGTTTCAGTTAAAAGCCTGAAAGCCATACATTATCATAACTGAAAATCCTCCTCTACACAGAATAAAACAAAAAATATTACAGCTTATCAAAATGTCCCTAATACTTTTAACTGAAGATACTTAATTTTAACTTTTAAAATAGAATTTCTGTATGAGATACCAGATGATTACTGTGTCTGATTTATCTGTGCATCACCTTTCACTGTGATTAGCCTAAGCTTTTTAACAATACCCTATGAAAACAGGATAACTGTTCACCTGACCCAAATGAGCTAATTGAACTTCAGAGCATAGATCCTATTTCATACTCACTCAGTCTGGCCTTTTGTTGAGTTAGCTTTTTTTTTTATTATTAGCAAAGCTTTTGACAGGTTTCACAGGACTTGACAGTTTAGCCTCAGCTCTGTTCTGGAGGTGCTCATGACATCACTTCAGTGTCACAGGCACTTAAACAACATCTAGGTCCAGAACATCAGAAACTGAAGTTCTCCTTCTACTCTGCTTCCTCACATGAACAGTTACTCTGATTTAATGGGGGTCTTGGAGTGTCACTGTGTCAGGACAGATTTTCTCTTGACAGTGGAAAGACCAGTTTCTGAACCTGAAGACCTTTGTTGGGAGCTTAACACTGATTTTTCCACATTCTTTGACCTTTCCTGTAATGACTCAGACTGTGATTTTGTCCTTGATTGCCCTGTTAATCTTGAAAATTATCTGTGGTGGAGCTGATACTGTCATCTCAGTTCCCAAATCTCAGATGTGAAAGTGTCACCTATACTCTGACAGGCAAACCCAACACAGTATTATTACAGCACTTCTTCAGGAAAACGAAAGTATTTTTTATTGCAGAAATTACATCTTAGTCATGCATCCTTGTTTTGTCTCGTCAATTCTGTAAACAGTGTTCATATATATTGCTTGGTTTTATATCTAGACACCTCACAACACTGTTTTTCATATTTAAGAATAGTTTCTTTGCATTCAGATTTCTGACAGCTCTGGATTTGTGCTACCAAATTAGTCATGTGAAGAATAAAAAATATTGCTGTGAGTTGAATGATATAATCAGCAGAATAAATATAAGAAAACATTTAAAAGACAGCATTATCCCTACCATCTCCTCAAAAGAAAATGGTGCTGACAGATTTTTGTGAATCTAGGGCTTTGTTCAAAGTAATTTCATAAGAACTTTTCTCTATTCTGTATGCAAACTGAGTACTCCTGTCTAAGCACAGAATCTGGAGGAGATAAAAGCAAATGAGATATGTAACAGATGCAAATTTAGGGATATCCTGGCCTGGAAGCTAAATAAAGCTTCATTAGTGGTTTAGTCCTTCATAATAATGGGATAAATTGCCCCCCATCCTGGGACATCTACCACATGTCCAGACGGCTCTCATTCTATGGCCTTTCAACTAAGTGTGGGTATCCTGTCCAGACAGCAGGACTTCTGCATTACTAAGGAGAGGACATTAAAAGTGCTGGGAGAGATATTTCTGAGAGAAAGCAAGTGCAAACATGCACACCATACACAATCAGTCACAGAAAATGTCACCATGGCTCTAAGGCCTGACTCTACAGACACTTACACACATGCTTATTTTTTTCTGTTAGTGATGTGACAATTCAGAAGATAATTGAGCAGGTACTGAACCTGTGTTCCAGCTCAGGGCCTTACCAAAGCTCCATGTTTGCACGCTAACCATGAAGCTACTAATAATTTCTCCACAAACTCTATATACACCTTCATCATTTTCATTCCCCCTACATAATGTGCAACCCACAAAGAGCACTAAGAAGGCAAATGTGATAGAGGGTGGTCACCCCCATGGACGAGGGTAAGACCTGCCTTGTGAGAAGGATGTGTTGTTCCTCCACCATCACCTCGATGACACACTCATCCAAAGGGCTGTTTGTGCATCCTTTTGAGGCAGGAAGAAACATGTTGTGTGCTGCAGGCCATTGATTTGAGAACTCTTCATGTTCTCTAACCCTCCCCAGCCAAGGTGACATCAGATCTGCTGCCATGGGAGGGCAGCAAGGATTTGTGCCTGCTTGATGGGAAGGTCTGTGCACAGCATGCCGTGGTTGCAGCGCCAGTGTGCCTCCCTGGGCACTCCAGTGGCCACAACTCTTGGTTTGTATTAAGTGAAGGAGCAGAAAGTGATGTCACAGCTGTTGTAGGAAGTGAGATGTATATTTTGAGGAAATCTATGAGTTATTCAAGGAATTAATTTCTTCTTCCTGTTCAAGGTGGGTGTGTGGCTCCAGGGTGGGATATCTGAGGTGTTTCTCATGTAAGCTGAATACCTACACCATGGGGAGAGCTAAAGGTCTATCTGTACATTTGGAGGTTTGGAAAGTGCCTTTAGCACTCCAGAAAAATTGCTTTGCTAAGGCTCACCATATTAAAGTCCAATGCAACCATTAGTTCACAATACCTGACCATAAGGTAATTCAGGCTGGAAGGGACCTCAGGAGTCTTCCAGTCCTGCCTCCTGCTCACAGCAGGGGTGGCTGCAAGGCCAGGCCAGGTTACTCAGGGCCAATTCTGATCATCTGAAATGGAGCCTGGTAGGGGGTTGGATGGCTGGATGCCTTCAAACTCTCCCTGTCATACAGGATTCTCCCTGTCAGAGAGTATAAATATAGCTCCATAATGCTAACAGGTTGGGAAAGATTTAAAATCAATCTGTCCTTGTTACCTGTATGTTGAGTTAAAAGGGCTGAAAGCCATAAAATGTTTAAGAATGAACAGGATTAAAAGAATAAGCAGATTTAAAAAATCACAATGGGTCATGTGTAAAGTGTTTTGATTCTTCAATTGTCATCTAAAAGCAAATGGTTATTTAGTCTAGTGTCCCTTGAGAGGATTTGTCCCAGATTGGTGGGAAAGCATATCCTTATGTTACACACACAGGAAGCCAAGTACACACACTGAATTCATAACTGAACTGAATGTTTATACGTATTTAAATTATAAGACTTTGAACAGATGAGAAAAAACGAAATTATCCATACTGGATAATTAATTTCTTTATATTGTTCTACAAACAGGATGCTCAGAAGGCTTAAGATAACTCGTTCTCTTTGCCAGGTAGCAAATAGCAGTTTTGCATTAACTGTCCGTAAAATGAAGTGAATACATGCTGGAACTGTGGTTTTCACATCTGTGTTACTCCACAAGCAGAGCTCAGTAAAGCATCTGACCTATCTGTACATTGTGTCTCACAACAGACAATGTTATGCAGTTTATTTTTTCTTCATACTTTTAGGAGGATTTATATGCTCTTTTTTTAAGGGACATTCTGGAAAAGGTCGGAAACAATAATGAAGATAGGTGAAATTTACAAAATAGCTCATGAGGAGAATGAGTACACTTGATGTAATAGAAATAACACAATTCAGAAATTTTCCCACTGAAATTAGCAATAGTGGTAATAGATGGTCTATACCTTAAAGCAAATATAAGAGCAGAGTTGAAAAATCTGACAATTGCTTTTATGTCTGTGATGCTGATTGAAAGTATTGGACTGTATTCTTTTCTTTGGAGAATGAAGTAATTTTTTCTTAAGTATCTATTAAAAGTAAAAGGTGATACTGTAGAATCAATACCCAGCCTGACTCCAGAAAAGACATTGCTAGGGCTGGAAATTTAATTTTGCTATTTTGAGTCACTCAAACCTTGGACTTTCTGCCAATCTGCAAAGTAATCAGGCTAGAAAATCTTATGATAGAGGCACCTGCTGCTAGGAAACCCAGATTAATATTACCAGCACATATTGAGTAGGCTACTGAACAGCCAACACATACTAATGATGCCTGGGCTGCAAAGTCAGCTGGCAGCCTCGAGACACCTCATTGTTGGTCCCCTGAGCTCTGCAGTTCTGCAGCTTCCTAGTACCAGCACAGACACTTCTTGACAGAACAACTTTATCCTTTCTTTTTAAATTTATTTATTCCAAAGTAGGTCATGCTGTGCCATCTGTTGACACTTAAAACCCACAGAGGTTTCCAGATTCCCTGTGGTCTCCTGCAGTTTGACATGTATTTTTAATACCCTGTTGCTCTACCTAGCTGCTGTATCTACTGAGACTACTAATCACAACAACTCATTCAATCACACAATGCAATTGAGTGCAGGTCTTGAAGTAATATACTAGAGGTGAGTATGGCTGAGAGGAGAGGGAGCACAACGAGAAGGGCCTGATTTTTTTGCTGATGGCAAATCCTGGGCAATACTGCTTTCAACAAAGAGGTACTCATGTCCATCTGCTTTCTGCTTCTCCAGCAGCCTTGTTGAAAACTTAGGAAAGCAATCAGTCCCAGATAGGTATATAGTGGGCCTTTTCAGGCTGCAGTTAAATTTGCTTCTCTTGTTCTCTAACGGTGAGCATGTGAATTGAAGAGTATTTCACATCCACAGTTGTCTTTAAGTTCCTTGCACAGCACTCTCAGCTCTCTGCCATGTGCCTGTTCATTGTGAATTACCCACACACTGCGAGGATGACATAAAAAAAAAAAATAAACCAACTAGTGCTCCTGATTTTAAGTAATGACATTCAAGTTATCCACGGGAAGATTTCTGGAAAGGCACATGTCCACATGGGTGCAACACTGGCATTGCACACAATGTGTGTGTCCTCAGTATGTGATACAGTAAGCAGCGTTGGCAGGGAGAGGGGAGCTCACATACATGTGATATAAAGCATACATAAAACATAGTACAGAGCACACAGACATTGGTACGTGAACATTGTGCCTGAGACTGTAGCAGATGAACATTTAATTAAAGGAACTGGCCCTGACCACCTGGCTACTAACTGGATGTTAGTAACAGCAACAAGGTTATGAAGTACTCCAACGAACTGCAGCTCAGGGTCTCCGAAACGTGCTTTAGAAAAAAAAAACCAGCTTAACTCTAGGCAACAACAAATAGGCTGAGGTAACTAAAGATTGAGCTCTCTTGGGCTAGAAACAACTAGAACACATTACATAAGTTTGCCAGATTGGGCAATGTATGACTTCACCTTGAAATCATCGTAGCCATTAGTGGAAACCAAAATGGATTGAACTACCTTGTTCAGTAGCACAGTTTGACCTCCACTGTTTGCAACTGTCAGTACTTGTTCACAGGTCTCTGGATATACTGGATGCCCCAGTTTCCTCGAATTTTAAAAGTACAAAAACATACTTGTTTCATCTTCACAGTGATGACCGCACAGGTTCAAAATGACCCTGAAATCCTGGCAAAGTTCTGCACATGTGTTACATTGATTTGAAGAAATACAACTGCACTTTCATGAGTTATCTGTACAAAATTAACAAAGTTCATAGTATTGTAAATTACAAAGATGATTATTTCGAGTAGCCCTGTAGACAAATATATTTTTTTCCTTTTTCACTTTTCTGCTTATTTTTTTCCCAGAAAACTGATATAAATTCCAACAAACCTGCAAATTCGCTATACCCGTAAATCTCTTTTTGTCAACAGTAAACCCAGAAGTATACATGGTGAGTGCAAACATACTCTGTGTTTACTTATATTTGTGATACTACAAATTAAATTTTAGAAAATACTAAAAAGATCATTGTGTGCTATAATAGTTACAGCCACCGTATTATTGCTTTTTATATTCCCACTGTGACTAGATAAAGTATGGTTTTGAAAGTATTTTTTTGAAATTAATATTTTAAGCAAATAATTATTAATGAACACCCTTAAGGCTTGTTGTGTTTGTATTTTCACGATTGGTACAAATCAAGAACAAAAATAATTACTCTTTTGAATGTCATTTCCCAAGGTATTATGGAAAATGTCAACACCTCATACAAGTGGTTTTATTATAATGAAATATATAATATTTCTGATTTTAAAAAAATAATAACAAAAAAGCTTTGAGGGTAAAGAGATTTTCAGCTAGACACAGTAGGCTGCTGGTTTGCTGTCTTAATAGCTCCTCAGTACCACTAAATCCACAACAAAGTACTTAATAGTAAGTTGTGATGTCTAACAGATGTAATCCATATAAGATTCCTGTGGATTGCAAATATATAATAAATTTGCTGTCTATCTGCAAAATAATATACTCATACGAAACAAACTAGAGGCTTTCACATTAATTTTGTGAGATGAAAATGTCCATCTATATTTAAATACAAATTTAAAAATAGAAAATTGAATATTGAATTGTTTGAGTTGAGTGGTCATCTTCTGTCTGTTTAGCCCAGAAATAGATACTGTCTGAGAACAAACAGCTGTAATACTTCAAAGGCTCAATGTATTAAAAATAAAGAACTTTAAGAGCTGCGAAGTACTTTCTTCCTCCAAGGGAATAAAAGAGCTGGGGCCCAACTGTGGTTCTGTTTGAAGCAATAGCAAAATTAAACTATTTCTAGCAGCATAGGATGCAAATAAGTAGTGGCATATATATGCAAGTAAAGTGTCATTTAACATCAGGAAAGATGAGACTTTTTTTCAATACTTTGAAAAGTTTAACACAGTCTAAATGTCGTTTTTCACTTACATTTGGACTGTCATAAATATGAAAAATGTTATCAACCATTTTTAAACTGGGAGCGGAGAGAAGCAATTAAATGTGTGGAGATTTGTGTAACAATTTTTGACTTTGTTTCAGCTCTCTCAGGATTGAACAGGGAAAACACAGTCTTGTGTGTACAGGGATGGATTAACTCTCTTCTAGGGGTCGGGGGTCGGGGGGGGCAGTTAACACCGATGGACAGAGTGGCTGCAGTTTGTGGCCATTACACACCGACCTGCTTTCTGTGTGTTTGCTTTCCATGCTGTGGTCTGTGAGTCAGCCAGCCACGTACAGCGGGAAAGCTGCACTCCCTGCTCATTGTCATGCTCCTCTCCTGCCCAAAGGCGAGGTACCTGTTGCTCAGGCTTTCAGGAGGAGTTGGCAGCCGTAGAGACTCAAGCCTTTCACATCTCATCATCAGTTTTTCCTTCCACTCTGGGCTGTTTGTGTTTGTTGCCCAGTTAGTAAGTCATGCTGATGCCAGAACGATTTTTGCTTTTATATTTCCTTCATATATATTTGTAGCTCTGTAGACTATTGTTGTATAGTTATATAGTTCCTAGCTAGCTCCAGTACTTTTCCCTACCCTGACAGGCAGAAAGACAAAACACATTCCAGAGGCTCCAAGCCCCTGGGGGGTCCAAGGCCCCCTGTCTTATCTTGGTTCTTGCTGGGAGCCAAGGTTGAAACTAGCTCTTCGAGGCACATTTTCATAAACAAAGTTTAGCTCCTACCTAAAGGGGGCTACAGAAGAGGTGGAACCAAAAGGGGGAATTATTTAATCACTTGTGCTTCTAATTGGGGATTCTTGTCAATTATGCTAATTTGCTATACTTCTAAAACTGTGCTCGCCCTTTGCAGGGCGGGGATTTTTCCATATCTGCCCCTTGGAGGCCTCCAATAGAGACCAGCCTTTATGTTATCTCCTATGCTAATACTGTCTCGAAAGTGTGTTGTTTTATTTCTAGGTCTTTAAGGCATCAGTCCTATGAAATGAACCGCTGAATTTATCTGACATTAAATAAGAAAAATCTGCCTTTTAGAGCAAGAAAGGAATTAAGCATCTAAACTACAACCAAATATAATATAACAAATAATAAAATACTTAAATAAAACAAAAAGCTCACATTTTCAGTAATCGAGCTGTTTTAGCACCAAGTGTGTTGAGGAGACACATATGTGATCGGTTGCTTTAATCACAAATCTTTTCAAACTGGGATAGCAATGTGACTGTAATGATGCTGCTACTACAGCAATTATACAAATACAACAACTGACATATAGTATAACGTGAAATAATGACCATATCACAGATTAAAATACATATGAAAATGTAACAGTGTAAGAAACAAAAGAGCATAGTTGAGGCAGGATTTTTTTATTGGAAGAGCGAGAGGGATTCAAAGGCATTTTCTGCAGAGGTGAGATCTCAGCAGATATCTGACACTTTTCTTGCTGTTACGAAAGTAAAATTTGAGTATGAAAGAGAGAGCAAGCAGTTAGTAAGTTCTGTGTGTTGAGAGTCTTGGATATCAGTAATTTAATTCTCTGTTTACATTCTGATGTGCATACTTCTAAGAGCCCCATAGTAGCTAATAAGTTTTATGTAAGTCTTCAGAGAGACAAACCAAAGAAAGAAATCTAAGTTTATCTATCCCTGTCTTTTTTACTAGAGCTATCTGCTGTAATTGGCAATGTTTAAGTCAGGCATTTTTTAAATTTCTCTTGGAGTTAACTGATGTTCTTTGTTAAAACAATCTCACCCCAGTTGGACAAAAAAAAAAGAAACAAAAATAGCTACAGCTAAGTCCTTGCTGCATTCTTGCAGCTTTCAGAGTGCAAATGAAAATCTGCATCAGATAGAAAAGTACTGTTAAACCAGTCTAAAGCTGGCAAAGCTTATACCAGCCTCTGTGGCTAATGGTGCATGAAAGTGATTGTTTTGAAAATAACTGTGTCAGTTTAAAATATTATTGCCTGTCTCCTAGAGGATACCACCCACATAGTGGAGTCAGCAGACTGAGAACACAGATAACTCTAAACTGCTTCAGGATAAAATCCAGTGTTTAAAGCATAAAATGCCAAGGAAGGTGGGGGCAGCTTGTATTAAGCTTTTGGACTTTGCACTGAAACAGCTCAGAGGCAATTGTGTCTCATTCTGCCACTAGAGCTGGGGCAGGCGTCTTTGGCAGGCACAAAGAGCTGAGGGCAGTAGCAAACAGCCACAGCTGCCTTCTCACTGAGGGTGGCTGAGCTCTTTTACCTTTTTGGTACAGGTTCATAGTATCTGGGCAAATGGTGAGGTTGTATACCACTAACTCAAATAGCCAATAAAATATGCTGTGTGAGGAATTTCAGATTTAATTCTGAGTATTGTACATGATGTAACCAGACATTAACGGGGAACAATAAGCTCATGTTTTCTGTCTCAGTCTGCTCTGAATTCTTGACCACACTGTGATTAACTCTTAAGTGGTGGGAATGATATGTCTACAGGGAGAAGATTTCACTTTTCTGAACCCACCTATCCTGCATTTTTTCCCTTAATAAGAAATGTAGAAGACGTATAGTGGCATCCTGGACCCAGTAATGGTTAAAAGAGACAGTATGCTTCAGTGACTTAAGCCGTTTCTCTTCCTGAGTTCCTTAAAATTCTTCTGCTCGGTGTTGATATTGATACTGTGATCTGACCAAAGAAGCCCTTACCATGCTTTTTTTTTAAACATAGGATTCACTGTTGTAGCATTGTATGTCTTGATACGTACTTCCTAATATAAAGATACTTGTAAAGCAGGCTGGAATGTTATCTTAGGCAAGCCGGTGTATAGCTCCTACACACAGCAACAGCCTACTTTTGTTTCTAATACTCACTGTGCTATTGTTTTTAAAGCTTTGGATTTTGGCTTGAAATCCAGGCCACCTGGAATTTAACAGCAAAACTTTCACCAAGTGCAGTCTGATCTGGATTTCAACCTCAATGCCTAATGTTGCTAATGTGGGATGTGGTAAACTTGATCATCCAGTTTTTTATGGCCGCAACAGATGTTCCTTCTTTTAGACCAATGGAAAGCTACTGAACTTCATCCACCCTCCAAAACAAAAATACAAGCATTTGTTTACAGCCTGATTCCAGGAATATGAATTGAATTAGCAGCTGTGAGGTTTGTTCTTGTTTATTTATGAACAAATATATGCACAATTCTTGCTTTCCCAAAGAAATGTTGCCTGGGCTGTATTTCCTCTATATAGTAACAGTATTTTAAAAAGTCTAATACTCCATTATAATTTGTTTAGCACAATCAAAAGATCATCATAGGATTTTTTACCTTGCTTTTTAAAAATGGACCAGTTGTCTTAGAAAACAATGTTATGGTTATATGTCTTTCATTTTGTAGACTTATAATTTAGACAGACTACAGTACAACATTCTTGCAATCATGACCCAAGGCACATATAGAAAACGAAGGTACTGAATATAAATGTTTTCTTCCTCCTGGAGATATTAAATGAATTTTCAAATGGGCATAAAAGGTTAAAAGACTAGTGCTTTCTCTGAAATTAGAAGAAAAAACATGATAATGTAATAACTGAGAGCTGAAGTTTTTTAATGTAAGGAGCAAGAAAATTATTGCTAATTTGATAGGTACCATCCTACTGGGGTAAATATCTAGTGGTTCTTCCACACAAACAACACACACTGATGAGGAGACAGAATAGGAACAAAAACAGAAGTGCAAAGGCTCTATTAAAGGAATGGAAGCCTCATTAACATGCATCTGTTGCTTATGAATAAAAGTACTTTATACCTTTTCCTTTGTCTTTCCTGAACTGGTCTTATTTCAGGAGTCACAGCACTGTTTTTATTGTGCCAGATTAAAAATTCATGTGGCCTTGCTTAATCTTCAGTTTATGTGAAGATGTTTCTTTGCTTTGCTCAAACCAAGCCCCCCATTTTGCTTTAGTACGTGCTGCAGCTGTGTTTATTTTTAGTTCTGTGGGCTGTCCTCGACAGCAATGCTCCCAGCAGCTCTCTCAGGGTAGGATTTATCAGCGTGGCTGAGCTGGCTGAGCAGCTCACGCTTCCATACACCTAGTCTCACTACAGCTTCCTTGTCCTGGCTCTTTGTGCATCTTTGCCCAATTCAACTCACTAAACCAACAGGAAATTACCCAACTTTTTGAATAAGCTATTTTTGTGCCATTTTAGTGAATTGCATCAGCTCAGGTAATGAAGGTCCAACGAATACCAAAGGCAGCCTAGTGAGTGGCACAAATTCTTGGCTGGATGAGGGAAAATCATGGTGGAACTGTAAACTTTTGGAAGCAGAGACCTATTGTGTGTCTTGCAAAACCATTTCCAGGTGAAAAATATCAATTTTTCTTTTCTAAGCAGATTTTTACTGACTGAACTAGCTCATTGAAGACAACATGGTTGCTGGACCCGCACAAGAGAAGCAGCAGCAGGAACACGTTCCAGGAGGTATGGAGGGAAGCTCTCCCAATCAGCAAGTCCCTCTCAAGGAACCACACTTGCAGGTTGAACGCAGAGTGTGCAAATTATCAGGGATTGTGAAGTGGAACATAACAAAATAACATACCCATTATTATGTTAACTGATGTTAACACTGAATATCATACATATTACCAGTTTTCAAACATGCAAATTGGAACTCTCAAGCTGGCATAAACTCTGTGATGCTTAAATTTATAAAATTATTTGATATCTTACTGCTGCATGCTTCACAAATCCTCATAGCAGACAGAGAGGACACCAAGCATATCCTAAAGGTTAATTTCAAGCAATTGAGACAGTGGTAACATTAGTAATTCAACCCTCTGATTATCTGAGATATCTCAGTTGGAAAAGAGAACCGCAAGCTGTGAGCAGATAACATAATCCCTAAAAGTAATTGCTGTTCCCACCCATGAGTGGTAAATTTTCCTGGATGAGCCAGAGCTAACTTTGTCCCACTTTCAGATGCTGGCATTCCTGTGCACTCTCTACTCCTGCTTCAGCCCTCCAAACAAGCAGCCAGTTTGTTTGGAGGCAGCTGCCACAGTGCAATTTGCTCCGTGGCCAAGCCTCACCATTCCTGTTCGCTGTGGCTCTGAGGCTCGGCATCCTCAGCTGTAATGTCACGCTGCTGGTCAGGTATGTAAAGCTATGGAGTGCCCCAGATGAATCTGTGCAAGTTCAACAGGACCCTGTGCTTTTGTTGAAGAAATACAAAACTATGTAGTGAACAGCAGTGCCTCATGGAATCTGGTATTTGGGAAGAAAAAATACATGAGGTTGTTTTTCCCCTCCTCACAATAACTTAAAGTGGGAGCCAGCTTTTTCCATGAGTGCAAAAGTGATTGAGTTTGATGTATGCCTAGAGTGATTGTTCCTAAAGAATGCTGGCCTGGCACTATCCTCAGGAACATTCTGCCTGCTCCAAAGCGCTTCCAGCCCTAAAAATCTCTCGGCAAACAGATCTGAATTATGGGACTCTTTGCTGAGTATGTGCCCCCTCAGCTGTTGACAAATACTTACTGCATGTATCCATAAGGATAGTTCAACATGTATCCACAGTTCAAAGTAAGTTCAGCACGTTTTGGGGTGGATGGCTTTATTCCACTTGGAAGAATTTCGGGGTGGAGAGAAAGAACTGACCATAACCATGATACTTGTCGTAGTATGTTGCAAGAGTAAAAATAGCTCATGACAAATGGAAGGCATGAGAGCCTGAGCTCTTCTTGGAGTGACCGAGAGTCCTGTAGGGTTTGAGTGTCACTAAGAAAAGAACCTCCCCCATCTTCTCTGGAGCGGGGAAACCTGCAATTCAGCACACAAAAGCACCTCTCCAGGTGACAGAAAAGTTGTGGAGAAAGAATACAGTGGATAAATGAATAAAAAGAGAGTTTCTGGTAATTAAATGAATAAAGGAAAAAACCCCCAGAATTTGTCATTTTGTTCCTGTTGATTTCAATTTTTGTCAGGTATGGGTTGCTTCAATAGGCAGGCTCCTTGCTGTGTGGCTTGTATCTAAAAACTCCCGATCAGCTGGCTCTCACATGCCTGGACTGCAGAAATACTGGAGAAATGTGGAGATGAAACCCAAATCCAGTCAGACAGGGCTCCTAGTTGAAAGAAAAAATGACAATGTCGAAGTGTTTCCAAGCCTAAGAGAGCCACAGCAGGCCTTGCACTTGAATGCAACCTCGGGGCGTTGTGATGGTAACACATGTATGTAACAAGACGTGTTCCGTCAGCATGTTGTCCAAACTAGGTTCTTTTACCCGGTGTGAAAGAGGCCAAGCCACGCACAGAGTCAGGTATTCGATTTATTTACAGTTCTGCACAGGAAGGGGTGCAGGCTAGCAAATCGACTATCAAAATATTTCACTACTCACACATTTTAGTAAAGGCATGAATGTTCCTTGGCTACAAGTTACATAGTTCTCCTATTACTTAATATTCTATTTTTTTACTGGTTGACTGAGTCCCTCTCTTCTTGTGCTAATTAGTCCATACGCTCAGTCTTTCCCTTCCTTTGAGTCAAGGGGCCATGAGGTGATGGTTACGATCTCCCTCTGCCAGAATTACCTTTCACCCAGTTGGAGCTGATTTCAGCACAGTTGCTGAGTTGGCTTTGTTAGTTTCCTCCTTATCGTGGGAGCTCTGCCAAATGTCCCTGTGGCCTGTAAACTCCGCATTCTTCTTACCCACTATCAGTGGGACATTCTTCTTCCCAAGCTTTTTTAAGACTACCTCCTCCCCACCAGGTCTGAGATCGCTGAAGCACACCAAGCCCTATAGTTTAACAAGGCAATTCTTCCAACCAGTAATTTATCTTTCTGATATTTTATGCTGATTTTGGCTGGTNAGGAAGGGGTGGAACGTTTGCAGTGATGGCGTTTGCCTTCCCAAGGCACTGTTAGGTGTGATGGAGCCCTGCTCTCCTGGCGATGGCTGAACACCCCCTGCCAAGGGGAAGCAGTGAATTCATTCCTTGCTTTGCTTGTGTGCGTGGCTTTTGCTTTCCCTATGGAACTGTCTATCTCAGCTCGTCAGTTTTCTACCTTTTACCGTTCCTATTCCCTCCGCGATCCCACTGGTGGGGCAGTGAGCGAGAAGCGCCACGGAGCACGGCCAGCACGGGCTGCGGGCGGGCCCGCGAAACTCCGCTGGCTGGCCGGGGGCGCCGCACCGGGCACGCTGGGGCGGGAAGTTCCGACTGGGCGCCGCCTGCAGGCCAGGACGGAATTGCGAACTACGTTTCCCATCGTGCCCCGCGGCGCGGCAGAGGCGATAAACGGGGGTGGCAGAGCAGGTGTCACGCCGGAGGGCAGGTGCGGGCGGGAGGTTCGGGTCGGTCGGGGACTGGTGCTCCCGAGGCCTCATGAAGCCGCAGGAGCCGCCGGAGAGCGGTCCCGCCACCGCGCTGGAGGCTCTGAAGCAGCGGGCGTGCGAGAGCGTGGATCTGAACGCAGCGCGTCTGGGCGCGCTGAGCCGCGACATCTGGAGCCGTCCGGAGCTGGCGTACGCGGAGCACCAGGCGCACGACGCCCTGACTCTCTTCTTCTCCGGTGGGGACCTGCCCGGCGCCGCCTGGGCCGTGCAGCCGCGCTACAAGCTGGGCACAGCTTTCCGCGCCGACTGGGGCACGGCGGCCCCGCAGGACCCGCTCCGCCTCGCCTTCCTCTGCGAGTACGACGCGCTGCCCGGGCTCGGGCACGCCTGCGGCCACAACCTCATCGCCGAGGTGGGAGCCGCCGCCGCGCTGGCGCTGAAGGCCGCCCTGGAGAGCCTGGCGGAGCCCGTGGCCGTGCAGGTGGGAGCCCTCCCGGGAGAGCGGTGGTGAGCTCTCCCTGGCAGCCCCTGACTCGCTCTGTGCGTTTGTGCTGCAGATCACGGTGCTGGGGACGCCCGCGGAAGAGCAAGGAGGAGGCAAGATAGACCTGATCAAGGCTGGAGCGTTCGATGGCCTGGATGTGGTTTTCATGGCGCACCCCTCGCAAGAAAATGCTGCTTACCTGCCCGACGTGGCCGAGCATGAGTGAGTGGGTGGGTTCAGGTGGAAAGAAGTGGTTTGTTATTAGGCTTTTGTTCAGCAGCGGCTGAACCCGGAATCTTGCAGGTGCCCTTTAGACAAAGGTATTTGCAGTCAGCTAAGGAGCAAGGTTACTGTTAGGGAATGGCACTCTGAGCCATTCTTCCTAAGTGCTGTGTTCAGCCTAGTGCTCAAATTCCTGACTGCTCTGAGGTAATCTTCCATGTATCCTAAAAATCCATTCTTTGTTCTGATGTTTCTAGGTGTTTCTTTTAAACATGCATGTGATTGTGCCATCTGTTAAAGTAGAATTTAAAGGTGCAACTGCAGGGTCGTGAGGGTCATAGTTCCATGCTTTCTTGGATGCCAGTCATGTGGTCCTGTGTGCATTTTAATCAGTTTGGAAGGTGTTTCAGGTTTGCCTTCCTCCTTTTGAAAAGAACTTGGCCAGCTAAGCCTGACTGAAGTTTGGATTTGTAGTAACTTCCACACTAACTTTAGTCATGGCCATGTTGTGTGTATTAACTCTCACATCAGCTTTTTGTTTTTGATCCAAAGTAGTTCCTGTCTTTCCTTCACGTTTGCCCCCAGTTAGGATGGGCAACAGTCCTGCCCTCACACAGCTGCCTTTTTTGCCAGCCATATAACTCTTTGAAAATTATACCTTGTCTTCTGATTAGCCCTGATGTTCAGAGACAGCAGTGGCTCACTTGTGCTTTGAGTCACTTGACTTGTCTTAAAGTACACCTTGCTGGATATGCGTCCCCAGAATTGTACATAGTACATGAGGTGCAATTTCCTTAGATCTTACTCAGCTGATGTAGGGACCATAGTGTTTCCTTATAATTTTGGAGGCAGCTGGCATGTTTGGGACTTCGCCTTCAGTTGTTTTCAGGCAATCAACCCTTGGGCAAATGCTTGGTCTTTAAGTACATTATTTTTAAAAAATATTTCAGAGCTTCATTCTTTCCTTACTCTGCCAGTCTGATAGACCATGCTGTTCTTGCTTTGGTCTTATGAACATCTGCTTCCATAGTGTCCCAGCAGTAGTCTCCCAGCAGGTTTTGTTCCTACGTTTTATGTCACATTTTATGTGTTATGTGATTCCTGATCCCAGGGTCTTACCGTGCAGAGACCCCACTAGTAAACTCCCTCCAGTGCAACAGTTTTTAAACAGTATTACATTTGGCTGACTCAGACTAAATTCTGCATTATTTAAATAACTAATTTTCCAATCATTTATGACCTGATGTACTGGGAACTGTTTTCAGCCTGTTGTGCAGCCATCCAGCTCTGATATGCTTGATTTTACTGTCCACTTTGCTTCCACTAGGACTGTTTCCAGTGGGTAATTTGCTTCTGTTACTGCCAAGTTGAGTGGTAGAACAGACAGGGTTAGTCTTCATTACCTGGCCAGTTCTCTGCTATATTCCTTTGCTGTTTTTCTAAAGAGTCTTAACTGGTTATTGTAATCTCCTTCAAGACTTAGCCAAACTTGCATTTACTTTACCTTAAGACTATATTTATAATCTTCAAGATGCAGTTTTCAATGATAGTTTTGTCTTTCTGCTTGCAGTAATCTTTTGAGTTTGATACAGTAAGATTTGGAAATCTCTCTTCAGAGGTCAAGGTCTGCAGTAGGATGCAAGTCCTAGATAGCCTTTAAACCTTTGAACATGGAGGAGGCATGGAATTGAAGTGCTGAGAAACAAATTAATACCTCCAAAAGCTTGAAATACTGAGTTTGTCATGTTTTATGTAATTATGAGGTTTCAAAGGTAGAAAGACAGTTTTTCTAATTTTGTAATTGATCTTTGGTTGTTTGCAGGGAGTTTAAGGACTGGTGACCACTAAGTTGCTAGTATTGCTGTGTCTGCAATTCTGAAAGCTGGCTTGTGCCTGAAATAAGATTAACATATTGGGATAACTGGTGAATACTTGCCAAAATTTGCTGATTCTTATTCACTTGCCCTTCACTTAATCAGCCTGTTTACTGTTGGCCAAACAGGCTCTACATTCTTCTGCTGATATTCTTAAATTGTCTTAGGGTGTTATTATTCTGCAAAATCTGTTGGGTTTTTCTGAGCGTCTGTGACATTTGTGTAGCAAAAGGAGTACAAGTAAAGGAATGCGGAAAGAACTTTTTTTAATAAGAAACACATTTTTCTTGTGGAGAGAAATACTGCAGCATGACTTTTTGCTGTACTTTGCCTTCTTTCCATTTTTTGAGAGTGTCCAGGAATCTTTGTGAGTTGATTTGAGTGGCTGCAGTCTAATATTTGGGATATTAATGGACAAGTTTCTTGTATTTCTTAATGATAATAAATTTTAAATAAAACTCGTAGTCTAGAGAATGGGTTCTGTGATTGTCTTGGAAGATTAGTGGGGATGGAAAAAGGCATGCTTAATTTGGATTGCAGCAGTAGTAAGAGATGTTTCCTGTTGCAACAGTACACTGTATTGTGTCTCTCTTTGCCATCCAGAATTTAAGTGCTGGTGTTGACTTGCAGCTCTGGCATGGTTCTGAGCACAAGAGGTCACTTCAGGATAACTGGTTAAGTTGGCATTTGTGCAAGACAGAGGGAAAAGCAACTTAGGCTGGTCATGGCTGGATAAGAGGCGGGTTATGTGTCTTGGGGTGGGAGGAACTCTTTAAGCTTGAAGATTGAGTGTTTTCTGTGAAGGAATGGGTGTGGAGTACAAAGATTTAGTTTTGTGTATTTTATAAATAGTGAGACCTTACATGTAGATGTGTCAGTATTTAATATTTTCCTCTTCTGTAAAGAGTTTTCATATAATCTGAAGTACTAAGTTATTTTGTAGGGCTAATATTAATGGCCCTCAGATGAAGCAAAGCATGAATTCTTACTGCATATGTTAAGGTGCGCTATTTTATGACTCCAGTGAAGTTGGAGGATAGCCTTTGCATTAGATTTCCTCCTTGTTGCAAGCCTTTCCACCACCGTTTTTGAAGGGTGAAAGGAGAGAACTTGTTGCTGTAGCATAATAATGTGTATTTTACCCTAGCCTATGCTTTTACTATGCTTGTAAAACTTGACTTTTGTTATTTAGACGTGGGTTGTATGTGGTTGTCCATGCTTTTGCTGTTTTACATACTGTACACATTTTATTTGACAAGAATTAGGACACTCAACTTCTAATTTTGAATCAGAGGAAAGGGTTTGTTACCCTCTGAGAAGAGTGTTAGTAACTTTAAGTCTCAGAACAGTCAAGTAGTATAAAAAAAGTGTTGGAGAAATTCAATTAATATATGAAACGTGTGCTCTTCAGGAAAAGGCTATATAATGGCATATTACCAGTAACTCCCTTGCCTGACTCACTCTTGGTATCATTCCGTTTTATTGGTTTTCTAGAAATCTTTCAGCATTTTTCTGCACTCAAAGATAGTTTAACTATGCAACAGTCTAGTGCCAGCTAAATTGTTTGGTGTTGCACTGCACAAAATTTAAGTAACATATGTTTGTGTGAACGAAAGGAACTTTTTTATTTCAAAGACTTTTATTTTTCAATGAATGAGAAACAAATAAGCAATGCCTTTTATTTCCTAGCGTGACTGTGAAATACTATGGAAAAGCTTCTCATGCTGCTGCTTATCCTTGGGAAGGAGTTAATGCATTAGATGCTGCTGTTCTTGCGTACAACAATCTGTCTGTTTTAAGACAGCAAATGAAACCGACCTGGAGAGTTCATGGTGAGATCTTCATTAAACCTAATGTCCAGCAAGTAAGAGTTTAGGCTGTTGAAGTACTAACGTAGAATATCACACATTCCAAAGTACTGCACTAAAGCACTAGATTAGTATAATCACTTCAAGTATTATGAAACAGCACCATTTCATTTAAATTGTGTATCTGCAGTCTTTAAAATCATGTCAGTGTCCAGAACTAACTGCTGAAAATAGACTGAAAAGTCACTTTTGAGAGGGGGCTCTGATACCCGGGTAAAGGCTAGACAAATTTTAAGTCTTGAAGCTGCAGTTCAGAAAGAAAGAAAAAAGTGCTAAGTTTGTTTTGGTACATGGTCTTGAACTCCTTAATATATGTGGATTTGCAAAGGTGTAAGGTTAAATGCTTCCAAACAGTGACGTATTACTTAGTGCATCACTTTTTTAGTAGCCATTCCATTAATTAGATGGCATTTATTGGAAAGGTCTAGTGGTCTGGAATGAAATCTGTTTGGTGAAGTACAAAGAAACATGTGATGGCAGAAGATTATAGTTCTGGTTAGTAGCCCAATCAACTAGATGTTCACTGGATTCTAACATTTAATATCTAGTAGGTTTTGGATTAGAAAGGCCATTTTGCAGTAAGACATGTTAACTGTTAAGCTTGACTCATACTCCTTCAATGTCATGCATTTCTGTCTGTAAGTGAGAAAGGTTCAGAAGGTGAGATGCAGCTGCCCTGTTGCTATAAACCGAGGTTTCCAACAAAACTTTTTACAAGTCGTAATTAAGAAACTTTGCCAGTTCTACAGAACTTTGGAATGTAGAGCTGTTTGGAATACTTGTTAAGAGCTAAAAACCCTTCCAGAAGTTTTGAGCTAATCATTATGCGTCTTGGCTGCTTGTGCTATATATAATGCAAGTATGTATTTCTCTCCAAGATATCTGAATGGAGTCCTAATCCTTTTGCCTGTAGATGAAGCTGTTTGCAGTTCTGCTGTGCAGCATGCCCAAATGAATTTCAGACAGCAGGCACAGACTCTCTATCCTATTCCTCTGTAGAAAACAAGGCACATAAGAGTTTTGGTGTCTGCAACCCATGTGGTGCAGGTTTAAGGTTGAAGATGCCTAAGTCTTCTGTTGAATCTAAGTCTAAACCCATAAATACTGCTTTCTTCATAGTTTATAAAGGCTACATGGATAATATTGGCAAAAAATCTAAGTATCTAAACAAGCCTTCTAGAGGTAATGCTTCCTGAACAGCAGCAGAACTGAAATTACTGTGTTGATACAACTGCTGTCATAAACCTGGTTTTCAAAGTGAAAATATTTAAAATACTTCTGGGAAAGGACAAGCAGCCAGAATGAGGTTTAATTTTAGGAATGCTTTCTTTACAACATTGTGTAGGAGATCTCATGTTGTAGACTTGCAGTATAATCAGTGGCTGAATTAAGTTATCCTAAAAATAGTAGTATTAACCCACTAACAAATGCTGAAATAATTTCCATTGCTTGAAGTCTAGAATTTCTAACTAATGTTTCATATACTGAAATATTGTTGTCTTGAGGTCATCTGAGATTTTGATGTTATCATTTTTCCCTGCTTATGAATGGAGTATATGTTGCCCCCTTGAAAAACAGGAATGTAGATTTTTTTTTCCTGCTCAAAAAGTTGTATTAAACAGGTTGTAAGAAAAAAAGGTTCCATCCAGAAGGGCAAATTGGATGCTACTAATAGTGTGCAGGCAGCCTGTTTTTAATTCAGGTCTGCTGTCCAGTCCATATTGCAGTTGTATTGAAAGTTAACTGTAGACCTACTCAGACTCTCTCCAGTTCCATTTACAATTGTCCTGGACAAGACAAGTGAAAGCTGTTTACTCATGAAGCTGCTTGTTCTGAGAAAGCTTGTTACGGGTATGTGTCATGCAAATTTGCATGAATACTTACTGCTTCCTTTCCTATGTCTGTCCCTCTCATCTGAGCTGTTCATGTTATGGACAGATACTGATATTGGGTTAATTCAGCACTTTGTTTTTTATTTTGACTATGTTTGAGACTGGAAAGGTTTTACTTAAGTTCATAGTCTTAATAGGTTTTCTGCACCAAAAGTAAAGTTTTGTTGCCCATTTGTATCCCGTAAATGCTGTCTCTTTGGGCCTCAGTGTCACACATCAGTAACTTCTGCAGCATTTCCATTTAAGGTAGGAGTTTCTCAGGTACTACAGAAAACACATTCCACATACAAGAAATTGAGGGTAGGAGGCCAGGGAAATAGCCTGTTGGAAGCAGCTAGCTGTTAGGGCAGTGAAATCTAATGTACAACTGGGATCTACAATGTTTTCTTGTCGAAATATCTAAATATTGTTGTCTTTTATGGTAATGTCTTTGATGCCATAATGATAAAAGATGTGGTTTATCACACATTTCCTTGAGGGAGCACTTTCAACTCAAACTGCACTTATGAATAAAGCTACATATATTACACATTCCAGTATTTCTGAAGAATTACTATGAGCAATCTAATGAACTTTCTGTGCGCTACTATACACACGTTATTCCAGTCTTGCTGAGAAATGCAACTTACTCAGTTTTTCTTCAAGCTCTCAAAGTAAGTTGGAAACATTCTAATTGAGGAAGTGTTTAAAAGTTGGAATCCAAGTGAGCCCTTACAGCAGTTTTTTTTCTTGTTGGCAGACAGATTGCTTTATGACTCCAGTGCATTGAATTTTAGGGGATTAATTAGAAATGCTAGTTTGGCTTGACTCTGGGATTTAAAACAGATGTCTAACCGAAGAATGCTGTGAAATTGTGCTGAAAGACATGTACATGTTCCACTTAATCTGAAATGATGAAGAAACTTTGTCCACGTACTGCATTTTTTACATTCTTTGCATTTCATGCTCAGCTGATATTTTGTTGGTTTTGTTTATGTATTTATAGTTCTTGACCGAGGAATTTCATGACAGGGCTGAAGATCAAGCAATTATATTTAACACTGACAACATGACTTTTCCCTTTTTGCAGGTGTGATAAAAAATGGAGGTGTGAAACCTAACATCATTCCTTCTTACACTGAACTAGAGTTTTACTTGCGTGCTCCTTCAAGGAAAGAGCTTTCTGTTCTGACAGAGAAGGTTGAGAACTGCTTCAAATCTGCAGCACTGGCCACAGGATGCAAGGTAAGGATATATTCATTGTCATGTGTTTCTGTTACACAGACCAGAACAGGAAATCAAAGTTTATGTTGTTTGTCTGCATAGTGTTTAGCCGAAGTAAATCTAAATTACTGTGATACTTTTTGCTGTTCCATTGCTTTGTGTCCTGAAAGAAAGCTTTGGTGTATAATTAGAATGCCAGAGAATCCTAGAAGAATCTGTGCTGGGAGAGACCTCTGGAGGTCATCTGGTCTAATTCTCTGTTCAGAGCAGGACCAGTTAGAGCAGGTTGCTGAGTGCCATGTGGACTTTTGAGTACTTCCAAGGATGAAATTCCACCCCCTCTCTCACCACCTCATGGTGCGCAAGCTCTTTCCTANGATGAAATTCCACCCCCTCTCTCAACAAGTGCTCTACCCACCTCATGGTGAACAAGCTCTTTCCTGATGCTCATGCTGCAATGACATGAGCACTGGAACAGATTGTCTGCAGAGATTGCAGTGTTTCCATCTTTGGAGATACTCAAAAGCTGCCTCAGTGTGGTTCTGGGCAACCAGCTCTAGGTGACCCTGACTGAGCAGGGGAACTGGACAAGATGACTTCTGTAGGGGCTTTCCCACATCAACCACTCTGTGATTCTGTTGTATCCAATGGGAGTTTCCTTTGTTGCTTCTTGTTGCATCACTTTGACATCTGAGAAGTCTGGTTCTGCCTTCTCTGTACCCTTCCCATCTGGTAACTCTGGACCAGCAGTAAGATGCCCCTCTAACCTTCTGTTCTGTGAAGGCTCAGCAGATCAAGTTCTTTCAGCCTGTCCTTGTACATCATGTTCTCCACCTAATCATCCTGGTGGCCTTCTCCTTGCCTAGCTCCAGTCTTGATTTGAGGAGAAACAAAACAAACACAGCACCAGATGTGATCTCATGGGGGTTGTCTACATCAGTAATAAAATACTAAAACACTAATGGCACCAGTCTTGGTTGCAGATGAGTGCTACAAGTAACAGGCAGCAATGTGGTATTTTCTGCCACTGATCGTAAAACACTTGGAGCTTGCATGTCTTGTGTCATCTAAGCCAGACATGTCATGCAAAGCTAGGCTTGGTCATGCACTATCTGCTCTTAAATGAGGTCCATCTTGTATGCTGGATGTTCACAATCACCTTGTGATTCATGAGCCTGGGCATGAGTCCTAGGAGGATTTATTTGCTCTATAATCCCTCTGGGAGCTTGAGGATAGGATGGTCTGAGGAGTGTGTAGTTTTCAAGGACCTCCTCTTGGCACTTCAAGAGGATGTGACCTTTAGCTCTGGTTCAGTGAGCTGGAGCATCCCTCTGTTTCAGTGACACTTAAAAAATGATAGCTTCCAGACTGCATTTCTGCTTCTCTTACCTGCATCTTTGGATGCATCCTGCCTGATCCCATGTACATACAATTTCTTTAAGTGCCCTGTAATTTCTTTTTGTTTTGCTGTGGGTGATGCTTCTATCCTACAGATAGTGCTGCTAGGCTCAGAGACCTTGGAGGCTTGATGGCAAACCTCACCTGTAGAAACAAGCAAAACAGGTATTGGGTCTTCTGTCTGTTTTTTTCCCATATTCTTGGTCATTAGGTGCATTGCCCCATTAAATAGCAGGCTCATGTAGCAACCAAATGTGAAAAACTGAGTGATTTTTCAATTAGCATTCTCTTTTCTTTTGCTTTTAGTAACTGGAAGTGTGTCTCTTCTAGCTGGTTCAAGCAATATGATTACCTTATGTTGTGTTGCTAAAATAGATGGTTCTACTTGCTCTGTTAATTACAGGCTTATGACTTAATTCAGCTGTAAAAAGGATGTATGTGATCATCAAAACAAATAGCTATGGGGTATGTGAATGTTAGCATGTCACTTTTATAGTCTGAGGCATTAGATGTTATTTTCCTACCGTGTCCCCTTCACTAGATCTAGAAAAGGGTTTCAGAAAGTGCACTTTATGCAGAATGAAAGTTAAGATCTCTTTTGAAATTTGACATTGATAGGTTTTTTCCATTTGTTTTCAAATTTCTTACCTGTGTGAAGCCATTTCATGAATGGGGCTGTAATTACTGGAAGCATTCTAAAAAAAGCTAAAATACAGTTTGATAAAGGCCTACATTTATTTCTATGTAGTTTAGTAGTACCCACAGGCAAAGTCGTTAGACACGGTTTCAGGAAATACTTGTTTTCTATTTTTGGAGAAAATTTTGAGATCCTTGTTTCTGGAATTTGGCTGTCTAGTGCAAACTGAACAGAACACCAGCTGTGTTTTGATCAAGGGTAATATTTGGCAGAATGCTGTATTTTTGAAAGAAACTTAGCATTTATGTCTGTTTTGCCTTGTGCTTGAAGTCTGGATATGTAAGGGTTTTTCTGGCCTTCAGATGTTTACATTAAACTGGCTTACACTGGCAAAAGACTTACAATAATTTGGGGTTTTTGTCTAGGTGGAAATAAAAGGTGGTGAAAATGATTACTACAATGTGCTTCCAAATAAGAGCCTGCAGAAAATTTACAAGGAGAATGGAAAGAAGCTTGGAATAGATTTTATATCAGAAGATGCTATCTTGAATGGTTTGTCAGGTAACTGCACCTGCATTTTTCATTTTGACTTAAGCTTAGGTTGATCAACCCTCAAGTGTATGAAATAACAAAATAGAGCTAAGTTAAACACAGTTTGGTCAGAAGAAAAAAGCCAAATTACAAAGCTGAAGCTCTGTAAAAGGTTTATATCTCTGGCCTGTGTTTCTGTATTTGTTGTAGAAGCTAAAAACAGGTAAGAAAGCAGTAAACACCCTCTGATAATAGTTCTGAAAATATTTCAGGTAATAAACAGTTTGGTTGGGGGAAAGGATGCAAAGCTGAGAGCAGTCTTTCTGAGAGCATGAGGATGTGTAATGAGTTGTGTCTCATTCTGTGGCTTTAAAATACAGAATCCTGGTTTGTTATGAATGGGGATGCGATTGTTTTTAGGAACCTTGTTTGATAAGTTTTCCAAGCTTACATATAAAAAAGTCTACTAGAATCTAATAATTATTTTAGAGGGAGTTTTTGGAGAGATTTATAAATGGAAGTTTAAGCATCTCACTAACCCTAATTTAATCTTTTCATTAACAGGTAATTACATGCCTCTAATTTTAGTTCATGAGTTCAACAGATTAGTTTTCCATAGGGTGCTCTTTGAGTACATGTTCACTTCTGGGTCCTGACTGTGTCTCAAACAATTTAACTTTATTGATCTCAGACCTATAACAGAAATGGGAATTCTTGAATGCTTAGGTGGTTTCTCGTTATCCTTAACACTTTTTTTTTCAGACTTTTCCTACAGGAGCTCTGTTCAAGTCTCAGCTTCTGCTCATACTTCTAGCCTTCACTTCTGATCTTAATTGTATTTATGATCATTCTTACTTCATTCATGCTAAAGGTTTTTCCTCTTGGAAGGAAAATACTGTTCTCAGTAAAAAGTTATTCTAATTAGTTTGATTGTGGTATTTATTTTCTCTGCATTAAATGCAGATTATCTTTGGAGTTTGGACAAACTTGATGTTTAGGAACAGCTCTCCAAACTTTTTTTTGTGGGTAGGGGAGACATTGTATCTAATGGTATTCTTGGTATCTGATGGTAATGGGTTTTTTCCTGTTGCTTACTTCCCTTCCAAATTAAACACTGGTTCATTGTCTTCTGTTTAAAAACAAATTATAACTAAAGGCAGAGTTCTTCCTTCTTTCCTCAGTGTAATACAAGTAAGATTTACTTCTTTGCTCATTTAGCCAAAGCCGGGGCTGAGGAACCTTAGAATGTTTACTGTCGTGCAACTTTCTGGAGCTCTGCTAGTTGGTTCCTCCAAACCATTGTAGTAAGGATGATCATGAATGTTGGTGATCTTGCTTTTGTTCAGAGGACTTGAAGTGAACTTTGCACAGACACCCAGTTGCAATAGGGCTTTCATATGTAAGTTACATGATCTGCTAAATGTTAACCGTTAACTTGCTTTAACCAAAACTCCCCATTATGGCTATCTTGTCCTTGAATTGCATGTCAAATGTCAAAATGTGCTTGGGCAATTGCTTTCATATCTTGCACTGCAGCCGGTTTTACTGAATTTTCTTTCCACAGCTTCTCTGAATTTTTGCAGTGGGAATTCAGGAGAGATAACAAAGCACAGTCTCCAGAGCCATAGGAGTGGAACTTTATATGCTATCCTTTTCAGGGGGGGTTGAGTATTTCATGTCGTCTTTTTCAAGACCTCTATTTCTGTTTAGTTTTCATGTGGTTTTCAATGTTTTCTTTTAGGATATCAGTTTCTTCTGTTGAAAGGGAAGGAAGATAGCTCAGTTGCTTCTCCATGTCTGTGCAGCAGAACAGTCGTTAAGAGATGAGCGTACTCGCTGCCACCTCTGCATGGGTATTAGTGTCGGTCTGCTCCCAGGTATCGCTCTAGGCAGATAAGCGTCTCCAAGGCTTCCTTGAGCACAGCAAATCACAGGACTCCGGCTGTGCCCCGCGCAGCTCTGCTCGCTGGGCACACAGC
Source organism: Oreocharis arfaki (assembly GCA_013398015.1). Lineage (NCBI taxonomy): Eukaryota > Metazoa > Chordata > Aves > Passeriformes > Paramythiidae > Oreocharis > Oreocharis arfaki. Next base: position 1,523,851 of record VZRR01011317.1, on the reverse strand, counting down.
CAGGGTGGTGTGACATAATGCGAAACTGAGCTAGCTTGGGCCAGATGCCAGCACCTGTTTCTCCTCCTTCTGGTCGCAGGGGAGCTTTACTACAGGATACCCATAACCTCCTAAAGCAGATGGCTTAGTTAAACATGCCTTAGTTGAGGCACCCACACCTGTCGTAACTTAGTCTGCTCAAAATTTCGTATTCATGGGGTTCATTGGCTTCCTGTGCACGAGACTGATAAAATCTTAAGAAGGTCTGGTATGTTTTGAAAGTTCCACTTTTGACGCTTGGGACTGTCTATAAATGTTTCCTGGAATCTTTTGTGTTTTCCCCTCTGTTCATGGTTGTGGTAATACTGACTCCATTAAATATTCAGTGGCTTGAAGAGGTTTCAGGATGTATTTTTGAGAGGCTGGAACTCCAATATCTCTCTACTGAAGATAGTGCAGGATTATGTGTATTGCACTGATAACTGCAATTATTTATGCTTCTAGAAGGAATCCCAATCTATATCTGTCTAGCAAGCATAAAATTTCAGATGTTTGTATGAAAACTGTTGGAACACCTGATGTTCTAAACATACCTCTATGCTATTCCTGTAAAGGGTGTAACATTTTTTCTGATAGAGGAGAAGATTTAGCTGTCACCTTTTTATTAACAGCTGCCTGGATTTTTCCTCTCCATATCGCTAGAAAATACCCAATTTAAATCCCTTCTATTCAGCAAAAATAACATGTCAACTGGTAGTACATTGTATATGGATATAAATTTAGGAGAAATGACATGACTGAGAGCTATGATGCAGTGAAATTTCTGATGTTTTGTTCGCTAAGTGAGAGTAGGGAAAAGGGCAGCACATTCTTTGCAGCAGTTCAGGTATTGGGACTTAGTAAGGCAGGTCTAGAACCCTTGGTTTAGTCTGGAGTATGCAGAACTTCTGGTTTGTCTGTCCAGGTTGACCCAAGAATGAATCAGTAGTGCAGACTACTGGAAATTAACTTGTTGCTGTGCCAAGAGTTGGATTTTCTTCAAATGCATCCTGAATTTTTGGGAAGAGATGTTTTTGAACAAGCTTTGCTATTTCCATTATCTGTAAGCAGAGTAAATAGCAAACTCTTGTCTTTGTAACGTAGGCTCTGTGGACTCATTTTCACTAACTATAGGCTTCCAAGTAAAATCTGTATTCTTCAATCATTTAATTACTAATTCTTAAGGCATTAGCAACATCTCTTCATAAAGGATCATGATATAGAGGCTATCTGATATATTACAATTAATTTTAAATCTCTGGAACAGTCATTTTATACACTATTTCTAAAGAAACAAATTCTTGATTCTCTGGTCCCAAAAAGTTAAGTGAGATCTTAGTGGGTCACCCCTATTTTTCCCTGCTACAAAACAATGCTTACTCTGGTATCTGGATTTCACAATAACTGGTGTGTTGATTTCTCCAGCTTCGAAATGTCATTTTAATGAAGAGTGAGGGGATTGCTCGTTTGAGTAAAAAAAAAAAAAAAAAAGCACTTGGGATGTAGTTGTAAACTCTTGGCTGATTTACTATGAAGAATCTTCTACTTTGGGATGATATCATTAAGTAGATAAGGCTGTGAGATAGGTGCTAGGTAGCATACTGAAAGTGATAGTCATGCATGAAAGAATCATTATTAAAATCTGCAGCATTGGTGTCAGGTGTTTGTCTACAAAGCCCCTAGCATTTTGTCTGGAGTCTAGTTCTGATTTTATTTCAGGGGTGCTTGTGCCATTAGGATTTCCATAACTGAGAATAATCAAAACACAAGCGGGGGAAGAACTGTTACCCTCAATCTGTTTTTGTTTCAAGAGGAATCGTTTCTACTGTAGTCCCCTACAGAATGTTGAATATTTGCATATTGGTGAGAAGCAGGAATTGTTGGGCCTAATTCTAAAGGCTCTAACAGGGAAATAGCTGAACTGCCTGAAACTCCCAATGTTTGAAGCTTTCCTGTTTCCAGATTAACAGCTTACTATCAGATGCTTGATAAAAAAGGAGCAGTAAAAGGAATAGGAACATGCTGATACATTTTCCTTGCAGTCCAGTAACTGATCATTGATCAGAAGTGCAATGGAGAGAGCAGCACCTGAAGATGGCTAGTTAGGGAAAACACCTTGGTGACAGGAGATATTTGTATGGATAATGACTCATTAGGAATGTTTTCATTTTAGTATTTGGGGCAAAGGATATTCCATTTTAGATATGGGCTGCAGAGAATGTCTATCATGCATTTTCTTACAGCATTCAAAACTGCCCAACACTTTTTCATTAAGAAAATCTCTATGCTGCTTCTAGGTTCCACGGACTTTGGAAATGTTACATTTGTGGTCCCTGGGCTTCATCCTTATTTTTATATTGGCTCTGACGCACTGAATCATACTGAGCAATACACAGAAGCTGCAGGTGAGTGGAAGTGAAAACGGTTAGAGGTTTATATTTGGAATCCTTAAGCATTGTATAGACTGCTTGCTGACTGCTTACTACAGCAAATTTAGAAATCAGAAAAAAATCAAATTACAGAGAATTAAAGCTTTCACATGTTTCAAAGCTACTGTGTAGTAAATGTTTAAAAGTCTACGTATTAAATCTGACACTGTCTGCATGTGCATACCTTATAGAAACAGGGTTGCTTTTGTCAAGCATGATGTGGTCTGAGCTGAATACAGACCCTGAAACAATTAACATATAATAGTAGAGTTGCAGAAAATGCTGACAAATGTAGAATTTCTGGGTTTGTGTTTAAGATTGCATGTATATGGGTAGTATGACCACTCCTCATACTAAAAGCCTGATTTGATAATACTATCTAGACAAAAGAAATGAGAAGGATTATCCATAACAGCATATTCAGAAAAATTCCTAAATGTGAGCTGAAAGACAGAAGTCATTTTAACTCCTAAAACACAGTACTTTAAAAACGTAACAGTTCTAGCTTATAAAACTCCACATTTTCTAAAGAGCATGATGTGAACACTCACTTTCCTGTTGTCTGTCTTAGTTGTTTGTATCAGCAGCAGAAAATTAAGCACTTGCAAGGGAAAAAATGTTTTGAGGCATGGGAAAATAGGTATACATCATGCAAGTTGATATTTAAGAAAATGTTCTTGCAGCTGAAACTTACATCTCCTATTTTATAAAATATGCCTTATGCAGGAAGCAAGTGGTTTAAACATTGGTAATCTAACCTGAAATTCCTATTACTTTTTTTTTCTGCAGGGTCACAGACTGCTCAGTTCTATGCCTTGCGCACAGCAAAAGCTTTGGCAATGACAGCACTGGATGTCATTTTCAAGCCAGGTCTGTTAGAAGATGTCAGGGAAGACTTTAGAGAAATGAAGCTGAAGGAAGAGGAGCAAATAAATCCAATAGAACCTAAAAAAGAATCTGGTGTTGGTGTAGGAGCATGTGCATCACATTAAACTTCATTAAAACTTTCTTAGTAGGATTGACTTAATGGAGATGCTGTATTTAAATCCCAGTAGGGGCTGGATAAATACATAGCTGAAGAAATTATGATTTTATTTTATATGGACTTTAGGAGAAGCAAATAGTATCATTGCTTTCAAAAATGTGAAATTTCATCTAGCTGTAATGTTTGTGTTCTATATGGTGATGAATTTCATACAGAGATCTCAAATACATTGTCTTTAATTTGCAGTGTTGAATAAATTAGTGTTTCGATCCCTTGTCAGTGATTGTCTATGTAGTGCTATAGCAATATTCCTTATAGATGAAGTATGGCAGTTTTCTGTTCTAAAATAAGCACTTTTTGTTCAGTGATCATACGCTGAATCTGCTTTGTGAAGCTTCTCTGAAATTTATGTTCAGTCACTTTTCTTAGGACAAGATGGAGACTTAAAACATGAGCTGGTTTCACTGCAGAGAAGCAGCTATGTTTGGAAACCTGGTTTTGATGATAGTAGCTTCTAGAAATGGAAGAGAACTGTTTTTGGAAATGCAATCTGTAAAGCTTGATTGTCCTGAAATGCACTGATTTTCCTCCTAATAAATTTTGGAGGTGTTGTGGAGAAGTCATGGATCACAAAATTGGGAAGCAACTAAATGTTTATTTGTTTAAATTAACACATTTAAACTACTGCAGGAAAAATTCTGCTCTGAGTCAATACAGGTGTCTACACGAGGTGTTGCATTAGCTTAATTGATCTGAAGGAGGTGTATAAATTTAGCTAAACTAGTGAAATCTTTGTCACAAAGCTCCAAGTGTGGTGCCGTGAAGCAGTTAGTGGTTGCGTGCAAGCCCCTCTAGTAAGCTCAGAGGAGCTTGCAGTGAGGATTGCTGGTGCAGAAATTGCCTTCTTTAACCTGTTTGTTCCCATGTCCTAAGCAGCAGATCTGTTAAGTCTTGCCAGTTGTCCTCTCTGTATGTTGCATGGTTAGTCCCTTTAATCCTTGGTTTTTTTGCTTCCCTGAGACATTAATACTGCAATTTTATTTAGGTGGTGTTCTGTGTGCCCAAAGATGTTAGGATGTCTTTTAATTCACTGGTTAAAGGACCTCGTGAGTACACAGAAAAGAAGTCAGTGGGCAGATGGAGTGAGAAAGCAACTTAGTGATTAATGTTTTCCTAAGCACAGGTATTACTGTAAGCTTCAGAAAGGAAGGCAGGCAAACTGTATTCCCAGGAAGTCAGAATAACTGACTTTCAGAAGCCTTTTTTTTTTTTTTTAACACTGTCTAAATGGTAAACTGTAAAATTCCATTCAGAATTTACAGTCTGTTGAATTCTATATTCACTTTAATTATACACCAGTATCCTTGCTTTCATTAGCAAACAGTTTTCATAGGCGGATGCATGAAACAGATGAAGGAGGGACTCTGAGTGATAGGTATGTCCAGGATAGTAAGCTGAATACTAAATCCAACTGAAATTTTTTCTAAGGTTTGTCGAAGGAACTTTGTCCCTGACTTCTAATTTACGGTCTCTCTTGCCGGTTCTCGGACACAATTGCAATTCAGTAAGGTCTGCTGGGTTAACAGGCTAGTGCATCGATTTCCTTAGCACACGGGAGTTTTTATTTCCTCTTGCAAGAACTGTTTAATACATTGCTTTGCTGTTTTTAAGATGGAGTGTTTGGATCTCACGTAGATAGCACATGCTGTGTAGTAGTGTTTCCTACAAGCTGATGTACATTAAAGCCTTCTCAGTTCTCTTTGTCCAGACTTCTTGGCAGCATCATATCCATGATCAGTTAATTAAACTTCTCTGAACTAAAAGCGTGTCTTCATTTTGTTGTAATCATTGCTGGAATTAAAATGGAATTGAAGTACTGATTAAAGATGAGTTGATATTAATAAAGGAATTTAATTGTGATTGAATTTTCTTTGCTTAACATTGGGGTGCTGCATGGTTTTATTTGAGTAGCATGTTTGATTTTTTTGTCTTCCCCCCCCCTAGTTTGTTATGATTATGTAAAATCAAGGGTGTTTTAAGCTTTCCATTTTGGTCCGCATTTGGGAGGGCTAATGCCTTTCAAATACAGTATTTAATGTTAGTCTTTATAATGCTAGGGCTGATTTAACTGTTAAAACATGCTGGAATATGATAGAATAGGAATGTGAGCTTGTGAGTGATCTCTGAAGATCTTTGTTAGACTAAAGCTGGTCTAGCCTCTGGTTTGAAGTGGAATTATCACCAACATTAGGTCAGGTGGTCTTGGCTTCATTTGCCAAATCCTTGAATCCTCATTCAGCCTCCTTTCTCAAGTCCCCATGTGAGCTAATTACAGTTTGTCTCAGAATGCTCATTCTTGAGGTCCAGAACTAAAGCAGTTTGGGAATTAACCTTGTGATTTTACTAGCACAGTGATACTACGTATGGGAGAAACTTGGTTCCTGTGGGAATAAAACTGTGATTTTCAGCCATTAGTGCTTATAAATCACCTGTATATGAAAACACCTGGCATGCTTTTTAAGTTGCCCTAACTGCAGTCTTCCCCAAGCTGTGTGTAATTTAAGAATATTGGAATATTTGTCAGAAATAGTATTCTCAATAATTAATCAAAATGTGGAGGTGATGAACTGTAATGACTGAAATTATTCTGAACAGCTGATGGCAAATCACAGCTGTGAAAGGATGAGGTGATTATGTCCAGATGTTGTGAAGAACTTAAACCCTCTGCTCGCTTACCAAGCTGCTGTGTTTCCTTATTTAGTATCTGTCTTAGAACCTGAGTAAAAGATACACCCGGTTTAAAGCAAAACAAAAAATAAAACATGAAATGTGATGGGTTTATTTTTTATGAAAAGATTTGAAGGAGAGAATTTGCAACCTGCTGTGTTCCTGGTGTAGAAGAGCCCAGCAGCCTTTCTTCAAGCCATAAATGGGAAGCAGTTTTATATTCTTGTGAATCTTATTTCTATAATTGTTTCCCCCCACTGTGAGTGCTTTGTACCTGCTCCCATTGCAGTCAGAAGGAGCAGAACTGTGGTCCTCTGAGGAAGAGTCATGACATATAAGCTGTTTAACTCTCCAGTATTCATTGAACGATCTCATAACTTGCTAACAGCATTCCTTAAAACAGACTTTTATTGAGAGCAAAATGTTTAGGAATAAATAATTTTGAAATAACAAAGAGAAAGTCAGTCTACATTATTTCCTTTTTACCTCTGAGGTTTGCGATTTCCTTGTCCTGCAGGTAGCAGCCCTCCACAGAGCCTTTGTCCACCAGACTCTTTTGTTGACTGCTGCTGCCACCCACATTTTGTTCTTACTAGGGAGCAAAAGTGAATCTTGCCTAAGTATTCTTGCCCAAACTCTGCTAAGCCAAAGTTGGATAAGATTGCTGCTCATTTAGATTCCTCTGGGCTCTGATGGAAGCCGGAAGTATCTGACAAACTCACTGAGGATTTTTCTCAAGCTACAACTGCATCTAATGTCCATATTAAAAAATAGTGAGAAGCCAAGTGCTTCAGTCCTAATGAAGTCTACATGGTTGAGGACAGTGTAAAAATATGGTGCTACTGTTTATTAGAGTTTCAGAGAATCACAGGATGGTTTGGGTTGGAAGGGAGCTTAAAAGACCATCTAGTTCTTCATGCCTTCTCACTGCTCATAGAATCATACAATTTCTTTTCCTACTCCAGCCCGACCTTGAACACTCCCAAGAATGGGAGTATGTGCAGCTTCTCAGTTGCAGACTGAAGTCTGCCTCTTTGCTGCTTCACCCTATCAGTAATTACCATTGTCCTTAAAGTGTGCCAAAGGCTTCAGCCTCCAAAGCGAGAACCTAGCTAGATGTGCTCCCAGGCAGAACCTCTGCCTAGCCACAATACACACAGACGTGCCTTCTGTAAATAGCTTCATTCCAGGCCGGGTTTTGGGTTAATGCCAAAGGAATTGCAGATTATCACCCAAAGCAAAAAGACCGGGGACTGTAATGCACACAGTCTGAGATGGAAAGTTTAGTGTCATCATCATGGTGATCTAGAGTGTGCCTGCAGGCTTCTTATCAGAGCCCTGCCTGTGAAACCCTGGGACTCTCCAGCCCTGCCAGTACAACCAGATTTAAGGACATTTGGTATTCATCTGGATCAGGTCCTGAGCAAAAAGATCTTACATACATGTATAAAGTCATGGAGATCATGACTTTGAATGTAGAAAACACATGATGCTGTACAAATGTGAGGTTTTACTGTGATTTTAAGCGTTTCTGGAAACCAACAAAAGCAAACAAACCTCTCTGATTTATGGTGGAAGTGGAAAGGAGCAGAGTGTTAATGATTGGATACAAAATCCATACAGTGAAAGGTTAAAAGCCAAAAAGTGTGTGTGTAAATATGTTTAATGAGTACAGTTGCTGATAGCAAACACTGACTGTATATGACATATCCTGTAGTTATAGAATACATGTATATACACATTTATATAAGACTGAAAAGGCACTAGAGTTTCCCAAATAAAACACAAGTAAATTAACAGTGTAAATCCAAACACTGAGGCTGGGGAATCAGTTTAGGGAGTTGTGCTGAAAGGGAAATTTTGAAAAATCACATGGGAACTTAGACACCAGGTTCCCACTAAGCCAGGGAATTCAAAAGTTCAGCTCCCATTTGTATCTTCAAAATCTCCCTTAATATACTGATCAGATGCCAAATAATGTATGTAGTATGAGATTAATGAGTCTATAAAGGAATGTACTGTACTGCAGCAAACTACAGAACATTAAGCTTCTTATGGAGCTGAAGAGCTTACTATAAAATCTGGCACTCCTGTTCTTGCTATTCTTAAATTGTAGAAATAAATGGGTTCTTGCAATACTGAGAATCTAAATACATTCCTGTGCAAGTTTGCCCTAGAAATCTTGGAGCTATTTGGGGGAAGGTGCCATCAGAATAAGGAATAAGGTAGGGTGGGCAAACCTGGTGGTCAACCTTTCATCTGCTTTTGCCAGAGTGACCTTTTTACTTTCATTTGACTGAAATGTTTATAGGTTTTAAGAAAAAAAAAAAAGGCATTTTTTTTAATCTCTTAAAAAAACTTACAGAAGATTGATATGATATGAAGGGGCCTTGATAAACTGAAGGTATGATAGTATATGTGCATGTGGAAAAAAAAAAAACAACTATGTGGAAGTAAGTAGTAAAAGTATCTTATGGGTGGGTGTGCTTTTCAATGAGTTTTAGCTTTTGTGATTCTACTGCCTTACCTATGGAGTGTAGCTGTGAGATGAGTGTAGGTAGTTTTCCAGGTCACAATTTTAGCAGTTGTAAGAAAAACTGAGCATGTTTATGTAATATTTATTTATATAGGAAATAAAAACAACAACCAGCAGTGTTCAGACAACTGCAATGACTGTGTCACACGCCTAATGGTAGAGTGACAGAACAGGCAGGCCAGGGCAGGTGTCATGTAAGAAGACTCACTCTCCTTTCGGAGTCACAACTGCTTTGGTCTGATGCTCAGAGCAGCTCCACCTGTAAAACACAACAGTATCTGCTTTGCAGGCAGCAGTGAATTCTGCAATTGTGTGCAAAAGCATGTGTGTGTTTAAAGTCCTGTGAATGCAAACCCCCAGGCAGCTTTGTGAACACAGGTGTATAACATGGCAGCAGAACAACTGAACGGTCACAATTCTGAGACACCTTTGGTACTGCTGGTGTTGTAAAGGCCCCTGATTCCATTCAACTGGTTTTTGTTTTCCTGATCTATTTCATCACTTCTGCATGACAGATTCTGTCTTTTCCATATGGAGTATTCACACTGACTGGCTGCTCTGCAGACACTGTGTTGGAAAGCTGGGACTTAAGCCAGTGCCAATTGCCCCCAGCTCCAGCTGCGTCCCCTTGCTCTGCCTTGGAAGCTGCTGAGCCTTCTCTCAGGGCAGGGTGGGCTGCAGGATGCTGGGGGATGGATGCAGCATGAAAGCAGATTCTGTTACTTGTACCTGTGTCTGCAGTGGAGCTGCTGCCTTATGGTGGAAGCTGTTTCCTTAACTCCGAAGTTTTTGGCATGGCATCTCTTGGAAAGTTTTTACTACTGCTTTGTCAGCTGTTAAGCACCTTTCTATCATGCTTTTACTACAAGCAGATGAACCTGGGTTTTCCTGGAAGCAAGTGCAACTACTTCTGGCATTGCAGGCTGCAGCAGGTTTTCAGGCTTACACAGGCTGGTAATGCCCAGATTATATCCGAGGAAAGAGGATTCTCCTGAAGTAGTTTGGGGGTTTTTTTTCATAGACAACAGATTGTCTGCACTGGATCATTTTGTAGGGAAACCCTTTTGCAGGAAACTCAAGAGCAAAAGTACCAGTGACCCAAACAAGCAGATCCAAGGAGAGCTCCTGTGTTTCCCAGAAGATTTGGTTAGCATTGCAGGAAGTCTGGCTTTTGTTCGTTCCTTATTAAATGTACATTGCAACTCATATTTTTAAAACTTAGTCAATACAGTTTGGAAATATTTCCGTGTTTTAAATACTATTAAGACAAAGCACAAGTCTGAAAGTATTGCTATGTGGACCTGTCAGTGCAGTACTGCTAATGAGTCATGCATTAAGCTGTGAAAGCAAGATGTAGCCATGAATAACCTTGCCAAAGCGTTTCCTGGTACTGGATATTTTGTGTTTGTAATTACCATTTCTGACCTCATCCTGCAAACATGCAAGTATTTGCATATTCTCGTATTTATTGGTATTGAATGTGGTCAGTCTGCTGAGTTGAGAGATGTATGCATGCACTCAGATACTCAAAGAATTAGGATTTCAGGGACATAAAATTGAGGATGCACCATATATAAGCAACTGGAAATTATAGTCACTTGTTAAAATAGTTTACAGTGGCCTGTGAGGCACAAGAAGGAACATAGCACATTTTAAAATAAGTATAAAATTTTAGATTGTGTATCCTACATTTTGCTGACATGTGAAACTTCCACAATTATTTATGCCACAGATGAGTTGCCTCTAATAAAAAAAAAAAATCTGGAAAAAAATCAATCTTCCAATTAAAACAATTCTCTATTTTCTTTCTGTTAGCCTATGAGACTGTACTTTCATTTAATGTCACAACACTCTGTGACTACAAAAGTTATGAATCTTTATGAAAAAATGGACCAGTATATCAAATTAAATAGAATGTATGCCCCAGGGAATATTATCCTGGAGTACTTGTCGATGGCATGGGTGTCGATCCGCATGCTGATGTATCTCTGGTTTTTCCTCCTGGCCGAGCCCCTCTCCGAGCCCAGCGCCAGCTGCACCATCATCCGGTCCTGTTTGTCCCCGTTCTCGGACATGAAGTGCCCCAGCTCGTTCACGTCCCCGTCGTTGTAGCTGCCGTCCACCATCATGGGCCGGGGCTGAGGTAGGCTGCTCGCGCAGGCAGGCTGCGGGCACAGACGGGGCAGCAAGGCTTTGAGCTGTGTCCGCATGGCCACAGACATCCCTCTCCTCCCTCCATCCCACAGAGCAGGGGAAAGGCCTGGGGGATTCAGGCTGCTGGGATGCAAAAGGAAGAGCGAGAGGGTGGAGCTGCACAGCAGCTTTTTCCATCTCCGCTACCATGTCTGCAAGGCATAAGCGCAGTCAGGGAGAGAGCAGGGCTGTCTATGGAAAAGCTCCTTTGGCTTAGGCACAGGTATCAGGGTGTAAATAAAGGCTGGACCTGTGCCTTGCAGCTGAGAAAATCAGAGAGGAGGACAGAGGGAAACCACTAGAAGGAATGTATGAAGCCTGCCCCATTTGGAGAGATATTAGGGTGAAATTTTAATTAAAATTTAATGTAGCTAGGGCAGAATGGGAAAATTGGGACCATTGTGTAAGTTTAGACTGTGGATAGACAAAAGTGGGGGATGTCTGTCATGTCATCTGAAACCCAAACTGATTCTATCCACAGGTTTTAATCTTCAGCATAAAAAAATATTTAAAGGTAAAATCCTGAAACCTATGCCATCTATACAGGTGGTGGAGGACTATACCTAGAGGGTGTTAGTGCACTCAGACTCCAAAGAAAGAGCAGTGAGCTTAGGCGTGGGTTGTGTGTGGCAAATCTTTACAACCCCGCAATGCCTCACTGCTGGTGTCTCTTTGCACGCACTGCATTCTCCCCAGGCAGCTGAGAGCAGCACATTGCAGTCGGAAAGCTTTGAACATTTCCAGGCTTTTGCCGTGCCTCTTCCCAGGGGCAATAAGACGACACTGGAGATAGAAAACCTCACCTTCTCCCGCAGTTTCCTCTCCTTCCACTCTTGCACCGTTGTCAGGTAATTCACAGCCGCGTATTCCAACACCGAGAGGAAGACAAACACAAAACTGACCCACAGGTAAATGTCCACTGCTTTGATGTAGGAAACACGAGGCATGGAGGCATTCACCCCAGTGATGATCGTGGACATGGTCAGCACGGTGGTTATCCCTGGGAATACACCAGCAGAAGAGACCATAAGATGCTTTCAAACCAGACTCTTCATCACAAATACAGCAGTTGTTACAATTTCCTGACGTCTGAATTTATCTTGCGATATCTTTTTTCACATTTGGGTAATGGGTTTCACTGCCTAAGGAGGGTCCAGGCAGCCCTGATTTGTAACTGGTGTTTTCTTGTCTGTTTGGTGAGCACAGCTCTGATTCTGGTCTCAGAGTGTTACCAGTCTGGTTCCTCACCACACCACCAGCCTTCCACCCTGCGGCCAGGCAGCAGCACTTTGGCCCTATGCTGGCTGCAACCCATTCCAGGCTCAGGACAGTCCCTGCAGGAGTACAAGTACATGGATTTGAACTCAGTGATACTTATGGGTCCCTTCCAACTCAAGACATTCTATGACTCTATGATTCTGAGTATCTAGTATCTAGATATCTAGATATCTGAGCTTCTAGTTCAACCCCTCTGCAGCATGGACACAAGCGAAGCTGCTGCTTTTACCTGTTTTCCCTGTGTTTTCTGTATGCTGGACTTCTCCTGGGAAGTCCTGCTTCATGGGAGGTCACAGAAGTCCCCAGCTGACCCTCATACCTGGTCTGTGCCTTCACTGGAGCAAAATCAGGGAATAATGGTGCCCCACAAGGTAGTGCTGTCCCACGTTACACCCTGGGCAAGCACAATGAGCACATGAGTGAGGGCAGGAGCCCCCGTAGTTCAGAGTCACCCTGGCTCTGAGAGAGCCTCTCCATAGCCCTCTCATTTCAGGGGCTAATTGTGTCACACTAGTGATTACTGTGGGAGTTGAAATTATGTATATAAGCACAAAGGAGTGAGTTCACAGGAGTACCCAGGTGCTAAAAATACTGCTATGGCAGTGCCTACATCTTCTGAAAAGCCATGGCCCAAAATCTTATACTAGTTTTAATGATGTCTTGAGGCAATGGGTGCTGTTTCTAAATTCAGACATGAAAAACTGCCCTATTGACCTCTCTGTTATGTCTGTCTATATTCTCTCCACTGAGGAATAAGATTTTAAGAATAAATAAATCCTGAGGTGTGTTGCTTGGAATAAGAGGAAGCAAGCTTGAGCTCAGAATCTGCAAAAAAACAAACAGCACTTTGCTAAGGGCAAAGCATCCACTTTAGAAGAAGATTTATGTCCATATCACAGTTCTGCTCCTGTGGTGACTCCTGTGACATATGGCTTCATCTCTCTGAAAGATGCTGCAAAAGGGGAAGCTGAATCCCTCAGACTGCAGTGCAGACTCATTTAACAAGTTAAACTCCATGGCACAGTTCAGTTGTGTTACCTCCACCCTCCCTCCTCTAGCAGAACTCAATAAACTGAAATTTTGTCAGGGCTGCTGATACTGATTTTTGCCTTCTCACTCACTGAAGTCTCTGAAGGATACTTACACCTTGGCTGTACATGTGCCCTGTCTCTGTTTAAAGCAATAAAAGCAGAGTGGGACATTTGCTCTCTGATTCATTCTGGATGCATTTTGTGCAAACAGGGAAAGCAACTCACTTGGCACTGCAGGGCACATGGAGAGTTTGCATCATGAGGGGACACATGCCCTGTCCCTGGGGCACACTTGTGTGGCATAGCTGATTTCCATGCCTCAAGGCAACACGGGGGCAGTGCGTGGCACCAGGGATTTCATCTTGATGGCCAAGGCTGTGATTGCAGCCTTTGTCTCTTAGGTCTGCTGACTACAAGATTGCTCTTACCTAACGGGACTCTGGCAGGAACTGCTCGTCGGTCGATCCAGAAGGACACCCAGGACAACATGACCATGAGAGTGGCAGGGAAGTAGGTTTGAAGCAGGAAGAAGAAGATGTGTCGGCGTAGAGTGAAGTTTATATAGAGGCGATTGTACCACCCTGTGAACCAGAGAAAACAAAAAAGAGAAGTTACACCAACATCAGACTACTTTCAGATAGGGTGATGCTGCATCAGGGCAAAAGTGACTAATTTTCTTTTATGAAAACACAGTTAATGGCTGCAGATCATTGCAATTTACAGAAAAAACTCCTTACTAAACCAACTGTCAAAGTCAAAGCATCTCTCAGGCTGATATCTTCCAGAAAATATAACCTATGCAATCAGAGAGTTTAGTTCAAGTTAAAACTTGGTGTGACCTTGAAGAGGGATTATCTTTCCAGACTACACGACCATTAGGATGCAAGTGTGTGGCAGGGGCAGCCAACTTGGTATAGAAGAGTGGCAGGTCTGGTGGGACACACAGAGAACCCCCAGTGGACAATCCTCCATGGCCAAGGTCAAGAGAGAGTTTGCACCCCTTCTTCCCCCAGCCCACTCTCTGGCAGGTGCTCCAGTTTCCCACCTGTGCTGCTGTAAAAGGCAAGTTTTGTGGTGGTGTGAAACTCCTGAATCAGGAACTGGGACAGCGATATCCTCTCATCTGTTTTTAGGGAATCATTCCCATTCTTCCAGTAGAGCATAAGGTCATCTTCAGTGTAGGCATCTGGGGAAGCAGAGCAAACTCAGGATAGTGCACTAAGACAGCTGCTACCACTGCCACAGCCCGGGGCATGCACATACAGCCCTCCTGGCTACCTCACAGCTCCCAGATGAAAAGGTCAGATTCCCAAATGCCAGCCACCTAGGTGGTGGGTGTGGCAGGGGCAAGGAGTGGACTAGCTCATTGTCACAGCCCTCGGGCCTGAGGCCTGGTACCTTTTGTAAACCCTTCTGTTTCTCTAATCATAGTTTCACACACATAATGTGTGTGTCAAATGACCCACAGCATCAGAACTTGAAAAACTCTTTGTTGTAAACCTCCTAAAATCAGAAGCAAAGAAAAGGAGCCTTAGCAGAAAGAATCTGCTTGGGGTGACGAGAGGAACAATCTGTCAATGCTCTGAGGCATGCAGGAGGAAAAACTCTTGGGTAAACTTTCTGCCTATCATACACACATGAACATTACTTGGTTTTTTAATACGAGTGGAAGTAACAGTAATGTTAATCCTGTCAGCTGGGTTTAGTAGCAGGTCTTTTCAGACAGGGAGAAAAAAATCACATAAAAATGTATTAAAACAGAATTAAGATTGTCATTTCCTATTGCAAGCTTAAGACGGAGAAGAAAATAACTCAAAAAAGCCAAAATCTTCAAATGTTGCTATATGAAATCTGGCCAATTCATATGTGCATTATACTTGGGACAAAGGTCATAAGCTGGGTTTATCTCAAATAGGCCTAAGAAGCATAAGATGAAGGCAGTTAACGTCACTACCCTGCCATGGTTTCCACACCATGGATGAGCAGAAGGTGCCCATGGAGGGTACCCTGTGCTGGAGGGCACCTGGGCAAACAGGTACTGTTGGAGACTGCTGACCTGCAGGCAAGTGGCCCAGGGCCACAGGGGGTGGTGTGGCAGTGGGGCAGCCTGGCTGGCGCTCAGGGCCACAGGCGAGACAGTGCTCACAGCTTGTTTTGAAAAACGCTTCTTGCAAACACCATCGAATTCTAGTGAAAAAATACGGGCAGGGAGCTTTTCTTAGTGTTGAAGTCTGATTACTTTGGTTAGAGCTCACATGAACATAGCAGCAGTTTAATTATTGGTATGATTAATTATTGGTATAACACAGTTTGGGTGCCCATGGGGTGCAGCCCTTGGTACCCCTACACCTCCACTGTACTTACAGCTTTCAATCTCCAGGGAACATGTCTGTGTGTCCAGGGGAAAGCGACTAAAATCCATGTTGCACATTGCTGTTACTGTAACTCTAGGAATAATAAAAATCACTCAATTAAAAACTTGTCTCCTTATGTGACTGAAAAATAGTAAAGCTGTGAGTTTGGTCTTTTATTAAACTACTACAGCCAGTATCAGTCAACTGAAAATAAATTTCTTCCATTCAGCTAAAGCCATTCCACTTTAGCTAAAGCCATTGTTAAAAGAGATGACTAGAAAGGCAGGCCACTACAAATTGCTACTATATGAGAAAAGTATTGGAGAAGAAAATGGGAAAGGGCAAAAAGGAGACTTTTCCCCCTGACAATCAACAAACGTATCTCTGCAAACATCTGTCCTTTAAACAGATGCTTTGTACGACAAAATAATTTCCATTTATCAAAGTCATCGTAGTGCCATGAGGGATGCAAGTAATTTCCTTGCACACTGTGAATTTCCTGCTGCTCAATGGGAACCCGGTGATCACACGTGGGAATCAGCCACCAGAGGGCACAGGCAGTGCCTCGAGTCAGGGCTGGAGCCGGAATGCAACAGTGACCACCGAAATGCTCTGGCCCATTAATCAAAATCTCTGGCCTTGCTGTAGTCTGTTTATCACATTTTTAATAGCATGATTTGGTGTTTGAACCAGAAACATCCATAAATCTTGACTCGACTGGTTTGGACTCTAGAGAAGTAAATGAAAATAAAAGTATAAATCATAATGGGGAAAGAATTAATAAGTTATGGAAAGGTTAGTGGTGGAGAGCCATCTGTCACATAATGACAAAAACACAGTGCAATCTCTTATGTTAGTAATCCTTCTGCACGAGTGGGTTCCGTCTGCTCTTACTTTCCTGCCCTTGAGTGAAAGTGCTTGGCTCAGATAGAAGTTTAGGTGCCAGTGAGGTCTACAGTGTTTTCCGAGATGAGAACACAATGTCTGGCAAAGAACCCTAAAGAGGCAGACACCAAGCAAAAATATAATCTGCAGGCAGAGGCATTCAACAAGGCAGGCAGGCAGTAACGACCTGTTCATTCTTAGGGGGAGCCTTCGTCCTTCCCCAGCATTCATGGAGCACTGCAACCTGCACTTGCTGCTGAATAAACTACTGAAACTCTGCCAATTTCCTACTGAAGACATTTGCCACCATTTTGTACCGGGAAATTGTTTAAGCACAAGACTGTGCAGGATCTGAGTAGTCTGATGTCCTCATGTGCCCCTCTTCTTTAGATAACCATAAATGCTTGCAACGCAGATGATTGGCAGCTAAATGAGTGTGTAGGCATGTATGCTCTAGCTGAACATTATGTCATATTATTGTCCTTTTTTATTGTACTCAGGACCTGATCAAACTTTGCAAAGGCCTAAAGAATACCTGAACTTTGTCTAATGTGCTGAGTGAAGAAAAAGCTTTGATAATGAGAAGGCAGCCACTGCTCAGGCTATGAATTCAAATGAACTGTAAGATAAAAATATCAAAGAACAAAATAATTCTTGTCAAACCGATGCCCCCTAGGGAATCAAGAATTTCTTTGCTTAACTTTTTTTGTAGAATCATAAAACACCTTGGCAGGCTGAGAAGTTACCCCCTCACCTCGTAGCAGGCTCAGCTTCACCTCTGCCACTACCAACATTCCCTAAAGAACTCTACAGCCTTCACAAGCAGTGTATTCTGCAACTTTCTCACTAGTTAAATCTATGAGTCTTGCTGATACTGACCTCCTATCAGTCAGGTTTTCCTTCTTTTTGTCCTTCAGAATATATTATCTATCATCTGATGCTTTGTTTATTTACCAGATATTTTGTTATTTCATTGCTGTGGAGGTGATGTTGGCATTCTTGCATCAGAATATTGTACAGAAATTTCCTCTCTAATAGGTTTTTATGGGTCCTTTGACAATACTTGTTTTCTAACTGGATGGAACTGCAGCCAAGTAAAACAGAAGCACAGATTTAATTTTCTTTTGTAGAATGACAAACCATGCTTGATTGTCTGGGATGGAGTTAATTTTTTTTCACAGTAGCTAGTGTGGGAATATATTGTGGATTTGTCTAGAAAACAGTGATATTTTTATCAATGCTGAGCAGAGCTGGTGCATCATCAAGGCGTTTCTGCTTCTCACCTCACCCCAACAGGGAGGAGGTTGAGGTTGCACAGGGAGTTTGGAGGGGAGAGCTGATCCCAATTGACCAAAAGGACATTCCACAGCATATGGCATCATCCTTCGCATATGAAGTGGGGGAAGAAGAAGGAAGGGCTGGAAGTTTGGAATAAAGGCATTTGTGTTCCCAAGTTACTGTTACAAGTGATGGAGCCCTGCTTTTCTAGGGGTGGCTGAACACCTGCCTGCCCTTGGGAAGCAGTGAATGAATTCCTCGATTTGCTTTGCCTGTGCACAGGGCTTTTGCTTTACCTAATTATCTGCCTTTATCTCAACCCATGAGGGTTTTTTGCCTTTTACCGTTCCAATTCTCTTCTCCCTCCCACCAGGAGGGAGTGAGCCAGCAGCTACATGGGGCTTAGTTGCCAGTTGGGGTTAAATCATGACACAGATGCTCCTCACTTAGCATCTCCAAGCTTGAAAGTGTTATTTATGAGAAATAAAAAAATCCCAGTTTAATAACATTCAGACTTATGTCAACTGATGAACTATTTGGAAAATAAGGGAGAAAGCCAAGGCTGGGACCACCCCTCAAGCCAGAGGACAAAACAATATTTACCAAAAATGTCTCCTGCAAGGAACTTTCATGGATTTCACACGAAAAGTGAGCAAAAAAGCAGGAAGAGCCAAATCAAGCTGCTCTAACCATACATGGGAGTCACCCTTACTTTGAAACTTGTCACTTCATGTGCTGAAGGTTGTTCCCCTTGTTTTTCTGCTTATCATAAAGTGGCACTCGGTATAATTTATACTTCTTCATTATTGCTTTCAAGAATTAGAAATTGCACATTTTGCTAGGTCCAGAGACTTGGCTGTGTAGTGAAGTGGATAACTATGGCTGCCCTGGTCTTCTCTTTATTATCACACTTAGAATGTGCCTCTTCAGCAGTGCCCCGTGGGGATCGCAGCCCGCTGGCCCCCGCTGAGCTGCTCTGAGGGACTGCCAGGTCAGACTGCAGCTTCCCAACAGGAACAGGGGCTGGCCATGCTCACGGGGTAAAGGGACACTGGTGGAACCAGCAACACTGGCACAGAAACTGTCTTTGTGCAACAGGCAGCTAAATGTACAGCAGGCACTCAGATGTCTGCGGATAGTCAGCACATCCATTCTTTTTTATGCTGCCTTTTTTTTTTAATATGAAGTCATGCAAAAACACAATACAGGAATCAATTAAACCACTTTCTCTTTCCACTAATAGCTTGCATTGACTGAAAGCAGTTTTACCTGAGGCTATAAAGTACTTTCCCGTCGGGCTGGACCCGCAGCATGACATTGTCTGTGGTGGTGTCATGGATGAAGGAGCGCTTGGAGTGGACGAAGAACATGTCGGGGACCCAGATCTTCTTCACCAGTCTGCCATCAAAGGTCATGCTTTGGTTGTTGGTGCTGGGGAAGGACAGCCTCTCGTCTTTCCAGTAGTGCCTCAGATAAAGTGTCATGGTGAAGTCCTGCAGCAAACAGGCTTCTGTCACAATTTACACCTTATCAGCATAGTAGCGAGTGCTCCTCTCTGGGACAAACCATGAACTGTGAAGCACCTCTCCTGAGGGCACATCCACTCCCCAAGCTGCAAGGGGCTTCACCAGCTGCAGCTTGTTTATTCATCAGGTCAGACAGATTTACTGGGTTCAGACACAATTCACTTCTCAAGCTTAAACTTAGTACAGAATGAATAACTCTGTCACTGATGTCTCTTCGTTTAAGAAGCAAGTAATGATAGTGCTAAGCACCATGGCCTCTTTCTATAAACCTGCATGAGTTAAAAAGAATTGATTCTGAAAATATAAAATCTTCTCCGTTATTATTTTGCTAACAGCCAAAATTGACCCTGAATTTTTTTTTAACCCAAGGCCATCTAGTGGTTTTCCCACGTTGCTGAGTGTTGCAACATGACATTAGAGGAGGAACAGGGCCAGTATTCAAAAGCCATGGGAACTAATTCAAAATCATAATGTCTGCTTAAAAAAAAAACAAGAATGGGTTTGTTGTTCGGGTTTTGTTTGGTTTGTGGTTTGTTTTGGGGGTTTGAGTTTTTTTCTTTAACTTCTAAGTCCTTGATGTTAGTTCTTCCACTTTGCTTTCAAGTCCCAAAGCTTTTCAGGGGCCCTCTGGCCACCTTCACAAGCTTCCTCCTCAACCAGAAGGGCTGGGCCCATCCCAGGAGAGGTGAAAGCTCAGGACACCCATGGCTAGCTGTTGGGGTGCCAAGAGCACTGGAGTCAGGGAGTCAGATGGAGGGGTCCCCAGTTGTAGGGAGAATGCTCACCCCTGAGGATGACAGCAGATATCCCAGCCCACTCAAGAGCTGAAATAGCTGCAGTGAGAGGAGCCTGACATGCCACCAGTGTGTCTGCCAGACACCAGCTGTGCTGCCACACAGCCCTGGTCCTGGCTCAGGCATGGGAGGAGGTCCAGTGCAGGCTCTTTAACCCTCTGGCTGTTAATTAGGAGCACAGAGAATTTGGGGCTTCCTGTGAAACCTTCAGAGTTATTTGATAATTTTGTTGAAAAGTCAAAACATTTTAAAAAATATTCTGTACTGGGGAGTGATTTTTTCTCTTCCAAAGCAAAACCTGAGTTACTGAGAGACTCTGTGGGTCATAGAATCACAGAATGGACTGGACTGGAAAAGTGCCCTTAAAGACCATCTTGTTCCAAGCCTCCTGGGTGGAGACATCTTCCACTAAACCAAGTTGCTCAAAGCCCTCTCCAGCCTGACCTTGAATGGGATGGGGCATCCACAACTTCTCTGGGCAGTCTGTTTCAGTGCCTCACCACGCTCTGAGTAAAGAATATCCTCCTTATAGCTGATCGAAAACTACCACCTTTCAGTTTAGAGCCATTCCCCCTTTTCCTTGGGAGCTGTCTGGCCGCTGACCACCCTAGAACATGTCCAAAGTGACATTATGTCTGCAGTATGTAAGTGCCTTAAAACTAATGCATTTATTGGTCTCCTCAGACCTTTAAGTGTGTTATTACTATTTAAGAAAATATAGAAACTCAAGTCCTTTGAGACAGTCTTGGCAGTGTTTTATCGTTTTGTCCTAGAGAAAAGAAACCTTTCTTTGAAGATTTCTTCCTTCTGCTTCAAGGGACATGGAATGGCAGCATGAGGTCAATAGAAGTAACAGTTGGCAGATTCAGATCAAACCTGAATCTGCCTTTGGAGGCTGTGGAGTGTTTGTCCTTGGCAGTATTCAACCCCACAGACCACGGACCCAGGTAGCCTGAAGAGTTTTGGTCTCCAGAGGTCCCACCTGTGACTCTTACCATGTCCACCTCAGAAATGCTGTCCAGACTTTCAACTTGGACATCCACCCCAACAGGAATTGCAGGGCCTAGGGGAAAAAAAAATTAAGAGCTGTCAAAGTACAAACCTAGTGAGACAAAGTAATCCTCTGGCTTTACTATCTTACAGATAGAAATAGATGCTCAGTCTGAAATAGAAACAACAGCAAACCAATAGAAAGTATAAATGATTGGAATTCACAACAAAAACATCCTAATAACAATTCAAGTCAGTAATAAGACTGACCTACTAATAACCTTCCCTTTCTATTGTGTCATCCTACATGTGTCCCTCCAAAATTTAAAAGCAACTTTATTTGTTTTTAGCTCTAATGCCTGGGTCCAGGACTGGTGAGACAGATTACTGAAAGAGGATCCATTCACAGGGTGAGCATTGGTGGCACAAGTAAGGGAATGTGGGAGATTTTCCCTCACTTCTGCTCCCCTTGCAGGCTAGTAACATCCATGAGAGCTACTATGTGTGTTTGAATTTTACAAGACTCAGTATGCTCAGCTGTGGAAAAGCAAGGGTGAGAAGAGGGGATCAGGGGAAAGACACAGGCATGTGCCACTGAGGCTCCTGAGGGGAAGGATCCAACTGTGACCCCATGTAATAGGGATTCTGAACTTTTTTCCCCCCTCCAGGCTCTGACTAGTCTCTCATATACCTCTGGCAATTACAGTCCAGGAGAGCTGTCAAGTAAAATAATGCTCACATTAGTGAACTGCTATGAAACTGAAATGTTTTTAAATTAATTGAACATGCTGGTATTTGGTATATTGAGCATTTAGTGATAAAATCTTCTTTCATCAGAGTATATAATGGTATCCTGGATTTGAATGACCATCTGTCAGCCAGAAAGGGTAGATAAATTACAACATTCTCTAATCCGATGGGCTGAAAGAAAACGTGTTCCCATGTTCTCCTTCATCCATTTCCCTGAAAGCTCAGGTTGCTCTAGCACACAGCCACCGAACTGTGAGCAAGCATTAACACAGGCAGTGAAAACATTTGCTTTTGAGTTATAAATGAAGTAAGTGTGGTACGTCTCTTGTTTATGCATACGCATGGCCATAGTAAGACAAAAATCTTCGCATTTCCCCCATCATTTAGGAATAAACATAAGGTGTATTTGCAGATTTTTATCAGAGGAACGTGTCCCTGAACACCAGGAATATTATATTGCCTCTTAATCACATTTCCATGCCTTTGACTATGCCTTTTGCTCATCCAGAAGGCTATTTCATTGCACCTCTATTCCCCCGAGTATGCCATGAATTCACAACTCAAAATAACAGAAATTAGAGACAGAAAAGCCAACCTGCTTCTTCACTGCTGTACATGTTACAGTACAAAGAAATGACAGCGTAAAAGAGGAGCAGTGACAAATGTGCATGTTCCATACCTCCAAAACCGGGTCTCATGCTGAAGTCATGGTCGTCTATTCGCAGCAGCTGCTCTGACTTCGTCAGGGGAGATTTGGTGATGTCAGGGCTTCGTTTTAAGATTGGGCTACCAGGAGGAGACAAGCACAACCATGAGCCCTGAGCAGTGCCTGCGAGGAGTACGCGCTCGTTTCACTCCATTTGCTCTCAGAACATCCCCCCTTAGACCATGACCCTGTGATTGAGGCAGTGGTTGGCAGCATGTCATTAAAAACTGATTCCTGCTCTCAGCATACAGCTTAGGCACCTGTGATAATTTTAGCACTGAGAAAACATTTGTCTGGTGACTTCTTGTGCCTTTAAAATTCTCCCTGCATACAGCAGTTTGGGGACAGTCATTAAAAAGTGTGGGCTGGAGGAATAGCATGTGTGGGTAAGTGGAGAGGGGGAGGCATTCCTGACATTGAGTTGTGCTGGAGTGTGAGGCCAGGAATCAGGGAAACAATATATCAAATAAGCTACTGGCTGTTGCCCAGGAACAAAATGGAGATAGTCTGGGAAACAGGCCAGGAGGAAGGCCGTCCCCTAACCTGGGATAAAATGATTAGCTTCTGCCCCAGATTTCCATCAAGGATAAAAAGGAGCATTACAGACCTGGGAGGTCTCTGAGCATTAAAGAGCCTGGGAGGGTAATTCCACAAGCTGTTGGTGTTGCACCAAGTGCTGGACAAAGGAGGCTCTGATCCCCTTCCACATCCAAAATGCAAACTGCTGTTCAGTGCCTCAGTGCTTTGGCTGGGATGGTGGTGGCAGCAGCTCCTTGGTTGCTCCCTTGTGTAGGAGAAGCCTTTGCTGCCCTCAGAGGCGGCTGTATGCCAGCCACTTGGGTGGCAGGAGGGCTCAAAAAAAGGAGGAAATGTTTTGCTTGTTCTTGACTTTAGGAAAGATGGCACACTCAGAGAGACACTCGTCTGAATATACACAAGACAAGTAAGAAATAGAATTAAGAAAAACAGGTTGACAAAGAAACTTGATGAGGAATAAGTTCCTGAGACAAATAGTTCCTGAGATAAAGTTTCTCCTAAATGAGACTGCTTAGCCATGCTGTACCCTCACAGACTTGTGGGCAGCTTTATCTGGACTACAAAGTACCTGATAAAGATGCTTAGTCTGAGTTCAATAATTTCTAGAAAAGGTGAATTTTATACTTCCATTAGTGAGTTCTAATAATGAATTATCCCTCTGGCATTTTAAAAAGTGGCCCCTGCTTCTGCTTTAGGTTCAATTCAGCCTCTGAAAGACCAGTGAGTGCACATTAGGGAAGGTTTATGCCTGTCCGAGACAGAGGAGCAACATTAGCAGCCACTGGCAAAGCAAACATTTACGAGCTGGTTTGACTGCACTCAGAAAGGTGCTTTCTCCCTGCCACTGGCAGTGGGAAGGACAAGTGGCATGATGGAGAGCCCATGGAGCGGGCTCAGCTCTGCAGAAGGGATTCTTGGAGGGGAGGCGCCCACTCACACAGCACAGGCAACACAAACTGCACATCAGTGCCACGTGAAGCCTGAGGGGATGTGGCAAATGGCCGCGGCACCACACCTCAGCCCCATGGGGGTGTCAGCCAGCGGGGCTTCCTCTGGGGCCCGCTGGATCCCGCTAATGGCATGACCAATACCCAAAGACAACTGGCTTGACCGAGTGGTGCCCCCTTCCCCTGCCCAGCCCAGCCACGGGCATGTGGCTGACAGGCCTGGGCCAGCGGCAGCCTCCCGAGGGTTTTGCTTACCTGCCTTGC
The DNA here is from genome assembly GCA_013398015.1 of Oreocharis arfaki. Lineage (NCBI taxonomy): Eukaryota > Metazoa > Chordata > Aves > Passeriformes > Paramythiidae > Oreocharis > Oreocharis arfaki. The sequence continues at coordinate 1,499,623 of VZRR01011317.1, read as the reverse complement.
TTCTGCACCTCGCCGTGGGCTTCCCGTCTCTGCCGCTGCGGCCGGCTGCGTGGAAACAGTGGGAAAAGGGAGAGCTGAGACTGGACATAGGCAGGCGGGCGAGGATGTCAGGAGAGAAGCAGCGAATCCCTGCAGCATTGCCTTCTGCTGCATTGCCTTCCGTCACATGTGAGAAATGGTGCTTACCTTTTTTTTTTACCCTTTCACCAAAGGCCAGTGTCAGGCTGGGCATGGCAGAGGGTGGGGATGCTTGGGTTCACAGAGGGGACAGGGCAAAAAGGGGGGAGCCATGATTTTTTTAAGGTGGGATGCCCCTGTTTTTGACTGTTGGGCAAAGCACCTGGGCAGGCAGCTCAGGTCCCACCTGCCCAGCTTTGGCTGGCAACACCAGGGGCTTTGGACACAGGACGAGCTGCCATGGGGCCTCTGGTGGTGGGGGCACAGCCATTACACCTACAGACCAGAGTCAGCCAGGTATGTTCATGAGAAGAAAGTATTTTCAAATTATTTCAGGGGGAAGAAAAAAGAAAAAAAAAACTGTGAAAATTGTTTCTGGCTTCATACCAGATGGCTGTCAAGAAAGGTCTTCTCAGGTCTTTGGCCAATACTTTATTTAATCGTTAAAGGCAAGAATATTGCTTTTGGTGACGAAGTGCTAGCTTGAGCAAAAGTAACATTTTAAATATTTAGTAGTTCTAAGTCCTCTTTAACTAAAAGTAAAAAAAAAATTAGCTTCTCTCTGTAATAGATGCTAACTCAAATCATCTAATGAGGCTTTTTTCCTATTAGCATATATTTCAAATCCCTCTGTAGAGATTTACAGTGCCAAAACTCCTTCTGCAGTAATGGTTGTCAGCACCTGAGCACCATTGTCCCTTTGGTGTGCACTGGAGGAACCCCAGGCCTTGTGGGACAGTTCCTTTCTGGGCTGGGAACACTCCAAAAGCCAATAGTATCAGAGGGAAATTCACCTTGCTGCTCCCGCAGAGAAGCAGACAACCAGGCCGGGAATGGGCCTGCGGAGCTGTAGAATTGACTCACCCTGAAGTGAAGCACTGGATGAGCAGGATTGTTTTTTCCAGAATCTGCTGTGTGCTTCCCAGAGGAAGGCTGGGAATAAGTGCACAGGCACACCAGTGTTTGGGGGAGCCTTTGGGCCATGCAGCACCGTTGCCATTACAAGAAGCAGCTTCTGTGACACTGCTTGGACCTGGGCATCACACAGCAAAACTTGCAAATGCAAAATGCACTTTCTGGAGTCTTCTGCCTTGTTCTACAACCTTGCTGATATGTCTCACAGCTGCCTGCTTCTCATCTGCTGGCTGTCAGGAAGTAATTTCTCGTGTTTTGGGGATAAGCAGATTCTGGCAACAAGCTGACCGATTTACACGACTTTAAAGTGCCCTAGTAAACTCTTGGCTGTTCAGGAATAATGCTGGTATTCGAACAGGGATGAAGCAGGCCATGTTCTTGCAATTTCTAATTTTCATTTCCTATGTAGGTCTTATCTAATGCTCCATGGTGGCTCTGTCCCTGTTCTGCTTGTCAAGGGAGACTTCAAGGCATGGCCATCAAGGATTCGTGACCAGATCATCCCCACCCTCTGCACTCAGAAACCCTGCGTGCTTCCTTTTATTTCCTTCAGGTGTTTCTTCATCCCCTCTAAAATGAACTTTATTTCCTTGTCACAAACAAGTACAACATGTCCCCCATGCCCCATCCACTGCAGGGTACGACGTTCATTTAAGCTTTGGTTCGAGTATTTATCTTCCTTTTGCCAGTCCTGTTCCCCTTGTCACAGCTCTGTGGCAGCAAAACATTTTTACCTGTTACCCCGTTACTGCAATTTGAAGCCCTATTTCTTTCTACTCAATAAATATCTTTTCTGCTCTGGCTCCTGGGCAGTCCTCTGCTGGCTCAGTGATCAATGGCAGCTCCATCATGGGACCCCATTACCCTGCCTGTCTGGGCTGTGGGTCGATGGAAAGCTGCTCTGGCTTCCCCTCACACGTCTGCTGTCCCTGGGTGTCTGCAGCTCATGGCTGCACCCAGGAGATTCAGCCAAGACATTGAGCACAGATTGCTCAGCACAACTGGCTGTGAGTGTCACTCCTGCCTTCATTGGGGTGACAGGCTGTCTTTAAAACTCAACCATCATTCCTGAGGTAAAATACACTGAATAATGAACAACCCTCCCCNCCCCCCCCCCCCCCCCAATGTCAATATTTATCTCCTAGCAGTTACAATGCCGAAAGGCATTTCATGTCTCATGAAGCTCACAGAGATGCTTTGTGAAAAAGCAACAGCTGGAGCAGAGTGGCATTTATTCATAGTGCTCTCTGTGCATTGCTAGAGTAGCTCTCGGGCCCCTGATGGCAGCTGGAGTGATGCAAGCTATTCAAAGTCGTTGTTATTGCCCCAGATCTACCCACTGCTTCAAGGGGTCTTGAGATGCCTCTGCCTCAAAGTCTGAGGCTTGCTGGGGCTGGGAGGCAATGAGGTGGCTGAAGCTTAGGATAGCTGGGGAAGAAAATCAGCCAACTTGGATTTTGATCACTACTGCTACAGACACAAGGCAAAAGCCAGTTTCTCTTTTCGTATTTTAAAGCATGATGTTTCCTATGGCTTTTATAGTCACTCCAACACAGCAAAAAGGGTTGCAGTGTTAAGGTTAACACTGTCTGATTTTCAGAAGAAACAGTCCAACCATGACACCTGAAGGTCCCAGCAGGCATTTCCAAATGCCCAGCTTCACAGGACATGTGCCAGAGGAATGTCAGGTCCACACTTGCAATGTGCAGGAGAAACCCCACAGTATTCTTCATCTTTGAAATAAGAGCTTTTGGAAGCAACCAAAACAAATGTGCGAGAGGTCATTACCCATCGTAGCATTTTAGTTTGCAATTACTTCTGCAACATACCTTTCCCACCTATAGATCACACTCTCTTTTCTCTATGGAAGGCAATGTACTAGTAGTAGACAGCGACCTATTTTACACTCTTAGTAGGATAATCTATTTATGACTTGAGAACATTCCTTTCTTGAGGAGTTAAATCAAGATTCAGTTTCAGTTCTCCAGGAAAAAGCAAGAGCTAATGTATTTTCCTCAAGAGAAAAATGAAAGTTGCTGAAGTATTGCAGCCAGATTCACACAGTCTTTCCTGAGTCCAAAGGGTGACATCCTTGAGGAACACTGCTGCTGGTCTAAGGCTAACATTATTATTATCACATTTCATTAAATTCTGGAACAGTCTGTTCTCTCCATCCTGTTTGGTGCTCTTAGGTCTGCATGGAAGACCTCAGATTAGAGAAGAGACGTCAGAACAGATCCTGACTCAGGAAATATTGCTGAGATGTGGCTGTGGCAAAATCTTTGTCACTTTGTACACTTGTGTCATCAGCAATATTTTAGCTTAGTGATGTAGCAGCTACGTCACCTATTTACATTTAGGTGATGTAGCTGCAACTCTCTCCAAACCTCCTGCCCTGGGCAGAGGTGCCTGCCTCCCCAGGAAGGCTAGCAGCAGCAATTGGGGCTGAGCCACCCAGGGGCCCCTTTTCCTTTCTGCTTATCTTGTGCTTGGGAGATACCCCCAGGCCTTCTCTGGTGCAGAGACTGTGGGATCTCCATCACCACACTCTGAGGCCACCACATAATTTTGTCAGATATGAGCCCTGCAGCTCATGCTGTGCTGCAATGCGGCTGATCCACAGCTTCCCTTACCACTGATGCAAGGCAAGGGGGGATATGGAGCTTGCTGGGCCAGTTCTCAGTAGGACTTTTAACTGGAAAGTAATGAAAGTGATGGAAGTCCCTCATCCCTGCCATCTGTGCCATGGCACTCAGCTTTGGGCCCCCCATCCGTGCGTGATCTTGTGTGCCTCCTGTCCTGCACCTGCTGTGCTGCACAGGCCTTGTGCCATGATGGGCAGGGGAATGCCAGCACCCGCATTCTCCTTGATATTCCCATTGAATTACATCTGGGCAAGGCAGAAAAGGGCAGTGGAGGCAGCACAAGTCCCTGCAGGGAGCAAAGACTTGGCAGGATGGACATGGGATTGGCAAAGGTGTATTGGTACTATAAAGATCTGGGAGAAGTGTAAAAATCTTATTAAATACCAATAAAATGCCTACATATTTGAGTAGGCTTTGCTTCTCCCTGTTTTATGACCAGTTGGTGACTGGGGTTCATACCACATCAGCATCTTAAAGTTAAAGGCCAAAACCAGACAGGGGAATGCTGGGTTAGGGAATGGGGGAGAAGCAAAAAGGAACTGAGGATTGTATGCAAACACAGAGGAGGCTTCTGCAGAGAAGAAGCAGAGCAGAGACAAAGGGAGCTGGGATCTGCAACAGAGCCTGTGCATTGGGTGAGACTGAAAAGAGGCTGGATGGGCCGAGGTAGGGAGGGAAGGGAAACATTGGGTAATGCCAGAAGGGAAGATACCAGAAGGAACAGAGAGGAGAGGAGACATCAGACTCAAACAGTGCCTCATCATTTTGGGGGATGGCTCCTGGGGCACAGAGAGTCTGGAGAGTCCTTCGTGAGTAGTGGTGTCCCCACATGACAGAGTGGTGCTGGACAGAGATAATGTCCAGCTCCAGGACATTGGGTTAAAAAACTTCCCAGCTGGGGAAGTTCTTTAAGAAGAACTTAAGGGAAGAACTTCCTTCTTCTTAAGGGAAGAACTTCCCTTGCTGGGTTAAAGAACTTCCCAGCCTGTGTCCCAAAGGAAGAAAAGAGTGTTTGGAGGAGGGAGTTCACAGAAAGATCGTCCATAACATGCCTTCGACTTGCAAATGAATTGGGAAGGCCTTCTCATCAATCAGGACATGCTGGTGGATAGGGTGTGCAGCAGGCCAGGTGAAGACTGAGAAGTCGTCCTGAGCCCAGAGAAGAGCTTTGCAGGGGGAGGAAAAGTGAGGTAGCTAAATGGGAAGAAAACCCACGCAGCACCCGAGGGAGAAAGAGCACTCTTGAAATATGAGGAAGCTGCCCTTACCTGGTGATATGCACTTCACCAGACATGATCCACTGTGTAACATGGGGATAATGTAGGATAGAAACCCACTAATTTGTAGTCAAATTGAGAGACTTGCAAAGCTGCGAGCTGTAAACCAGACTCTTAAGTGCTGAGGAAAATTTATCATGAAACGTATTTTTTTTGGCATTTGTCAAGTGCTTGTTTGTTTGCTTGTAATTCTGTTGGGCCGTATGTCCTTAGGATTGGTAAGTTTAAACATGGTGAAGAAAAGGTGATACATTGCTATTATAAGTTAAATATGTGAAAAGAAAGGGGAAAATGGCACTATTTTTTATGTTCACATCACAAAGTCAGAAACAGTGGGATTCAGAGCTCTTCTACCCTCTTTTTTTCCCCTGAGTGGTACAGAAAATTCAATTAGAACCTCATTTTAATCCATTACTACTTGAATGCAGGTCAGCCTCAGAATCCAAAATACGCCAAGGCAGGAGATATATATACACCCTTTAAAAGTTGCACTTCTTTTGTTCTTTGCCTGGACATAGGCACTGACTAAAGGAAGAAAGGGAACATATGTACACATATTGATTATTCACAGAAAAATCGTGCCACCTGAGGTCTTGGCACTGTACCTGATACTGCAAAAACGGAAGTACCCTATGTTGCGGGAATTGCATCCAGTGCGTGGGTGTTTGTTGAGTTTTGTGTTACATATGTTGAAAGGAAGAGTCAGAGGAAGCAGAAGGTCCATCCTGCCAGCTAGGAGGAGGCAGGCATGGTGCCAGGGCTCAGGCAAGTGAAAAAGAGAAACAGATGAAGGGAAGGGGAACCTAATGGGGCAATGGAGAATGTGCTGAAAGGTTTCATGTCTGAGCCAGTCTCAGAAGAAAAGTTAACTTGCAAGCAGACATCAGCACATTGTAGATCAGGGAAGGGCATTTAAAGGAGTATTTAGGTAGTTGGAGGTATTTAAGTCAACAGAGGCTGATGGCACTTCCCCAGGAGCACTGGGAGTACCAGCTGCTACAGACTCTGAGCTGTAAGCCATCATCCCCAAGGACTCCTTAGAGAAGGGTGATGCCCCTGAGAGAGCGTGAGGGTGAACATAATATCTGGTTTTAAGGAGGGTACGAAAGAAGGAAGTTGGAGTTTTGAGATCTGAAAATAAATTGTGACAAGCTCAAGTGATCCATTTGTCTGCCCCTCCCCCCAGGGAATAATGAGATTATAAAGATCAGTCAATGAGAATCTTTGCAATAATTGACGTCAAACCAGTCTAATGTCCTGTCTGACAGTGTAACTGGCTGCCTTAGTGTAAGCAGGAGGAAAAGTAGATTTGAGTGAGGTTTTTAGTATTTCATTACTAAACAACGGAAATAGGGTTGAGATGAAACCGTGACTTTGAATATGGTTGAAAGACCATGGTTAACGTAATGCTATTAATTGGCTGCTGAGATACATTAAATAACATTTTACAGATTTCATCCTGGAAAGAGCTGGTCAATATTTTCAATAATAAGACAGATGACAAGACTATTAAACTCAGACATGAGGGGATGCTTGAAAGAGAAACAGGCATTTGGGGATCTAGGGTCAGAATTCACAGCCGCTGCAATGTGTTGCAGAAAAGGTCTGATGTCAATGCTATGAATTGCAATACAAGATAATACTAAGAAATGCATGGAATATGGAGAAATAATTGTATAAATGATGAATGGGGAACAACTAGCTGAAAAAATAGAATTGTAATATAATAGGAAAAGCAGAATTGTAACAATTCTGTTACAATGGGGCAATGTTAAGAAATATTACTCTTGACACAGGACCAGAGATAGATTTAAAGTAAATGGATTGAACAGTAACAAGTTAACAGGCTTTTACCCAGAAGAAAGCCAAGTAAGAAACTGTTGAACCAATTGTTGTTGGTGTCACAGGAGTGGAAGGCGACAGCTTTCCACTTCTTTGGAACTCTAAAAACATACTTACTGTTCCACTGGACTAATTAGCTACACGGGTAGCAAAAATCACGAAAAGTAGACACTAGATACATATAGTAGGTATTGAAGAAGAGTGAGAGGCAGCTGACTTTTCTTGAAGGATATTAGAACCATGGAATCATTAAGCTTGGAAAAGACATTTCAAATCATCAAGTCCAACCATCAGCTTGGGACTACCACCACTTTCACCATTAAACCATGTCCTCAAATGCCATATCCCCAGGTTTTTTGAACAGTTCCAGGGATAGTGACTCCACCACTTCCCTGAGAGGCCTGTTTCAATGCTTTACAACCCTCCCCATGAAAATATTTTTCCTAACATCTAATCTAAACATCTTCTGGTGCAACGTGAGGCCACTTCCTCTTGTCCTGTCCCTTGTTACCTAAGAGAAGAGACTGGCGCCCATCTCACTACAACCTCCCTTCAGGCAGTTGATGTAAATATAATGGACTTCTTTAAAAAGTTAATGACCTTGTAGACAAGAGTGATCGAGATGACACGTTGTGCTGCAAATTCCAAAAAAGTGCTGATGGGTTCTTCTTGTAATGAAATCAACCAGTCAGAAAGAAGGTCCCTGCATGTGAATGGTTACAAAACAAGAAACCGAGGAATGATGGAGAGTTTTTTCCATGAAGAAAGTTTCTTAGTGTAGTCCCATGACACCTGCAATAGGATCACTGTTGTTCAATAGCTTTATAAATTATTTTGGACAAAAGAGTAATTACTGGAAATAATACTTACTGAGGATATGTAACTGTTCAAGGTAGTTAAAATCAGAGCTATGGGTGGAGAATTGCAGCAGAATCCCATGATGCCAAATGACTTCAGAAAAAGTCAGTGCTAGCAAATTCAGAAAAGTGTACATTGATTTCTACTTTGTATTTTTAATTTCTTCCATTGTGCTTTCAGAAACGATATTAAAATAGTGAGGGCCTCCAAACCAACTGTCACTGCTAAGGAAGGAGGTGTCAGTGTCATTGTGGTAGTTCTTGGTAAACATCAGCTTAATGATACACAGTGCTCAAGAGGACAAACAGATGGCTCAGCATTATCGGGAATAGAGCAGCAAACCAGACAGAAGGCATTTCAGTGCTGTTAGCAACACCAAGGCATGTCTACATCTCACATATCCAATGTCCATAGCTGGAAAAAGCAGCAGAGCAAGAGAAGAGGTCTTGGAGGTGGAGAAGCCTTCTGAGCAGCCTGAGCAGGGCTCTTGGAGTGGGAAAGAAGTTGGCCAAGTGACATGGTGCAAGCATATAAACTCAGGAGTAACTTGGTGCAGGTGAACAGGAATCTGTCACTCAAGACTTTCCACAATGCATAGCAAGGAGAAGAAATTTGAAAGAAAGTACATAAACATGGCATGTCATTACACTGTGAAATTCACTGTAAAAGCTGTGAGTGCTTTCACACAAGTGAGTTTGTAAGCTGACTGAGCATTTTTTAGAAGAAAAACCGTCACCATTTCAGATGTGAACTCAACCCTGGAATGAGAAAATCAATTTATATGCACTCAGGAGGGAAGAAACTACCTTGCAGCATCTTTAGATTGGTTTAGGGTTGTTTTTTTTTTTGGGAGGGGCTAGGCTGCACACAGCCTGTTATGTCTCCTCTCACCAGCTCATAAAACACATTGCAGTGATGGTGGGCCAGAAGACAACACGAAGTAGCTGTTCCTCAGCGAGTTGCAATGTTGCCTGGAGCTTCTATCGCTAGGGGCCAAGCAAGGCTGCAGAGCACTTGGGTGTATGAACATAGATACAGAACTACCCATGGAGACTGTTCTGCCACAAATGACACGAATGAAGTTAGGAAGCTGTGTGACGCATAGACCCAAAGTAAGTTCTAGAAGGGATGAAAGGAGGCTGGTGATAATGATGCAGGGAGAAAACACAGTTTTCAAAGCATCATCACTTGCTATGAGAAGCAGAGGGGGGCTCTTCTGGCTGGTCTCTGAAAAGGTGTCATGCACAATTGAAATTTCCTGAAAGAACAACAGGGGTGAAAAGGCAAATGAGAGAAATAGCCAAGCAATAACAAAAAATAAGCTAATGTATTACAAGATAAAGAAGAGAAGGAAGAGGAGCCGTGTGGGATGGAAGAAAAGGGTTTGAAGTAAACCACAAAGTATTATGAAGTTAAAAGCAACAGGGCAAATCTTGGCAGATCTGTGTGACAAGGGCAAGAGAGGTGGCTAAGGACAAAAAAAATGAGGCAGGTGAAGTAGAGGGCAGAGCACAGAGGAAGGGACAAAAAAAAAAAAAAAANAAAAAAAAAAAAAGAGAAACAGCTTATTGAAGAAGAGGAGAAACCTTGAATGAGGGAAGAAAAGGAGTGAAGGAGATGAAGATAAAAGGAGGAAAGGGAAAGGCAAGTTACCAGCTGGGAAGTTGGAGAGATACCAGCTGCACTGGCCTGAAGCCCACACTGGGCTGCTTGCTCTCCTGAGACCCAGCACTGCTGGAGCAAATGGCGTCCAGACACAGCTCAAACTGATCCTGGAAAGCAACGTCTTGGGAGCTGAGGGCTCACTGGATCTGGCTCACCACTGATAATGTGGCGATGCCCTCAACAGGCATTTTACAGGCTCACCGTGCACTCCAGAAGTCTCATCTAAAGACAGCTTGCATTAGTAAGATTTGTTTATGCAAATAAATGCTGTCAATATCAATCCTGAAGATACAAAAGAAAACTCTAAGAGGGGAGAACAGCACAAGGACTGCTGGGAGGTAAAGGAAGAAGTCCTGTTATGGATGAATTTGTAAGGCCAGAAGAAGCATTAGTAGGGCAAGAAGATGGAAGCTGCCTGTGTGTAAAGGACATCCTCAGGGAAGGTACCAGGATAGCCACATGTGACTTGCAGACCACAGACAGCTCACACACAGAGGAACTGACAACACAGAAGCCCTACCCAAATTCAAGAAAAGCAAGGGAAAGTAACTTTAATGTTGAAAATGTTCATTATGATGCAGGGTGGCTCCCATTACTTAGTAAGAGTGTCACTAGTTGTAATAACATCTGAAAACATCTTAAAGAGAAAGGTCTTTGGCCATGAGAGAGACACTGTGATAACAAGTCCAAGGCTCATTGCAGAGGATCTCGTTCAACTACTGTAAAAGGTAGCTTTTACAGACAGAAACATGGTCAGGGTGCTCTAAAGGAGAAGAAAATGGGTTACTATTTGGAGACAAGAGTGAGGCAAAATTATTACAACATAGTCAGGGAATGGTAGGGATATGACTAACAACATGAAATGAGTCTCTTAGGTAAGATTAAACAAACATGATCTGTAGATCTTTTACAGAAAAGATCGACAGTGAAGTCTCTTCTCCTGAGAGCTATTTGTCTGAAAGGTGGTTTTAATGCTGTCCAGGGAGATTTTAGTGTTAAAAGAGATTTTTTTCCCCCAGCAGTTAGCTCTGGCAGAACATCATGGCTCAGCTCCAGGACAGTTCTTTTCCTATCTCTCATCCTCTCTAGCAGATCCTGCAAGTCTAATTAGCAACACAGGCTTTGGCCCTTTCGTTGGCACAACAATGTTGTGACTTTTAGTGAGCCTTTGCATCATTCTAGTGACCCCCCCCCTGCAGCCTGGTGGCTTTCCAAGAGCCTGAGCAGTTGGGAAAACAGCAGACAGCTCTCTTGCCAGTGCTCCGGAACTCAGCTCCTTCCTGTAGGAGTTTTGGCACTCTGAATCTAACAGGCATAAAAAGCCTTGCAATCCCTGCAGGTTTTGCACACAGGCTGACTGCAAACTGTGAGCAGGTCTGCAAGGTGAGAAAACTTTTCTTTTTTTATTGCTGCTCTTTGAAGTGAAATTCCTTTGAGGTGATTTGTCCTGGAGATTAGCAAAAATAAGTAGTTGAGTCTTTGACTGGCACACAGACATTTTTACAGTGAATTATAATATTGGAGGGCTCTGTAGTAAGTCCCATGCAATAAAGCTATCTACTATGCTGCTTTCACTGTGACTGTCTGCATACTTTGACCTAGACTGAGTTGGCATTTTCTTGTCACACTATGTCCTAAAGCCTCAGCATCTTTATTTAAGGAATTATCTGAGACCTTTTTCAAAATTCCTGTCATGCAAACCCAGTCCTCATAAGACTGTGGTGCATGCATGAACTCTCTTGGGGAAAAGCTTGCCTGTCTGCTTACTCTTCTCCACAGCTCTCGTGCGTCATGCTAGAATGGGGTACCTGCAGTGACAAAAATTGTGACAGAGAAGGTGTCTGACCCTGCAGCTCCCCATATACTCCATTCACCACATCTCTAGAATGTGAGGGCTGTGGATCTGAGCTCAGCTGGATCTGAGCAGGTGAAAAGATCTGGAGCTGAAAACTGCAGATCCAGTGGTGAGTTTTAATTTGAAAGCAGAGTTCAGAGCAAGTGAGTCTCCTTGGAAGAAACTAACACACCATCCAAAGAAACAAGCTGAAAGCCCATGTATCCCTCCATCAGCTGCACCATGAGAATCAGGAGCAAAGCTGGACACGTCTGTCAGGGACAGCAGGATGCTGGCAGCCCACCCCATGTGACAGGTCCTTACAGCAGGTGCCTCTGCCATGTGCCAACACTGGTGGCTGGTACTGAGCCCAGGAAGTAGGGCAAAAGGATGATTTTGTGGTCCTAAAGGGATTCGGAGGGCTAGGGAGGGCATGGGTGCAAACCAAGCCATCCTGAGCATCCTGTGATGGTGTGGAGCCAGCCTTTTCCACTTCAATTAGATTTTCCCATCAATCTCCACTGAGGCCTGTGTCTTTCTTCAGAAGGTAAAGACTATAGTGAAGGGATGGATTTCCATCCTGGTCCTTACCACAAGCCTTATGAAGCAAGAGATAAGAGTGTTCAGAGAGGAGTAAAGAGGTCGATTACTCCAACTTCTCCTCCTGCATAAAGGCTGTTCAGAGCTGGGTGTTGAAGGGAGGGGGAAACAGAGTCAAACCCAAAATGTTCAGGAGCAATGTTTTCTGCAAGATTTTCTGATGTTATATAGCATCCTCTGTTGCTCTGTTTTGAATCTGGGATGTAACTCTGTGATGGAAAAAGGCATCAACTTTGACTGAAGTGCTAAGGAATCATGCCTACTTCAAAACTGTTCTGTATAACCAGCATCTTAACATATAAGGGACCTCCCCAGGAGAGCAAAGAGGCTTGGTTGTATGTCTGAGATGAAGTATCCTGCCATACTCAGATGCCTGGTAATGCTGGGCAGGCATGATCTCCCACTGGGAGATCCTGACTGCAGTCCCAGAAGCTCAGGGGGATTACCTCTGCATACACCACCCGCACGAGGGCTGTACAAATACTGCACCCAGTCCTGATATCAATCCTGAGAAAGTAGTGAAAGGACAGAGGAGAACAAGCAAATGGCTGAGTCAAAGCTTGGGAAACATCCCACACTGAGAAATATAAGAAGCTTAATCTCCTGAACATAAGTAAGCAGAGATGAATGGGGGCTTGATCCACCTGCAAGTACCTTGATGGAGAGGAGACAAGATAGCACAGAACAGGACCAAATGGATGGAAGCCAGAGTTGAAAAATACTCACAATCCCCTTCTGAGTTTGACATTGAAGGTTAGGGGTTTCCTACAGAAGGGTTTGTTGTTTGTGCTTAGGAGGAAATCCTAAGGTCCTGTGGTCATCCTATGGATGGCCATAATCATCTTTTTTTACCTTACATGGGTGTCTCACAGGCTGTCCCGTGACAGGGCAAAGTGGGCACTGTACTGGTCACCAGGCTGCTGATGGACAACCCTACAGCCACAGGCCAGCTTTGTTCCTCTCTCCCCATCAGTTCTCCTCAACATCACTGTGCCCTACTGAGGAAGAAATGGGCCAGAAATGACCTCCCAGGCCAGCGTGGACATGCTGGGAGGGCAGTGAAGCCAGCTCCCCACAGCCACACCACCTCCAGGGCTTTGTGATGGGCTCACCCTGGAACAATTAATTGCATCTTATATACAAAGTATGGGTGAAGAGGCAGTTCCTGCATTTACCGAATAGGTATTTCTTTTCCATTTTCACACATTTGAAACACTTTTCTGCTTTGATTTGTTCTATTGTCACTTCATTGCACTGACACTGTTAAACATTTAGTGCAGTGTAGAGCTTTCCTTAAAGATGATAAACAAAAACACAGCTGTGTGTGCACATTCCTCTCATCTGGACGCTTCCCACCTCACACGGCGGTACCTTGCTTCTCACCCCCTTAATCGGCTACAGCCAGCACATCACCTCTGCTGTCACTGTCATGAAGCCTCAACAAAAAGAGGGATTTTGTGCCTGTGTTGCACCCGTACTGCCTCTGGTAATGCATCCCCCGGCGGCTGATCATGGAGAGAGCATTGCATCCATTTTGCCAGTTGTACCTCCATGGAGGTGATGTCCCTGCCAAAGCCACTTCCTACGTCTAAAATGGCTCATGGACCCCCAGGTGCCAACCGGGACACTGCAGCCACTCTGTAACGCACTCCTCACCTGCTACAAGGGGCCGTAGGAAAACAAAAAGGCACAGCACTTTCCACACCTTCCACCTTTTAGTTATTTTTTCTGAAGGCTGATGGGAGTGGTTTGAGTTCCTCAGGAGTGTGACATTCCAGCATTTCCATCCCTATATTAACAGTACTGATGATGATACGGAGTCTTAGCAAAACAGAGACAACACAGGTTCAGTCTGTCGCAAGCAGAAGTACACAGCATTTAAACAAAATCACATGTTTAAATTTTTAAGCGATATTCTTAAAAAAAAAAAAAAGTATTTTTCCTCCAGGTATAGGCTGTTTCGTGCCTGAGCATAAAAATCCTCACACAAAGTTCCAAAAATTTCCTAAATAGAATATAAATAATCAGAACTCAGTTGTAGCAAAAAACATTCCTCAACTCAAATCCTCCTAAAATGGCTGTCTACAAGATAGTGAGAGCAAAATATCACATAGTCTTTTTGATAGAAAGAAGGTAGAGAAACAAAGAGAAGAATAGACAACATTTAAAAAAAATTCAGTATCTTAATTCAGTACACTGAATGCTGTTTCTGTTTCTTCTGATACCTGACCATAGCCTTGCTGAGAGACGTTAATTTTTTCCTCTCAAAAGCTATGTAAAACAAATTACATGGGAACAATAAAACAAATTTCGAATTTTTTCATCTGAGATCACAAGTCCATCTAACCTTCAGTGAATGCAACGATTCTCATGGACCTAAATTTCATCTTCACTTTCATGTAAATATTCTACCACATTTTAACCACCATAAATATACATACTTCTTTTTTTGTACCCTTTCAAACTTTGAGACACTTCAGAAGCCTGTTTTTTTGAAAGAAGCAGTGATTTTCACTGTAGAAAATGCATTAAAACTTACTCATTGGCAAAAGAAACAACAGAAAATATTTTTGCCTGAGAGATCACAGTCTGCAAATGAAAGCTCAAATTATCTGTTAGTCATTTTATCATCACCCAAAACATTGAATTTGTCTGAACTGTAGCTACTTGAATGTAAAAAAATTAGACTTACCTGCCTTTTTTGTATACCTCATGTATTTCTCTTCCTTGTCGGTGGGTTCTGCATTCAGTGGATAAAATCCATCCCCACAGCAGGAGGAAGATGCTAAAATGCATTTTATGGACAGTCAACATGTTATCTGAAGGTCCTGTATCCAGAAATAGTCCATACAAGAAAAAGAAAACCTAAATGTAGATCCTGTTTCTCTTTTTAAGACATTATCGGTCTGATCGTTATTGGAAGGATGTTTACTCATACAAAAAATCATCCTGCAGTATTTAATCTGGACAGTGGGGAAAGCAATTTCCACTAAACCTATAAATCCTTCTACGTCAGATGGCAGGGATTTTCTAGCAGTGTTGAATTCACGTATTCTCAGACAACAATTATTTTTAGTCCAAACAGGCTATTTTATTAATTGGTTTAAACTGAACCCTACTCAAATACCTGTGGCATATATTTACACATATATATTTCTGCCTTGTTAAGTGAAGTAGTGCACTTGGTCAGATAGGTGTCACCGGTAATTCTTTAATCACCAAACTTATCTGTGTGGCAGTAATGTTTGTTACAAGCATTGCAATAAATTGAAAAGTATTAATAAACATTTATGGGTTTCCAGAAAAAAAAAAAAATTTAGCTGTACAAGCAGCATTTGATCCTATATGTTCTTCTACATTGCTTTAGTATACAGTGGTGCTGTGGCCCGAGTGGTCAGTGCTTTCACAACTTGGGCTCTGCTGAGCACCACGTCTGGAGAGTATCCGGTGTTCAGAAGAACAGGAAAGGACAGAATGGGGGAGGTGGCTCTGCCCTCTGCACAGGGATGTTTGGAGAGATCCTGCCAAAATCGAGCGGCCAACACTCACCAGGGCTGCAGGAGAACTTGGGGGCCTGGTGTGCCAGGTCTCATGAGGCTGACAAGATCCTCATTCGTGGTAGAGAAAATAAAACAGCATGGGCAGAAATATGAGTGGTCGAGTCAGACACATCATTTCGGAGCTCACACCCTCCCTGCATGACCCACAGCTCCGTGTTTACCCTCCTTCTCCTCTGTGCCTCCCCCCAAGGCCTCACAGCTCTGGTTCCTACTTGTGCCTTTTCATGGACACCTCGCCCGTGCTCTGCTGACACCACCAGCCCTGTCCTACCCCCTTGCTGACAAGGCTCTTCTTCCTCTGCCTGTCACCCATGGATTTCTATTTCAGAGCAGTTTTTCAGGTCACCCATCTCTTTCTACAAACCCTGGGGAGCAGATCTATACCTGGTCTGAGCTGCTGTGGCTTTATTGATTTCAGTGAGAATTTACACTGCCTTGGGATCCATAGGAACGACACACTGAAAGGCACAGCCTTTCATTCAGTCAGAAAAGATTCAACTCCATGATTTGTGGGGATAAAACATTTCCTACACAAACTCTTGCAGGTTTCAAGAGATGGGCAATCAGTCACTAGCAGTTTGTTGCCATAATAGATCAATGCTGCTGTTCAAAGAAGTTGTACCCATTTAACTTTGAAAATTACCTACATTCCATTTACATTGATTCTCATATCCTTCTCAAGGAGAATAAAAAGCATCTTAATAACTGTTCTTTTCACCCGTGGGGATATAAGATATACTCTTCTCAGTCTTTGCAATAATCTATATAAATATATTTTTGATTTCTACACATGTTTAAAAAATACTAGTCCCTTTCTTATGCACCAGGGGAGCAACGGGGATTGACAAGCAATGGATAGCTATGAATTCACTTAACTTCCCTAGAACAGCTGGAGGTGCCTTGGTACACCTGAGAGGAAGGAAACAATAATTCTCTCACTAACAGAAGGAATTTGCTAATGGAATATATCAAGAAGGCAAAAAAATGTGTTCAATTTCCCTTTTTTGGATCATTTTTCATAGAAGAGTTCAAATATGAGCAATTCACAGAAAAACCATGGAAAAAGTCATCAGACAACTTCTAAACTCCTTAAAGAAACTGTCTAGATGAAGAACAGACATATGTTCTGAAGAACAGGCTTATGAAGAATAAACACGTGGAAGAAACTTCTTTCCATCAGGCCAACAGGCTTCAGAGCTGGGGGAGAAGCAGTAGATTTAGATAAGCTTTCCACACCATCTCACACAGCACTCTCGTAAGCAAGACAGAGAAGCATGGTCTTGCTGAAGTATCTGTAGGACTGATGCAAAACACTGCAAGCTTTGGCCCAGTTTATCTTGCTGTACCTCAAGAGCAGCCACCCATGGCTCAGCTCCTGGCGTGCAAGGCGTAACACGTTCTGCAAACGATCCGCAAGGAAGCTGCGAACCACCTGGGTGGTAGCCCGAAGGGAAGGCTGGAAAGGGTAGGAACGGCACAGTGTATGTCTCCAGGTATGTAAAGTCACCTCAAACAGAAAAATGCTCTGCTCCAAATGGCCACGGTACGCAGAACAAAACGTAACTGAGAGATCAGTAAGGGGAAAATGAGGTAAAAATGAGGTTAGATACTAGAGTATACACTAGGAATATTTTCTAACAGTAAGGACAGGGAAGCATTGCAGCAGATTACATGGAAAGAGTTTGCAATTGCCACCATTAGAAATAATTAAGACACGTATAGTGGATCCTGTCTTGGGACCAAAGGTCCTACATTACTTCCCAAGGTCACTTCCAGCACTATTTCTTTCTGGTATTCCCAGAAGAAAAATGGTGGAAAGCCCGAGTATCAGAAGCAGAAAAAAAATGTAAAAGTTCAAACATCCAGGAACAAGAAAAGAGATGGACAGGTGCCTTATATACGAAAAATAAAAAAGAAAAATTGAACGAAACAACTTTTTAAAAGTTTGTCCTCCAGTTTTGCTTGATTTTGAACTTGAGCAGATGGAGAATTAATTTTGCCTGCTTTCTCCATCAGAATGTCTAGAGATTAAAGATACAGCACTATTTTCATTCAGTAGGTAAAACCCCCAGGACACTAAATATGAAAAGAATGAATAATTTGCAGTGAACAGTATTTTTAACAGGTTCATCTGTTTCTACATTTTGTGGGCTAGCTGTGAGCTGACTGCAGTCTCCTCAAATGACTTTGCTCTTTATCTTGTCAGCTGTTAGATTTGGCAGGAAGATCCCAGAGACACATGTCAAAATATTTGCATTTTGATTTATTATTTAGTTTTATTTGGTTTGGTAATCCCTTGGCATTTTTTTTTTCTTGTTGACCCATCAAATGAGTGTTCACAAATATAAAATTTAACATACACTCTGCTTTCCAGATACCCAGCTAGTAATAACATAAGTACTAACTTTCCACCCACATCGATTCACCAGATCTCAGAGCAAATTTTAAAATGGAAAAGCTACAATATTGTTGACTCTCCTAACTTTCACACCAGTTCTATGGATAGGAGACAGCCATTCAAATGTGAAATGATTGCATCAAATCTCTCAAAGCCAGCTGGCAGTTGATCCAGGAATAGACCAAGAAGTTGGGCATGGACTGTAGCCATGAAGTCAACGGAGCAATGTTGAGTTTTGCAGTAGGAAGGGCCAGCTATTTCCTTTTTATAGCAGTAGCCATCTTTCCTGGAGTGCTTTTGTGCTTGAAGCCAGACAATAGACTTATTTGGGTTAGAGTAGGAGCTGAATGCAATTGATAATTCACAAGAAAAAATATAAAAGCATCTCAGACAGATGAAACAAATGATCCTCAACAGGAAACGTATAAGAAGTTCTTGAGTAAGTAGCAATGAATAAGGTTTGAAGCTGCATTGGAGGGCAGTCCTCAGCAGCTGCCCTCACTTACAGCAGGTTGATCTCCCCCCGGGAATGCCTCCCCCAGCTCCTGCTCAGCTCAGGGCCCCCTCAGCACTTGCCAGCTGGGGATGCTTTCCCAGCTCCAGGGCTTTATCACTTTGATCACTATGTTCCTCAGAGGAGTTCAGTGGGGTCTTGGGCTTTTACTCGGTTAGTGAGGCATAGAAATGCAGGTTTCCCAGGCTGTTTAGGACTTTAATCCTGGATTTCCTGAATTTACATTAACGAAAGGTAATAAGAAATGTCACAAAAATAAACTTTTCATTCCATTTGGCCCAACCAACTTATTATAATTTGTTAAATATACACTTTTTCCATTTGATCTCGGATGAGAAAACTGTTCGTCCAGTTCTATTTGTAGCCTATCCGTCTCCAAAATTAGAACATAGTCAGAAGAATAAATTGAGGCATATTTTTTTGCCTTTGAGTCAACAATATACTGAGATGCTGAGCTTGTCAGGAGCAGAAATCCAGTCTGGAGAACAGTCACACAAGCCACCAGACACCACGGGAACTCAGGAATACTTGCATTGCCTTCAGGGCAAGGCACAATGTGGTGAAAGTGTCTGACACAACAATAACTCCAGTCAAATCACGGCCCAGCCTTCTCTTGTTTAACTAACTACCCAAAGCTTCAAATAGTGCAGTAATACACTGCACCCACCCTGTAAATGCTGCTGGAGCTATAATCAAGCTACAGCAGACACACATAAAAGAGCCCATAGGATTTACATGTTTTAACCTCTTCCTAGCAGGTGCCTGCCTTTGTCTAAAAGCTGTTGATTCAAGCATGCACAACTGTGTCACTGTATCGCTGTTATGATTTATGTTTGCAGGAGCTGGAGGAGCACAAGAGTTCCCATGTTACAGATTTGATGCTGCTCGACTTCTGGAAAGTTATTTCCCCTCTGCAGCTCTGTTTCTTTCCGAAATGGTACTCTGTGCTCCAGAACACAATGGTCAGAGAACAGTTTTTCACTTATTTAGCGTCTTCTATCATGGGTGTTTTCAGAGACTTTAAAAATCTGGCTTAACATGAAGTTAGTGGGGGTTTCTGCATCCATTACTTGTGTCCTTTTTAAGAAGTACACTTACATTCTTGGGGACATTCACAGGAGATCCATGCTCATTCTCTGTAAGGTGAAATATGTCAGCTGGCTCCCTCATGTTTGTTGGATTATAGGACCATATCCAAGGAGGATGTTAGCACAGATGAGGAATGAAATTTGAACCCATGGGGGATAAGGGGCATTTCCACTGAGTTTCACTCCAGCGGTGTCAGCAGAGCTGGTGGCTATTCCTAGCTCTCGTAGCTCTGCTCTTTGTATGACTCGAAATCAAACTCTCCAGGAAGCTGAGAGAATGAGAGAAGTGTGAAGATACACGTTTACAGCAGAATGGTTAAAACTGAAGAAGCCCACACAGAAGGGGAAAGAAGACAGTATTGTCTCTGCAGGCACAAGAGGCAAATACACCCTTTTCCAGGCTGTAGCTAGATGTGCTGTGATTGTGGAGAACAGAGGTCAGGAGCTACTGGCCAGAGGAGGGCAGAGAAAATGTCCAAACAGGATTATTTTAGTTTTCAGAGTTAAAGATCATCGTAAGATCTGGTGTAAGTGTGCAGCAGGATGGGAATCACGTCACTCTGTACTGGCCAAGCTTTTCACCACAAATAGCTTTTGCACTTTAGTATCACATTTGTTTTCATGCCCCTGCTCCTCTCTGCTGTCTCTTGCACCCCTCGCTTATAACATCACATCAGAGCAGATTCACACGCTTTTTTGTAGCAAACCTTGGAACTTCTCCAAATAGTGATGAGGACACCAGTGGCTGAACCAATGAAAGACTCAATAAATCATAAACACTAATGAATAATTAGACTTCTGTGCAACTTGAATGGCAAGGAGGAGCAAGTGCCAATGAACCTGTGACCCCAAGCCTTCTTATCACAGAATAAAAATCAGATAGAGACAAGGCAGTGTACATGGGCCTCTAAGCCGCTATAAATCCCTAAATGGATTGTGCACTGCATAAAAGAAAAGGGAAATAGGCCAAGCCCGCACTGAGCAGAAACCTGAATGGCTACAGCAAACAATGTGCCTGAGTGAATTGCACTGCTCGGGGACTAATGCATTGAGCTGCTGCTCCTCACTGCCGAAATGAATTACAATGCCACAACACCCAAACGAGGCACGTCCTTAATTCCACTCTCCTTTCATTACAGCTCTTCCCTCAGGGACGTCTTTCTCCACCAAATGTGTCTCTTCTCTCCACACGATGTGTCTCAATGCCCGTGGAGGAATATTTGAGCTTGCAAGTGCCTCTCCGTGGCCCTGCTCTCTGCCTCAGGGATTATGTGCGTTGCGTGCTGAGCTGCGTCCTTTTGTTTCAGCCCCTTCTGCAATGCCCCGGAGCTGCCTTAGCTGGATTAGGCGGCTTTGTGTGTGCTTGGCCGTGGGGCACCTGACCTTCCGCGTGGAGGTTCTGCTACTAAAACTGGAGAAAAGATACCAAAAAAAGAGTAGAAGACAAATGGGAGAGAAAAAGACACTTTCAGAAGTATACTTCGCTGTTAGCAGTTTGACAGGGTTGAATTAAAATATTGAAACTACATACCAGTGCCTGGTGCAGCCTGGTAGGAAGGATTTTTGTCTGCTACTAGCAGATACACTAGGGAAAGCAGACATGGGATACCACGGATGTCAAGGATTCCCCTGATGCTCCCCAGTATGTCCTAATCCCCACAGCACACCACACTCATTTACTAGGAGGGACTGCTCCCTTAAAGGGAGCTCTGTTGGAAGATCCAGAACAAAAAGATTTGAAAGCATTCAGACTGGACTGAAGTTCTACTCTGGACATTGTAGACAGGGACTAATTTCACACCAGCTACTAGATTCTGGTCCTTAGTCCTCTTGTCCAGCCCATGACATTCTGCTTTTTTTGCAAATAGTGTATTTCTTACACATACAACTCTAGCTAAAAAGGGTTTCCCAGTTTCCTCTGCTGTTCTGACAGCTCACCTGCAGCACCCCATGGGGAATTCCATCAGCAATATGCTAAGGGCCTCTGCCTGTCGACCAAGAAATTGTTCAAACTGGTTTTTTAAAAAACAGCAACAAAATGGAAGAAAAAAGAAAGGTGATGACTCTAAAATTCTTACACACAAACACTGAGATTCCAGCAGGGCCATCTGAAGGCAAAAGCTGACATGGGTATGAGTAACATCTACAGAACTGTCAACAGCAATTCAGAGAAGGCAGTAGTGCTTAATAAGAGAGTTGTTCTGCCAATATTCAGAGGGGATTAAGGGAACAACTGGACTAATTACAGGCCTCAGCCTGACAAAATTTTGGAAAGGCTGATATGGCACTCAATAAATGAAGAGTTAGTGAGTAATTTGATTAATGTCAATTAGCGTGGCTTTAAAGAAAAATAGATCTTTCCAAGTTAATCCTTTTTTGATTAATTTAAAATGTGTTTGCCAGAGGAAGTGGAGCTATGTGATGTGCTTCTGTAAGGCGTCTAATGTTGCAGCACATGGCATTTTTATTTAGGGACTGCTACAGTACAGTACCAAGATAAAATATGGAAAATATTTTAAAACCAGATAAACTCCCCCATAATGAATATGACTGTAAATGGCAAATCTTCATCAGGGATTGCAATTATCTCCCCAAAGAGACTGGTTCTTTATCCTATGCTGTTCTTGACAAAAAGCAGGAATAAAACACAGATTGCTTCCTGAATAAGCATGCAATGGCACAAAGCAGATCAGAAAAACTGAAGGATCACTGACAAGGAGTAAATGGAATATCATAGGGGAAGTGCAGAAACTACTAGTGTCATTTGACTACAGCTTACTACAAAACTGTCCTTTTTGTAGATACTAGACTATATCTAACAGTCAGGAATGTGGCTCATAGTTTTAGGATAAGGAGGAGAAATTCTGGACACCAATGGAGAGTTTTCTTGGAAAACTAGCTGACNGGTGCTTTTTAAACAAAACAACAAAAAAGGAAAAAAAAAAAGAAAAAGAAAAAAAAAAAGCAGGGACAAAATTTGCTAGCTTTTATGTTTAAAAAAGGAATGTTGTAAGATCATAAGGTATGAAGGTTATATTTCCTCTTTATGTGTTGATGCAAACTGGGCAAGTCTTGAAAGTGAGAGTTCTCTATCCATCAAGCTAAAGATTTATTAAAATAGCTTTATTAATTTTTTTACAAGATCCAGTGCCTGGAAGACCACAGAAGACAAATTTGGAATAGATTTTTTTTTATTTTTTTAAATAGCAATGAAGTTTGTTTCACTATGTGCATATTTATTAACTGAAGATAGTATGATTTCCTGGAGGATTTTGAGTAGTTCTCAGACAGGCATAAATATGAGGAAGCCCAATACTAGGGCCATAACAAAGAGATTATTAGATGATCAAATAGTGAGTTAGGCTGAGAACCATCAACTACTGGCACTAGATAAGTGATAAATTTGAACGGTGCTTTTGAAAGACGAATTTGTTTGGATGTGACAACCTTTGCTGAATTTGGCAGTGAATTAACTTCAGAGCGCAGGATGTTATATCAGTTAAGTTTTACTAAATGATTGGCCAAAAAGAGTTTCCTAAACAAATAATAGGCTATAACAGTTTGTATTTTTAAAAATAAAGACAAAAAAGTCACAATGTTCTCCCTTGATGGATGTATTCTGAGGCACACGGTGGTTGCCAGTTAGCTCCTTCTTGGAGTCACCCCCTTCCATGGGTGTCCATCTGGTGGACCCACCTGCCAGTCCCAAATGGTGTCTGGCCATGGCACACAGAACTCACACAGTTCATGCATGGCTGCAGAGTCAATGATGTGATTAATGTCAGCAAGTCTCACCTTTCTAGTCTTGTTTCATTCTGATGGAGTCTCGTATGTGGAATGCCCATGGGCAACCTGTCCCAATGGCTTCCTACGTATTTCTCCTCACTGGAGTCACTGCAGTTTAGTTTTGGCACGAAGAAATCCAGTAGCTTTTGTTTTCCTCTGTGAATATGCTGCAGCATCTCCAGCTCTGTCAGTTCTGAGATATTTCGGTTTTGCACTAACATTGGATCATGACTGCAGATTGGGGAAACTCTAACAGCAAATCTCCCTGAATTTCTGTGTGGAAACAATATTAGCCGGGATTTGGATATACTGAAGCTCTGTGAATTATACATGGTCATTTGGAAAATTACTGGTTGGGTCCTCTTCTTCTGCTACTGATCTTCATCACTGTAATAACTGATGCCCCAAAGCAGCAGTAAAAACCAAACTGAACAGGTATTATGAGCTGTATTAAAACACCCCAGGAAGACACCAACAAACAGGAGCCACAAATCTGTCACACGCAATTCTGGTTTCAGCAGCAACCGCTAAAAAAGGTGGTCATCACAAATAAACTTGCCTGACACAGGTTCACCAGCATGGCTGGTGCTGTTCACTGCCTCTGGATCTCAAACTCCTGCAGTCCTTCCAGGTCTTCAGATCTGTGATGAAACAGAGATGCCTCAGCAGATATTTCTGACAGTGTCTCCCTTTAGCTCGTTGCCCAGAAGCGCAACCCCACTGGTGCTCAGTTGCTCTGTCCTCCAGATTTACGGAGATGAACTGGAGTTATTTTAGACCAATGAATTGCCTGTCAAAAATTCTTGCACAGGATACATCTAGGATTTGCACGTTTTTAAAATTTTATTATAATTGAAACAATTGACCTTTTAATTGTCTCCCAGGATCTCAATTTAGCAAAATATTCATTTGCTCAGTTTGTCTTACTGCTGTTGTCAGTGTCTTTACAGAAATAGTGGGCTGGATACAGTGAAACGCTTTGTGTTTCTCCACCAGATTAGCTTCTGCCTCTTGTCTGCAGATACCATATGGTGTAATATGGGAAGAGACAAGACTGTAATTAGTAGACCATTAGTCTGACTGCAATATTTAACTGAAATAAAATGCTAATAAGAGGTCTTGTTCTGCAGACATTGACTGCGAGTGTATAGGAATCAACTGATGACTGTGCAGCATAGAAATCACTGCCACTGGCAAATGACCAAGCTTAGAATGTAAAGATTCTTGAGTGTCAGAGCATCCTGTTTCCCTCTACAGAATGAGGGACTTCATGACTTTTAATCCTGTTATTTCCCAGATATCGTGGTCAGTAACAACTGCTATTTGTCAAGTCTTAGTGGCATAATAGATTTGTGTTTGGAATAGAGCTTTTATTAATTTTGGTCTTCATATAATTTACAATCTTTTATTAGCATCATTTTTATGTTCCTTCTGCAGCACAAATTATCATTGATCTCTTGATATGTAATTGAAGGTTTTGATAGGCTCTTTTCACATCAAAGTCATAAAGCAATTTTCCTTCATTGGATGTGAGACCATCAGCCTTGGTATCCAGTTTCTTGCTATACCAAGAAATTGTCTGGGATCCAGACTTAATATGAACACAACCACTGTCTGGAGATGATGTATCTATCCCATGGCATGGGCTTAATCTTTCCTTTTCGTTTGCAAGAATATTTGAATTTAATATTTAGTGTTCAGTGTGAACTGAGCCTTAAGAGGAAGGCCTGATGTTAGTGTGTCTTTTCTGATGGCCATACACTGGTGAACGAGCCTGTTTTCCTGTACAATCTACTACAAAGTTTTGATGGTACTTTATGGTCTCCAGGCTGAAAGATCCAATTAGACCAGACTTTTCAGGACCCTGTACAGTTGAATTTTTTATACCTCCAAGGATGAAGTTTCCACAGCCTCTCTAAATAGCTTTCTCCTTTTACCTTGCTGCAGCTTGTTACTATTGCCACTTGCCTTCTGCCGAGCGCTGCTGAGAACATGTTTGCACCTCATGGAAAGCAGATCAGCCACATCAGCCCCCAGCCTGTACCTGTGCTCAGGGCTATCCTTCCCAAGGTGCAGGACCCTGCATTTGCCTGAATTTCAGAAGATTCCTCTCTGCCCACTCCTCTGCACTCTCGAGGTCCTTCTGAAGGGCTGCACAGCCCTTTGGGGTGTTGGCAACTCCTCCCAGCTTTGTCTCATCAGCAAAATTGCTGAGGAAGAATCTGCCCCTTCATCCAAGTCGTTGATGGACAAGTTAACTCAGCAGGGTCAAAGATGCTTTGACCTGCTGTGAAGCAGAAGTTGCATAAGAAAAACCAGAGTGCCAGATGTTGAAAATGAAGGTGTACAGCGTTGAGGTTGTAATGTGTTAGGTGAGCTGTGTTACAGAAAAAGCCATCTCTTTTATTTTTTAACCTTTTCCACATCATTTCACCATTGTTTTTTCTTTCCCCCTTCTAAACCATGTCAATCCCAATTATATGAATCCATGCATGTACCACTAAAGCCCATTGTGTGGAGGCCATTGAAAAGAGTCATTGGAGTATATGAGCAAGCATAAGGCACATCACCAGGGGGACTGGGGCACAAAAGATCTATCAGAAAGGTCTCAGCAGCTCACTGAGGTGGAATAGATAGAAGAGGCAGTCTTTATCTTACATGGTTTTATTTACAGATAAAATAGAGAAAACTGGATGTACACTTTGTTGCAAGCACACTAGCAAATGGCAGACTTTAAAAAGTATTAGACAGACCATAGAAGAGGAAAGCCTTGACAAAAGCACAAACATAATTGATACAGTTTTTGCTATGACCATTTTGGTTTCTCACATCATTGATTTCTGCAAATATTTCTTCTTCCACACATTTATCTCTTTAGCCTCTCATAGCCAGCACAATCCCTTTCTAGTTCAGCCTCTTGCTGTCATTCCATGACACATCCAAGCCAAGGTAAGCAGACATGAACAAGCCGCAGCAGTGGCAGGACAGCACAGCCCTGAGCAGCTGCCTGTCCCCAGGACCTGTGTCCACATCAGGGCTGCCCCACTTCTGCCATCAGTGCCATTCGCTTGCGTCGCACCTGGGGACTGACCACAGGGATGAGACAGGATGGGGGTGGGCCTTATAGCTAGCACTGCACAGACAGATCAAGAACTCTAATGGCAGTCAGGGGGACAGAATCATCTGCAATTTTCCTTCCCGTTGGAGTACAGAGACATGGAGGTCAAGGAAAAGAAAGGGGGAAATGTTGCTCTCATTCACTCTATTTTTTCACGTGCTCTTCCATCTGGAATACCAACTTGGAATTTTTTTTTTTGCCAGAGACTCAAACACTGCAAGAGGCAGTTGCGTTAGGAAGCGACACTGACCAAGGCCGAGTCTCTGCCTCTTGGAGCATAACGTGGGCAGTGGGACCGGCAGGGACATGGGAAGCGGTGGGGACGGAGCGCCGGTCTCGCAGCAGTGTTGAGCTGAGCGGGGCGGCAGGCAAGGAGGGAGGCAGGCAGGCAGGTGGGCAGGGAGGCAGGGAGGCAGGCAGACAGGCAGGCAGGGAGGGAGGCAGGCAGGGAGGCAGGCAGGCAGGGAGGCAGGCANAGGCGGGCAGGCGGGCAGGCAGGCAGGCAGGCAGGCAGGGAGGCAGGCAAGAACGCAGGAAGGGAGGCAGGCGGGCAGGCAGACAAGCAGGCAGGCAGGAAAGGCAGCAGCGGCACGAACAGGCAGCGGTGCCGGCAGGCAGCATCGCTGCAGGCACGCTCCCACCTGCTGGCCACAAGCGGCTCCGCAGCTGCTTTTCCCCGCTGCCTGACACGACGGGTCCCGGCAGGTGGGGGCCTCGCAGGAATGACCACGCAGTGAAGTCCCAGCATCATGGCCCAGGGGCCAGGGTGGCTCGGCGAGGAAGTCTTTGTCATGCAGTTTGGTGTATCAGAGTGCAGTCATGCCCCTTTGTCATGCAGTTTGGTGTATGCTGTATTACCCCGGCATGAAAGAGGCTATAAACACGTGTGTATTTGTATCTGGAAGGAAATGACACCTTCCTGAAAGCCTCTAGGCAATGCAGAGGATTGGAAAGGATCACTCCAATGTGTGGGTAACTAGAGGCTTCGGGAGAGCCAGCTGAACAGTTGCCATGGGTGGTAAAACTCACACAAAGATGCAAAACCCACAAAATAAAATATACCTATCCCTCCGTCCTCACTCCCTCTTCAAAAGGCATCACTCTCTAGCTAGGGAAAGATGCCTAGCATTAGTAGGTTTGTTTATGGCTTTGGTTTGAAGCACAGTTCTTCCTTCACTGAACTCTAAGGCACCTGAAAATGGGCTCTGATTTCTTAGGCTAAATCCTTCCCACTCCCTCTCTGGCAACACTGAATTTGTTATCAGAGGTTTGATACTAATAGCATTTGAATGATTTACATTTAAAGGAAAATAAGGTCATTAATTCCAGAGAGAAATCCAGAGCTAATAGAAGGGGAGACAATGGTTTGAGATGCTCTGGGCAAGGACCCAAAAGACAGACTATTAGCATGTGTGGTAGTAAGTTTATGGCTTTGCAGCACAGTGTGCTGATGTCAGCCCAGAAACAGTCCAGGAAAATCAGAAATCTACAGGAATTCAGTCTGTGGTATGGAGTAACACAATGGATGAGATTTGTGCTGAATATGTAAAGGATAACATGTATGGGAATACATCATACCCTTTTCATGATTGTCACTCAGTGCAGGGATTGGTCAGTGGTCAGTGCAGGGAGTCCTATGCTACCACCCAGAGTTGAGGTCTGAGAATGCTGCTTCTCCAACATTTAAAAAAAAAAAAAAAAAGAGAGAGAGAGAAACCATCTTCCCCTCTACAATAAAATACTTATTTTCAATACTTTTCCTTGAAAGCTTTTCAAACTTTTTCGTTCTGTTGACTTCCTTCATTTCCCTACCTTCTGAGCAAAGGTTGAGCAAGGAAGCGAAATAAATCCAGGAAAATACAGAGCAGACTTATCTAAAGCAGCATGTTTTGAGACAGTAAATGTTGCTGAACTTTTCTTGAAGGCTTTTTTCTTTTAAAACTGTGAAAGTCAAGATTATATCGAGATTTCTAAAAAAGGTTGTCTAGGGGGTTTTTTGTCTTTTTCTAGTGCTGGAGGCTGTTATCAATCTGTACAATAGTTTCTGTGGCTCCTTATGAGAGCTTATCTCTCCATTTGACATTAAAGGCATTGTCTAGTGTGCCAGAGCCAAAAAAGCCATTAACAATCTTCAGACTGGCATCCCTTTAACAGCGACTTCTTTCATAGCCCCGATGAAGTAATAGAAAACAATCAGCATTTTTGAGAGATGATTAAGATGATCTAATGAGACTGTTTCATCTCTGATACCAATAGCTGGATGTTTTCATCTCGTTGCTCACTTCATATTGGTGTCACAAATTTTCTCTTGCCTATAAATGTGGTCTGTAATTTCCATTACAGCACATGCAGAGTTATCCATGAGTAAAAAGAAGTTGGATTTTGCTTTGTGCTGAGATGCAAAAAGCTGCTCAGGGATTTTGCTGGTAAAAAACATTGTATGAAAAAGGCTCAGAGAGGGGGCCGTTGACCATTTCCTCTGCTCACATTAGTACCCAACCCACACTGCTTGCATGGCAGCCTGCTGGGAAGCCTCTTTTGCACACACAGGTACTATCAGCTGACAGACCTTTGGTTGTCAGGGACTTCTGGACATGTATTCCCTGGGCAGCAGCCCCGTGGTGTTTCTCTCCACCCCTCTCATGTGCCACAGTGTGTAGTTTAAGCCGCAGAGCAGTTTGGGGTGCTGCTGGCCAGGCTGTTGCCTTGGAAGTACAGTCCCTCAGTGGTGGTGCTCCTGTCCTCCCATCCTCAGGAGCTGGGAAGCCTCAGGGGCAACATCATGCTCCCAGACACGAGAACAGGGCTCTTCCAGATCCCCTTAGCACTAGTGTACATAAATGACAAGGACTCTAAGGAGCCATTTAAACAGAAATCGGCAGAGTTCAGCCTCACTCACGTGTACCTTGCTCTGGCCACGCCAATCAGCTGCGAATTCAATCACTTGCTGAGCCTCTTTTGAAGTCTGCGCCTATGACAGTATCTCTGCCACCAGCCTTTCTCCCTGTTTGAAGTCCTTTGCCTGCACAGAACTTACTTTGTTCTCACACTTCTTACAGATTTAATCTGCTTTCTGCAGCTTGGCATCACGGCAGAAACGCAAGGTGAAATGGAAAAGAGATGAAAGAAAACCCCAGGATCTGAGAGATCCCATTTTACCTGCTGAGCATCCATGCTGCTTGGGAGATACGGGTCTCCTTTGCCTTCTCCTATTCACCTGTCACAAGCTGTGGAGCTTCTCCTGCTTTATGTACATTTATTTTGTGTAAGTCAGTGTTCCGTAAAAGATAAGATGCTCAAGTAAAATGGAATAATTCTTGCTTTAAGTCATTATTGTAAAATTCCTCAGATCATCAGTAAATTAGGAGGAGGATTCTTATCAGATAATGAATAAAACTAGATGTAGTAAATAAGCAGACCTCACAAGTATGGATCACCTTCCTGCATGTGAAGCAGTTTTATTGTATCCATATCCTTAGGTCACAGGGTAACTATAGTGATTTTTTTTTTTTTAACTTGTATTTTTTGACACTATTCATTGGTATTCCAGGGGATTTAGCTTTTCAGTGAGTTTAGCTTTTGGTCCCATGACTTTGGGAGAATATCTCAGACCCTCTGCTGGGGTGGGTGCAAGCACCTCTGCAAATTCCCCCTGCAAGGGTGACACTGGCACAGCCTGGGAAGAAGGTGACACCTACAGAGTAGCCCAGGAACCAGCACCTAAGGCCTCATCTCAAGGAATGTCTTAGGGGAGGGAGTGGAAAATCAGTGAGCCAGTGGAATGCCTGGCTTCCTTGCAAGTGGAAATAAAGGTGCCGGGAGCCTCCTGATGGCAGCGAGGGTGAAAGCCTCTGTGTGTGCATCCACCACAGCATTGGATCTGGGCAGCTGCACAGTCCCCTGCCAAAACCCCTGCTGCTTAAGCTGCCTTTGACCTCCTGCTTTTCACAGCCCATCTTACAGCTGCACCCCTGCTCCTTGCACCTTCCCAGGGGGGCTCCTTTAACACAAACACCCATCGGACAGCCCCAAACACCCGTGGCTGAGGTCAGGGAGTCGGCATCATCCCCCAATCTGTGGGAGCCCGGGTGTGCCCCCACAAGGCCATCTTCTGCATCCCTGGGGAGCGGGGTCCACACAGTGCCCTGCTCCTGCCTCACACCACCTCCTCTGCCACATCTGCATCACCAGGCCATGGCGTAACATATTGTACTCTTTAGGAAACAAGCTCAGCGCTCCTGGAATTAGAATCTGAGTGACGCTGGCTGAATCATAACCTTTAAAAAATAGCAGGTTTGGTTTTTTGTTCTTTTTTTTTGTCTATTTTTCCACAGTGGAACAAAGCCGGATTTAAAGGTCTGCTGTGGGTGGATGATTGCAACCCTTGATCCCCAGCCAGAAGCATTACATTACATAAAGAGTTTTTTTTCTTCATTAGGAATTAATCTGTGCTAACCAACTGTCAGCTGCTGGTAACGAGCGTTTATTAACGTGCTGCTCTCCCCGGACTAGGGGCATTTAACTGACTTATTACATTAGATGTAATATGAAAATGCACTTACCCATATCCCAGGCATTCACGTGGCCCAGCTTTCCGCCTGTCTGCCCACGCATGTGCTGGTGCAGGGGAGCGAGGGCAGCCAGGCAGGGCAGGGCAGAGCCTCAGCCATCCTCCTGCCTCCCTGCTGCCTGGCTGCAGGACGTAACCTCAGCTCACCAGCAGTCGAGCTGATAAAAGGGACCAGTCTGTGAAAGTCCTGCTTTGGATTATACTGGGGGCATTATTTGCCTCCACAGCAGGAACCAAAGTTTGCAGCAATGCTGTAGGCATGGAAAAGCCCTTCTGTGCATTTATGGAATGCATGAGTTCATTGATGGTTAAGTCATCGGTTTATTCTGCCCGGTGGGAGTTTTTTAAAATGTTCAATACGAGTCACTTCTGGGCTACAGGTAATCTTAACAGGTGCTATGGAAAAGCCGGGGCTGTTGTGTATGAAAGCGTTCCCACCTCTCGGCAGTACAATGAAACATTTAATGAAATAGATGAAAAACATAGACACACAAAAAAAACCAAAACAAAAATAAACCACCAAGAAAAAATCAAATTCCAATTCAAAGCATGCCACTTCTTCTGCAGAAGGAAATGGTAGATGCAAGCAGGGCTTGTATGGCTTGATAGCGATAGGACAAGGAGAAATAGTTTTAAACTAAGAGACGGTAGTTTCAGGTTAGACATTAGGAAGAAATTCTTTACTGCGAGGCTGGTGAGGCACCGGAGCAGGTTGCCCAGAGAAGTTGTGGATGGCCCAGCCGTGGAGATGTTCAAGGCCAGGTTGGATGGCGCTTTGAGTGACCTGGTCTAGTGGAAGGTGTCCCTGCCCATGGCAGGGGGATTGGAACAAGATGATCTTTAAGGTCCCTTCTAACCCAAACCATTCTATGATTGAAGTAAGGCTGTTGTGAGATTTTTCTGTAAACAAACTGGAGGACCTTGAGGAGGGTCTCAGACCAAGTGTAGGTCACTTCGTCCAGGGAAGTGAAGAGCAGGGGAAACACGAGATATATCTGCACAAATTCAGGTACATAAACTTTCCTTCATACCCACAGGGCATGACAGACCCGGCAAGGGAGGTTGAGCCGGGCTACTGGTGAACACTTCCTAATTTTAAGGCTGATTAATCACAGGTAGGAGCTCCCTGGGGAGGCTGTGGCATTGCAAGTGCTTAAGAGCAGTCAGCGCAAGCTCCTGCCAGAAATAGTTTAAATGCGGTCAATGATGCCTCCAGGCACAGGAGCATCAGCTGCCTGGTCCCCCCCACAGCCCTGTTTGGCCTGACTGTTGTGGCAGTGCTTGGCATGGCAGCCTTGTCCTGGTGGTGGGGACGTGTCCCAAGACCCTCATTCCTTGGCCAGGAAGGTGTCGGTGCTGGAGCTGGGTTGAGCCTTGCTGTGCCATGCCTGAGACCTGGCACACCCTGAGCCCTAGTGCCATGTGTGTGTGCTCTGCCCAAGCACTCAGGAACCCAGCTCAGCAGCTTCACTCTCCTTACTCTTCCTGACCCTTGAAAAATATTTTTCAGCCTCTTTCTCTCTTCGGCTTGTTTCTGGGTCATTCCTGATCTCCTCTCACAGCCTTATGGGGAGCAGAAACAAGGATCAGGGTACATGTGGGAATTAACAGCTGGTCAGCAAGCCTGTCTGAGTCTGAGTCTGACATTGTTTTCAGCACAGTCTGTTTCTACCTGTGAGAAACTTAGTCGAGAGAAGCAAGAAATTCAAAACAATAGAGGGAGAAAACAGCAACACAGCTGCAGCTAGTGTTTTCTTGGATGCTTGGAATACCTGTGTTGTAGATAACTAATAATAGTATGGTGTAGTTAAAATAGCCAATGAATCTACTGTAGTAGTTAAACAACCAATAGATGAGTAACATAAATAATAAACATACAAAAATGTACATGTATGACACTGGCTTTTCGGAATAAAGAGTTTTTGCCTGCACTCGATGCTAGAACTTGAGTGTGTCGTGTCTGCCTCGACTGCTACAGGTAGACACCAGGAGACAGTTGGAGGGGTGTCTGTTTGGCATGTGAAGCCTTTGACTTCATTACCTGCTCTACTGACAGCAGGAGCTGGGGAGGCTGGGATGAGAGATGGATGAGGTGCTTGGGGCATTGAGGGACCTCCAGGTTCAGGGAGGCAGCTGGGAAATGGCACCAGGGGTAGTTTAACACCACAGTGCTGAGCCTGGACAGGCAGCTGAGCCTGGAAGCTCGTGAGAAAGGAACATCACAGCATGCTGCTCCATACAGGCTGAGCCAGGGCCCAAAGACATGCCCTGGAGTGGCCATGAAGCTTTGGGGCAGCCTCCGTACTGGAAATGGATGTCCTGGAAGCAACTGTGAGCATTTTAGAGCTTGGGTGGCAGCTTAGCAGCATGGGATGGAGAGACTGAGGAATGAAACTCTGGGTCTAAGGCTCATCCTGCATGGCTGCTCCAGTCCTGGGTGCACTGGTGGCCCTCCTGTGGGTTGCCTCCTGGACCTACACCCACCATCTGGCTGGGCCGTGACACCTCTCACCGTTGTGTGTTGTGCATCCACACAGCCTTGATTGAGACCTGAAGTGAGGGTAAGCCTTGGACTTCTTTCTGAGGCTGCTTCCTTCTCTGTGAAATCTAAGCAAATTTTAATTTTTCTTATTTTGCCGGGCTGTTTTACCTCTTCCCAATTAAGTCATTTCAGCTAATTGGATTCATATTGTAAGGAAACCTTACAGAGTTTGTATTTGTGAAGCAGCCTCGATGGTTCCTTCCCTTGGCAGAGCACCAGCACAAAGGTGTTTTGCACTGGAGCTGTTAGTCACTTGTTTTCATGGCCTTTGTCACCAGCTGAGACGTGGGAAGAATCCTGACATTCTGCAATATTTACGTCAGCTGCCAGAGAACTGAGGAGGAGAAAGCACAAATATTACAGCTGTGATTAAAGAAAAGCTGGAGAACTGAGGAGCAGCTAATGGCTTGGCAAAATACTGCCTTTGGCACAGTCACAAAATTAATTTCATTTGGGGGGGGAGGAGTTTTTTCCTCTTCTTGACTCTTTCAAGTCAAGAAAGACTTGAAAAGTCTTTTTTCCTCTTTTCTAAGGAAGCCATGTCCTGCTGAGCACTGCCTTGCTGCATCTCCAGGAGGGTGGGTAAGAGATGGGGAGAGCCCTTCTGTGGGAGGCTGAGTGTGGGGAAGGGAAAGCTGATGGGCAGCATTGTTCCTGGACAGTGTTACTGCTCGACAGCATCAGTGCTGGGCAGCATTGTTCCTGGACAGCATCACCAGACAGCTCCAGGCAGTCCTGTGCAGGTTAATGAGGCACAGAATTGCACAGAGCTGCTGCCCCAGACTTACTCTGTGAGTGGCGGTGAAGGCTTACGGCAGCTCAGCAAGTGCCATTTCCATTCAGCAGCTCAGTTCAAAGTCGAGTTGCATCTCCTGCATCATTTAGGGCACAGAGTGCCCAAGAGCCTGGGACAAACCATTTGACCCCAAGTAATCAACAGCACCTTCCATTTCAATCCTTTCATTTGCTTTCTGTGTCATACTCCAGCCCTTCTCCAAACAAAGGAGCCCTTTGAAGCAAGAGCTCCTCCTCCTCTTCCTCTCCTAGGTCACCACTGGGATGAAAGGAAGGTCTGATGTGGGAGGAATCTGACAGGAAGATCCTGCAAACAGCCACCACTTTTTCCAGACTGAGCACCAGCCTCCCTCATGGATGGAACACACAGGGAGAGCCCCCACCTCAGCCTCAGAATAAGAGAAACACTTTTTCCAGCGTGCCACCCTGGGAGCACCTCAGAGACCTTTGGGGCAGGGGGCACTGACCCCATAAAGAAAGTATCTCACAGAGGCACAGAACATGGGCCGAGCCCTGAGGAAAAGTCCTTTGTCACCTCACCCAGGGTGGCAGTTTGCATCCATGGCGCCATCATGGATGGTGGCGGTGGTTAGGGTGATGGCCACCTCGGTGGTTAGTGTCTCCAGGTCTGGCCAAGCAGGAGTTTCCTTTCCTCCTCAGAGAGTCTTACAAAGTCCCCCCCAGCACTGCACCTGAGCACCCAACAATGTGTTAGATGTCAAGGCCTCTATCTTGTGCGAGTGATAGGATCTTTCTCCTGTGCAGCTCCTTGGAGAGCATCTTGTGTCCCTGCCCACCAGGTGAATAACTCTGCCTCTCCTGTTTTGTGGAACAGCAGCTCTCCTGAAACTCTAGATGCAAAATGAGCAGTATTTTTACTTGGAGGTTGCTGCAATTATAGTCTGTGCAGAGCACTGAAGGTCTCCTCCCATCTGTACCTATAGAAATGTGGTCATTATGCACCTTAATAAGAAAGGTTTAAAATTTCATGGTTGAAATTAATTTGGACCCTAATAAAAATCTAGATAAAACGGAAAGAGCCAGGAGGCTAGAGAATTTCACAGCTCTAATGTTCTGTCCTGTTTCCCAAAATATATTTGTTCAAGTAATTCAAACTGTCGTTACAATTATCTTGTCCTTTCATTTCCCTCTCTGAATTCCCTCTAAGCTAAACACACAATTTTCTTCTATAAATCTGCGTGACAAGTAGAGCAGTAAAATCTTTCCTTATTTTTTTTCCACATCATTTATATGCATTTTGCATGGGTTGAGTTGCCAGGCATTTCTCCTAAGCTAATTTCTATGGTTGCAAGTGCACATATCCACACTCAGAGACCCCTAAAAGACTTGTGGAATAAGTCCGATTTGGACAACTGGCCAAAAGGAGTCTTCAGCATTTTCTCAAAGGGAGGAAATCTTACAAATCAGGTGTCAAATCTGGGTACATCTGAGAGCTGTACGTATCTCTCTGTGTTGGTGTGGAGGGGACTCTGCCCGAGACTGCCGCAGGCACATGGCTCCTGTGTGAAAGCCTGACCAAGGACCAGCGAATGACACACAGGGCCAGAACTGAGCCCAAACCTCTGGCCAAAATAGCTACACCAGCTGCACTGCACCACCTCTCATGGCTACCCTCTGGCAGGGATCCCACCCCTTCTGGCAGAAGATAACCTTTTCATGCCCAAACCAAGGAGTGCCACACAGTGATGTGTGATTCCCATGCACCGAGTGCCTCAGGAAAGTTGGATCCCCTCACCTTTGCCTCCACAGCAGGCTCTGCTCAGCCTGGCAGTTGCTCCCGTCCTTCCACAAGAGCTGGGTGCCAAGAGCGGCACCTTTCCCCTACTTGTGTGCAATTTCCCTTCTCTCTTCATCTGCAATGATAATTCCTCTGACCAGGAAAGTAATGACCCTGATACATTATTTCAAAAGTCATTTTTGCAAAGTAATTAATCAGCTTAATGTGGGACTGGATTACATTTTAATTTTAATAGTGCTAAATTCTTGCTGTTTTTTAAATAAATTTTCCTGCTCTTTACATTTCAGCAGGGCAGTATCTCACTTAGGCTGTACCTTGCTGTAATCCCTCCACTGTGGAAATTTGACAGACAATAACCATTATTCAGTGGTTCGGGCATCAGCCTCATCCATGCACATTTATTTTAGTTCCATAAGGCTGCATTAGGGATTATAGCTGAGATCTGGTAGCTGGGACCTCGGAGCAGTTTTATCTTCCATCGGGAAGTGTGGAGACAGTGTTTTCAAAGGCACGCAGTGGGAATTAAATGAAAAGTTCTCATTTGTAGTCAAACAGAGATTGAGATATATACCAGTCACTTGATCTTTTGAAAATGTGCCATCGATTGTAAAGCAATTATTAAACTTTCTTCAGTTGTGGGTTGCAGTTTTCACAAAAGGTCTCCATAGCTTATAACTGTAATTAACAGCTCCCTTTTCCCAAAGAGCTCTGCATACTTCAAAGCACTCGCATGCTTCGACATCATTCCTTCCACCTTTTGAAATGTTTTTTACTTGAAATCTATTACAAATGAGGTGTTTATTCAAATCCTTTGCCCCGGGTATCAGCTCATAGGTAACAGATTTCCAAACAGAATTAAAATCACATTTTAAAGTTCACAACATGAAATCAACTCTTTTCCACTCTTTCCATCTGTTATTTTATTACCAGGTTTGATTACAGCAATCAACACAGTGGATTGTACCCATTGTACACGTTTAGCATCAGCATTGCTTGCATCCTTCTCAACACCTCATTTTTCAGAAGAAAAATGTAAGAGAACCCATATTTTTTGCCAATACCTGATTTCTTGGCCCTTGGCTGACAATAAGATCCTTTTTTCCATTCAACATAGTAAGTTTTCTGGGCATAATAAATGGTAATTTAAGTACAATATATTACAATTTCATATGTGGGCACTATTTAACATAGGTACACATCCCAGCGTCTTCTTTTGTTATAGATTATGCCTGCATACACATTATACATATGTGCACATAGGTATATAGTTACTTTTTCTCAAAGACATGATTTGGTTAGAAGTAAAATTACAATGGAGCCAGACCTAAAATGAGCAGAGCTGACGCTTTTTCTCTTTGCAGTTGGACCAGGTTGTCCAGAGAAGGCATTTTCATCAGTGATCTCAATTTGCCCAGATCTCCTGTGCACTTCTGAAAATCCTGTATTTCAGTAGGTTCAATGTCCATCTGCTCAGTGCCTCACAGAACTGGGTTGTATCCACCAAACAGCATTCAGAGCCCAGCTTCAGGCACTCTCTCTCAAAACATTGGTTGGATCTGGCAACTGGAAGTTAAACAGTGCTCATGGAGTCTCTTGTAATCCAGGCAAAATCGAAGGTGAAATATGTTGTCAATACCATACTTCAAATATTTGTTATAGCTTCATGCCTAGCCACTCTCCTCTGAATAAACAGAAAAATACAATTCATAATGCTGACTGAAGGAGAAGTCTTGGCTCTATTTGCATCTATACTTTTCATTTTCATTAATAATAAGCTTAAGTAGTGCCTAAGATAGAGGAGGGATTTTTTTTGCTTTAGTGGAAAAATACCCTCTTGATAGTTTCATAGGCTGATAAAAGCAGACATAAATCTCTATCAGTTATGTGCACATGCAAATAAAATAGCAGTAAGGTATCCTCTCCAAAAGATGCTTGTTAGACATTAAAACTACAGGGAGTGCTAGTACAAAGATGATAGGACCTAGAGGACATCTCTGCCATCATATAACTTCTAAGGGAATAGGAGGTGTAATAAAAAGAAATGGCAAAGTAAAGCACTAGGACTTCCTGGGTTTTGTATGCCAGGAGGCATTATTCATTGACAGCACTCACTTTTTGGCTGTTTGTCAACATTTATCCCTGGTTTAGTGTCATTGTAATGCAGGGGAGTTGTTACAGCATCATAAGGCAGGAGAGATACCTGCTTTCTGCCAGCTGGACTGGTTCAGAGGATGCATTTAAGAACTCACTGGTAACTAATACAAAACTGGATTCCCACTGGGTGACCTGCTCAGAAATCATAAGCATGCCCCACATGTGCTAACTAAGCATATTAAGCCCCTCTGCACCTTATGAGGTAGGTAAATCCTAATGTTCCTCACTCTCTAGATGGAGGAGCTGAGGCACTGGGAGGTTAAATGGCATGTGCCACGGGTAATGCTGAAAGACTGGCAAAACAGGAGGGCACAGGAACCAAGTTTCTCACTCCCTGAACTCTCTGGTGACTTCATGGTGCAGTTCTGCTTCCTTTCCCCGGCAAAGGTCCCTTTGCTGCACTGTCCTGCTGCCAGCTGGGACATGGGCTCCTGTTTTACACTCAAAACTGCTAATGCTGAAGAATGCACTGTTATGCCCGGCTTTAACATCTCAAAAATGAGTTGTCTATTTCTTTAATATTCTTTGTGTCTTTCTTGTAGTGATCTCCACCTCTCAATGTGAGAAGTATCCAGGTTTCAGCTCCATGAGCAATGAGTGGTAAATGCACTGAGCTGGTGGCTCAGGAGACAAGTGACAAGCTGGGCAATCCTGCCCCTCCGACACTGTCCTTCCTCTTCTTGCCAGCAATTTCAGGGCTGTGTTTTCTTACTTTTACGACCAGACAGAACTCCATCCATGTCAGTTATTAACATGGCTGATTAAAGGGGAACATAGTTGTTAATTTTAGCTTCTCTCATCAATTTTGTTTCCACTAAATCGGTGCCATCATCAGCTTGACTTAGGCAGTAATATTGGAGGCACAAGGGAAAACCCAGGTATTGTTGACAGCCAAGAGTTGACATTTCTCTGCCACCTTCTACATCCCCTGAGATTTGAGATGTAAGAATTCCTGCTATGGTAAGAAGAAAATTTCATGTGCCAACAAATAGTTACGGTTACATCAGTATTTTTGCTTGCTTTTTCTTTATTCTAACCTCAGTCCTGGCCCTTCACATTACAAGCTCTGCCCCCACTGCTCAGTTTCAGCTTGGTAAACAAGTGTTTTGATGTACATAATCTCCATGACATCCAAAAAGCCATGGTGTTTTCTTAAAATAAG
Organism: Oreocharis arfaki; assembly: GCA_013398015.1. NCBI lineage: Eukaryota > Metazoa > Chordata > Aves > Passeriformes > Paramythiidae > Oreocharis > Oreocharis arfaki. The sequence continues at coordinate 1,460,364 of VZRR01011317.1, read as the reverse complement.
GGGCACACAAACCTGAGCATCGCTGTCTTGTTGCTGTCATGTTTCTACATTTGGGTTTTGCTGTCAGCATTGTTAGCAAAGGGAAGGGAGATATCATGGGATAGGAAAAGAACTGCCAAGCACATAAGCTTGTTACAGTGCTGTGCAGCAGCTTCAAAGGACTTACACAGACCTTGGACCCACAGTATTATTCTTGGCCATTTAATCTCTGACAGGCCTCTGTTTCTGCAGAGAGGTTCTGGCAGACATGTATCCCTTTTGATCCCAAAAGCCTGAACAGAAGGGCATTGTGTTGATTGGGAGAGGCACACTGGGATATATAGTTTGTCTGTGGGCTGCACTTTGTAATCTGGAAAAAAACCCTGCCAACTCAAACATACCACCTGTGCTCTGTAATCAGCCCAGCTGATCCAGGCCAGTCAGCTGCCCTAATGATGTTGATGAAGGTCCTATCCAGAGAGAAAGAAGAATCTGTACCCTTAAAGGAGGTGTTCCTCACAAAACAATGAAAAAATTATGTTTATATGCCAAAGAAAACAGAATTTTTGCAATGCAAAAGAATTTGCTCAAAAGCAGAGATTTTGTGAAGGGAAGTGCTCATTCAGTTTCCTTACAGGAGCTGCGCTGTCCAGACCTCCCCATGCAAGTTGCATTTATTTAATTCCTTACAGCTCACATGAGCACTGTCTTTGGTTGTCCATAGCACAGCAGGCACCACCAGCGTGGCCAGCCCCAAACAAGCATCCAGCACATTTGGGTGTATGGTGGACACGTATTTTCAAGTATGAGAAATGGCATGTGTCATAAAGCAAAAGGGAGCAGGGCTGTGGGTTGGAAATCAACAAGCACAGCAAGCTCCTCCATGAGGCCTGTGCATGGAATTGCCTCCTGGAGGACGTGTCCTCCCCTTTACCCTTCGAAGAAGCAATAAAATAATCAGGTTTCTGGCTTTGTGTCCAGATTAGACAAAAAAAGTACCAACAAAAGAGTGTTTTGTAGATGTCTTCTGATTCAGTCACTGCTTAGCCAGCATGCTTAGCTAAAGACAGACCAATATATCAAATTAAAAACAATGTAGGTGCCTGGGAATATTAATCTTGAATATTTATCAATTGCATGAGTGTTCTGAATGATGCGCAAGCCCACGTGGCCCTTCAGGCCTCTCTTCCTTGATGAGTTAGATTCATTGCTCATAGCTAAATGCACAACCACCTTTTCTGGTTTTTCTTCCTCTGGTACCATCTGGCTTCTTGTATACCCTGCCAGGCTGTTGGCATCAGATTCACTGCAGTTTCCATCCAGCATCATAGTTTTTGAGTGAGGTATTCCACATGAACATGAAAACTAGGGACATAAAAAAGAAATAAAGCTGGATATTGGAAAAACACATAAGAAACATAAATTATGCCTTTCTATTAACAGACAGCTTGTAACAAGTTGAGCTCGAAATTTTGATTGAGTTATTTTAAGCTTCTCTTTAAAAAATACTACTATTTTTTTTCTTGTTTTCAAAAGGAATAAATAGGGTTTATCTCTACTGCTTGGATGAGCAGCTTCAGAAAAGATTAGAACAATGCTTTAGCAGACGTATAGTCTAAGCAAAAGGTTTTCTTAGCTAGCTGTTGTTCAGGCTTACTGTCTTGAGATTCCTTATTTTTCATTCTTTGTTTTTATAAATATTCATGGACAAGATGCAGTTTAATCTGTGGAAATGGCTTATCTAGAACATGTTATGGGAAGAAAAGGGCCAAGTTCTGGTTTTACAGATACATGTTTCCTTTGTAAATCTGATTTTAAGCCAAGCAGAGGACCAGCTAAAAGCAAAATGTAAAATCCCAGCTCTGTTGGAGCTAATATCAAAACTTGCATTGACTTCAGCAGCACCAGCACACATTCCACAAGCCTAAAAAAATCCAATGAATACAGATAGAATTTTGAATAGGAAATGCAGTCTTCTACCATTCAAAACCTTCAGTTTTCCTGTCCCAGCAATATGGATTATGTATTTACATGCAATGAAAACAGACTCCAAAACCTCCTTTCTGCTTGGAGTTCCTGTCTCTGATTTCCCACAGACCAATTTCCTCACCCAATAATACTTCTGACCCTCCACCAACTTTGATGTGTGCATTTTACAAGAATTTGTTTTCAAGGATATGTTCAGCTAAAGCAAATGTATATATCTGAATATATATATACACATATGTAAAAATGTGTACAACATCAATATGTAATATTCAGGATGCCATTGGAAAACCCTGCAGTCAAGGCTTTCCCTTCAAATTATTTAAACAACAGATCACATTGCTTATTGAAAACCTTAAAATCGACTTAAGGATTGTTTTCTATGTTCTTGGCATGACCAAAAGATTTGGTATCAGCAGGTTATGTCAGAAAAACATGACAAGTTAGTAGCCCACTTACTTTACTTTTTTTGAGCACACCATGAGTACAACTGAACATCCATTGGGTTTCAAGACATATTTTATTCTAAACAGGCACACTTGAAAACCCCACACCCCAAAACCAACAAAACCAAACCAAAACAGAACAAAACCATAGTGAAGCTCCCCAAAAAGGACTGTAACGATTTAATCCCAGCTGGCATCTAAGCGTTATGCAGTCACTCACTCAGCCCACCCTCCCCCCTGAACTCCAGAGGGTTGTGGAGAAGAATCAGGAGTAAAACTTGTAGATTGAGATAAGAACAGTTTAATAACTGGAATGTGTTCTAGGGTGTGGAATATCCCTTTGGCTAGTTTGGGTCACCTGTCCTGGTCATGTTCACTCCCAACTTTTTTGTTTGCCTCCTCACTGGCAGAGCATAAGACACAAAACCATCCTCGACACAGGACGAGCACAACTTAGCAACAACATCAGTGTGTTACAACATTATTCTCACGCAGGATTCAAAACACAGCACTGTACCAGCTACTGAAAAGACACTAACTCTATGCCAGCCAAAACCAGAATAATACCAAACAACAAAAAAAGCCACAGGGGAGAATTACACATCAGGCTCTTGATCCCGAACTGACAGGTCCAGGAGCTGGTGGCTGGGTGTGAGGGACAGCAGTTACAAGAACAAGCTAATTGCTGCAGGATTCAGAGGAGAAAGCAACTCTGCAGATTTACTGTCAGCCCCCAGGTCAAATTACAGTTCCCATGGCTTCATGCATGCATGCTGACAGTCACCTCTATGGACAAGAGAGCCTGATGTGCTAGAAACCCACCTCCACAGAACCTAAAATTATGCTCATCCTCATAGGCACATACCCACAGAGGTGCACTGCAAAATTTCACCCTGCAGAAATTTTAGCCTATGTCTACAATAAGAATTCAAAGACTGCCAAAGAGCTTCCTTGGGCATGGGTATGCCTCTGACAATACTATTAGAGTGTCAGAAACGTCTCTGGCCTGAATTTTGTCCAGCCCAGCTGATGCATTAGGATTTTAGCTTTTATACTTTTCGTGTCCTGTAATTCTTTAGTGTATAAATCTAAACTCCACATAGACTGTTAGCTACTCTTCTCCCATTTTGGTCAGACAAAACAATTCCTCTCTAGGCCTGAAACTCAAGGACACCTTACTGTCTCAGGTCCTGAGGAACGTAAACAAAGGTGAGTTGGGGGGAAGCAAACTGGGGATAAATGAAGCTGTAATTGGAGGATTAACCCCCAATATGAAAATGGACCAAACTTATAAAAGTGTGAAAAACCCGTGACCGGTCATCCATTTTGGGTGTAGCCCCTGGGGGTTCGACTGCCCTAATGTACCTGAAAGCCTTTCAATAAATATACTTGCTTTTATTCGCTTAATTTTCGCTCGCCTCTGTTTTTAGGTAGTCCCAACGAGGCACCACAGCAAGCACTGAAAAGTTCCCAGGTATGGGCTGGGAATAAGCATAGGGCCACAGACCTTTTGCCACAGGCATTTCGCAGCAGCTCCTGTGATCTTGAGGAAGAGAAGGTTTAGTTTTAGATACGGTATGTCTTTGTCCCTGGCACACTTAATTTCTTAATGTAGACATAACATAGAGCTCTTCTCTGGGCAGCCTTACATGTTTGTGCTGGATTTTTTGGGTCTTTCATAGGGGAGCAGCAGTGGCTGACAAGATCTACGTTTTCTGTGAGAAATGTCTCTTCTGCTTCTTCAAGAGCTTCTTCCTCAAATAATGCTGTTTATTATCTCTGTTGCCATTTCCCCTACTGAGGAATAATATTGTCACACGTTGAAGACTGGATACAATATTTTCCCTTTTGTAGTAAAAAGGCACTTGCTGAATATAGAATTCAATGTACAAAACTCAATAAAGGGCAGATTTATGATATAAGTAACAAGCTACACCACCACTGGATGTGGGAAAACATTCCAGAAAACTTAGAAGAAAATTTAACAAACCCTCTCAAGTTCATTTCATCCCTCTAGTTCAGTTAAAAACAAAAGGAGAAGAGTTTTCATCTTTTAAAAAACCATACAGGTTTATTCTAGGCAAGTCAAACCTAGCAAGGATGTTTCCTGTTACTTCCCATGACCTGTCAAGACACCGTATTCTTCAGACAGCGGAAGCCTGAGCAGGGCTGGCTAAAATGGCACAGACCACTGCTAAGATGCAGCAAGTCAGACACACTGGAGTCGCTGTGCTGGCACAGAGCATCTCTACCTTGTGTTGCAGAGAACTGCTGGGCCTCTAGAAGGGGCATAGATACATTAAGATACTCAGGACCTGTTCAAGTAGCTTTCCAGAATCGTAATGCTGCTGAGAAGGCCTTGAAGAGAGGTAAAATTTCATCACAGAATTCTGGCAAATTTATCTAATTGGTTTTTTAAATACAAATTACATTACATTTTTTTATGGTATGTCAACTGGGCAAGGTGCTGGGATGTTATGTGGCTTGTGCTGTTCTTCAAGAAAGTCATAGGAAGAAGAGGGAGGGAAGAGAAGGACATGCAAAACCAAAAGAGTAGTCCAGAGAGGGAAAGAGCATGCTGAAATTGTATGAAAGATGATGTCTGCACTGTCATTTCCAACAAGCTTATACAAATTTCTCCAGGAGTCAAAGACAGTAGGTTACCAATATTACCAGTAGACCAATGCGGTGAGTTCCTACTGGGAAGAAAGAAACTGTAAAATATGGTGATGTCCTGGGTGTATGGGGACTGAAAACAATTTGGTCCCAAGCCTTAGTGTTCAAAAGGCAATGGTGCTTCGTGTAATCACAAGGAAGAAGGTCTGTAAGATACTTCAGGCTGGAAAGGATTTCAGGGGATCTCTAGTCCTATGTCCTGCCCACAGCAGGGCCAAGCTGCTCCGGACTGTACCTGGTCGGGTTGTGAAACACTCCTGGGATGCAGGATAAGACCTTTCATAGCACATTAAGAAGTACAAGCATAAACTTTGCTGAGTGTTGTTTGTGCTTGGTAATGGGGAACACCTCCCCTATTACATCCATTAAATCCAGTTTCCAGAGTAAAGCTGCCTATAGAGGGAGGAAATTAATTAGCTCCAAATAACACCTTTAGCTTACTAAACAGAAATCGTGGCAGCTGCAGTGAATATTTTATACTTTCCCCTCTTGCCTCTTCCCTCACAGTTCCAGGCTGCACTCTTTCCCAGTTCAGATCACTCTCTTCTCTGACGTTTCTATGAAGACCCGTAAGATCAAATCCTGTTTTCCTGTGTTAGCAATTCAGCCTGAGGTGGAGCAGTCTAAACAGACCCAATTACGTGCATGGTTGTCACTGTTTTCCCATTAAAAGACAGTCAATATAAAGACCAGGTCAGCTGTAAGGAAAAAAGAGGAATAAATGGATGAACAAAAGTTTTTCTCACCCTCTCCTGCAGTTTCCTCTCCTTCCTCTCTTGCACCGATGTCAGGTAATTCACAGCTGCATATTCCAACACCGAGAGGAAGACAAACACAAAACTGACCCACAGGTAAATGTCCACTGCTTTGATGTAGGAAACACGAGGCATGGAGGCATTCACCCCAGTGATGATCGTGGACATGGTCAGCACGGTGGTTATCCCTGGAAAGAACCAAGAGAAAGAAATGTTATTGACTGATACAGTCCGTAAGGTTTTTTGTCTCTAGAAAAACAGAAATTATGGTCTACACGATGCTCTAAAAGATGTTCAATATGAAATAAATGTGTGTTAAGTATCTGTTCTGCCAGTGCAGTACTGTTCCCCTGCCCACATTTTTGTGGTCATGATGGGTTAAGTTTTGAGGAGCGATGGAGCAGTCAACATTTTGCATTTACCAAACAGCATTTAACTCCCTCCTTAACCTCCAGGGTCTAAACACAATGCTGTTAAAACAAATTTTTAACACACCCAATCCTAAGGTCGGGTCTGCTAAGACCAGTGGTGACAAGGACTTCTGTCTCCCAGCTTTACTAATCTGTGTTACAGCTTCATTCTTAAGACCGCAACACTTTCTGTCCTGAGCTACATATAAGTGAGGAAGACTGCTCAGTGATGAAGGACTCAAGACAAAGTGCAAGTTATACATTATATTAATCATCAGACAAAACCACCATTTTCTTGCACAATAATATCTTTAACCAGCAAAATGAACAGTTCCCTTTCCTGCCAAAACTTTCATGTTCAAAGCTTTTCACACAGCCATGGCTTGTTGCAGTTGTTCTCACCCAAAGAGACTCTGGCAGGAACTGCTCGTCGGTCGATCCAGAAGGACACCCAGGACAACATGACCATGAGAGTGGCAGGGAAGTAGGTTTGAAGCAGGAAGAAGAAGATGTGTCGGCGTAGAGTGAAGTTTATATAGAGGCGATTGTACCAACCTTTGAGAGAGGAGGAAAGCCAGAATCGGTGAGATCAGCCTGGACAGTAGGCACAGAGAGACAAGATCTTTCTTCTGTTCTTTTATTTCCAAGACTAGTAAAACAAGAAGCTGAGCTTTCAAACAGGCTGTGGAGACTACATTTCAGTGATATAATCCCAACTGCTCTCACGAGCAGTTAATACAGCATTAGGTTTAGCAATAGAATGAAATCAGGAAAGGTCAATACCCGTGCTACTGTAGAAAGCCAGTCTCGATGTGGTGTGGAATTTTTGTATCAAAAACTGAGACAAAGAAATTTTTTCAGTTTTCAGAGATTCATTCCCATTTTTCCAATACAGCATCAGATCTTCATCAGTGTAAGCATCTTAGGGAAAGAAGAAATACAATGTGATATGACTTTATCCTAGAAGTTCAACAAAAGTTAATACATCCAGTCTTTGGCATGAACTAATGCCACAAATAAGTTTGCCAACAGCAAGGGAGTTCAAAAGATCTTGTCATATAATGTACCATGACAACAACAAAAATCCAGGTCATCCTGATTCAAGAAAACAAATCCTCTTTTTACTCCACATTGAAACGACAGCTAGAATGGCACTCTTCTGAACATCACAGACCAAAAATAGACAATAGCTCAGGAAATAATCATGGATAAAACACTTTAATTGAGAGGAAGGACAAAGCATAGATACTCGAAACTGTCTTAGAATGATAAAAGCAAAAAGAGCAGGTGAGAAGCAAAAGCCCAGAAATACGTTAAAAATGTAAATTAAAAACTTACAGAATTTGTGCACTAAGTAACAGGAATGGGGAATGAGAAGGGGGTTATCAAGATGGTCAGAGACTGGAGCACATGGCTTAAGACAAGAAGCTGGGGGAGCAGGGCTTGTTCAGCTGGGAGAAGAGCAGTCTGTGGTGGGGTCCAGCTGCTGCCCTGCTGATGGTCATGGAGAAGGTGGCACCAGCCTTTTCCCAGATGCTTTGACAAAATGGAGAATGAAAGGACAAGAGACGAGGGATGCAAGTCTCAGCAGAGGATTGTTCCCAGACAGGTAAAATGAAACATTTTCAGGATCAGGGCTGTCAAATATTTGAGTAAGTTGCAGAGAAAAGTTGTGGAGCCTGAATTACCTTGCTCAAAATCCAACTGGACACAGCCCCAAGCAACCCATCATAAAGAACTCCCTGCTCTCAGCAAGGTATTTGAGCAGCTGACCTCAAGGTCAATGAAAATTATCCCCTGACTCTGATTCTGGTTTTTTTGCAGAGGAACATTCAGTTAAATAGCTGGGAGGACCTCAAAACAACTAGATGTTGGTCTTGCCATACAATGGAGACAGTCTACAAAACATTTTACTGTTCACATTACTTTCTCCACAGAACAACTCCTTCCCAAAGAAGCTGAGCCCAGATCACAGGGTTTGCAGGACCAGGATTAGGTCACAGGATGTTTTCCTTGCAAATTCCTGTCTTGCAGAATAAGGGCTAGATACACAATACTGCTGAGTCAATAGAAGGACTCCTAGTAACTCTGATGAACTATTTTTTCAGGCTCTAAAACAGACAGTACTCTGTAACATGTCCAGGGGAATGTTTGTGCAGCCAGCCATGGAGCACATCTAGCTAGAAACACGGATACAACGTACAGCTTTCCAGCTCCAGAGAACATGTCTGAGAGTCCAAGGGGAAGCGGCTGAAGTCCATGTTGCACATTGATGTCACTGTGACCCTAGAAATTGAAAATGAGAAAAGCTGGTTTCTATGAGGAGCAATCAAGTGAGAATGTTATTGCAGATAATTATTCTGCAGCCCTAAAGCCAGCAATTATGCACAATGTGAGCAAAAAATCCACAGGAAAATGCCTACCAATTCTCCAAGTTCAAGCCAGAGGGACTCTACACAGAAACTCCAAAGAAAAATATAATTTCAATATCTGTCAAGGAACTAAAGCACTATCTTGGTCATTACTGATGTACTAATGTCAGTACAGATATTTCCACTATGTTTTATATCCAACTATTTGCCTACAAGACTACAATATAAAGTAATTTCACCATTTACATTTGAAGATTCCCTTATGTGCAGTTTGATTAAGGTTTCCTCATTTTCCCCATTGCTCAGTTCCCTCCATAGTCACTCCCAGAATACCCAAGCCTGAGGAATATGACTATCCTTATTGCAAGCCACAAAATTCCTCCAGTACATATATTATTAAGGCAAAAGCAGTTTCTTACAACTCTTGATAAACCCTTTTAATCTAGGGGTGCATTTCTGGGCAGGGGGTGTAAAAAGGGTGCAGCTGGTTTTCAGCAAGTGAGATTTGCTTCTGTTGTGTCTTAGCTAAAGAGCTGCAGCAATCACAGCTCCAGTTTCTAAACTAGTCCAGTTGTGCACAATGTTACGTAAGATATTTTCCAGTGGGTCAGTGAACTTTCTCTTGCAGACAGATTTACAGCAGAGCTCCCGGTTTAGGAGGGGCAAATCAGCTGTGACTCATCGTTTCAGAGGACAACTTACGTTGGCTGGGACCATTTGCTAGATTCATTGCAGACGTCGATAAAGAACGTTTCCTCTGTTCCAGGGATTGTGATCCAAATCCTACCCTGACCTACGCACTCATCACCCCTGAAAGGCACATACTGTTCATTTTGACTATAAACTAGAGCAAAATTTTGCCATATTTGCAAAATTTAAAGAATGCTTTTGAGGATACACTCCAGAAGGTGTCCTGCAACAATGACCTCCCCTAACTGTGTAGCATTTAAGCATTGTATAACTCAGTCTCATTAAAATGTGTTATTTTCTTTCCTTGGCATCACCTGTGGCACAACCTGTGGTCAATAACAGTTTGTTAGTCAGGGACAGCACAGAAACTTGGTTCTTCAATATGATATTCCTCAATTAGAGTGCAGTGTCCAGGTGGCTTGGAAGGCCCAAGGCACAAAACAGGAATGAAATGTTCCTCAGTCCAGTGTCAATCCCATGCAGACATCTCAAGATATCTGAGAGCATTTCCAGCACCACAGGACACTCATGTTTTTTCAGCTAGATATTGTTCTGAGTGCTCTAAGTACCAGCAGGCCCAAATTTTCTTTCTCCTTGGATTTTACGTATCAAATTATCAATTTGAGTCTTGTGCAATCAGCTGTGGTTAACTCACAGACTTCTCTCTTGTGGGTAACATTAAAAAGTCACATCACCTCCTCAACAGATGACAGAATCAAACTTTATAGACAACCTTTCCTGGTTTTTGAAAATCATTTTACCATAGCTGAAGCCAATCAGTCCCAGAAAGATCCTAGAACAGAAATCCTTGGCTACAAGACATTCAAAGGTCACTGTACACTTAGAGCATGTTTTCTGTCCTGGGGAAATATCCTTTTGTTTGGGCTCTTGAGCTTTTCTCCTCTGGCAGTGTGTTTTTCTCCACTTCTCCTTTTTCATTCTTCTGAAGGAGATTAAATCTGCGGGGATGCTGATGTGAGCAGCAATAAAAGTGGCCTGGAAACTACTGAGCAAAAAACCTGTCTGCTGAAAAATATGGACAGAAAAAGGCCTGCCAGCCTGGGAGCAAGACAAATCCTTGAGAAGCACAGCTGGCCTCTTTGACATGCAGATAGGGTACCTAGAAACTGGAGACTTCTAGAGATAGCATCAATAACTGCCCAAAAAAAGTGATTTTAAAGGCAATTGATTGTCAGAAAAGGTAGGAAATGATCCTGAAAACAAAAAAGGGTCTGAGAGAACAGAAAACATCATTATTGGCTGTCACAGGTGAAAAGTAGAATTTACCAGCATCTATTGCCTGTTCAAAGTGGTGGCATCCTACACCCTCTTATCTCTCTGGATATAAGGAGGACAAAATTTTCATCCAAAAGGAAGCCTTTCTCTGAGAGCTTCCCATGCTCCACATACTTTTCTGTTACTCAGAAGGTCGAATTCAGTGCATGAACTTTCTACCAGCTCTTGGACACCCACCAAGGGCACCTGGCTGACTGCACACCCTATGACTCAGAGCATTTCTGAAATGAGATTCTGCTGTCCCACTGGTCCCCTCTGAGCCCACTTCGGAGGCTGTTTCAGTTTGCCCTTCCATCTGTTGGATGATTTGGATCACTTGATGGTGGTATCACTATGCACCCACACAAGCAACCTGTCCTAAGTGTACCTGAGGGTATATTGTGGATGAGTTGCTCCACCAATGCTAAGTAACCTGTAACAGTATATAACCTGGTTAGTTATTGGCTCTTGCCACATGATTGATGGATACCAAATTATTGATTGCTCACAGTAATTTGCAATAGCGTGATATGTATATATAGTCACTTTATTAATCACAGGTATAGTTGCCAGTGGTGATTTTGTGGTAGTTTACTTGCTAGCGGTGATTTTTGTGGTATTTTTGATAATCTGTAATGAGGTAGAGAAGTTTAGAGGATTAAGCCTCCACGTCCTTGTGTACTACAGAATCCTGCAAACCCACAGGCATGATCCGTGTATACTCGCAGGATGGAGAACCCTCCAGGTTATGACAGACATGCCTCAGGATTCTTCCAGCCAACAAATCTGCTAGAAAACCAGGATGTCTTTAATACTGCCATTTCAGCTTCAATAAACTTAAACATTTACATCAACAGGAAAGCACCACGACTGAAAAAAAAAATTCTAGACAAACAAGAAGGAAAACAGGATAATTATAGAGGTCACCATCTGGTATACCAGCAGCTTCCAGTTTAATCACACACTGACCCTAGGATGAACATTCCAGTTTGACTAAGCCCTCCACTGACTGCAAAGAGTTGGGGGCATGCCTCCCCCAGGAGGAGATTATATCCTGTTACTGCCCACAGCATGGCTTCTCAGAGTTTCCTGCAAAGCATTTTGTACCGGACATTGTGGAAACAGAGCTCTGCATCAGCAGCAGGAGTAGCAGGATTGGCAGTAGCAATCCTGGCAATCACCGAAGTCAAGCCTAGAGCAAAACTGGCAGCAAAGCCCCAGGGGATGCTCAGGGACAGCAGGACTGCTCCCTCACCTCATGCTGTAGAGGACGTGCCCATCAGGGAACACTCGCAGCATGATGTTTTGCGTGGTGGTACTGTGAATGACGGACCTCTTGGAATGCACGAAGAAGACATCAGGGACCCAGATCTTCTTCGCCAGCCTGCTGTCGAAGGTCCTGCTCTTGTTATTGGTGCTGCAAAATGAGAGACGCTCATCCTTCCAGTAGTGCCTTAAGTACAAGGTCATAGTGAAATCCTTCAAAAAAAGGGAAGAGAACCAAAAAAAGGAAGAGTGAGGTCTGTCAGTGCTGGACTCTACAACTAGAACACACCAGAAAGAAAACTCACTCCCAGCAGATAGATGAAATCTCTCCACTCTCAACTCCTGATTTTTTCCTAGGTCAATGTTCTCTGTGAATAGATTTTCCTGACAAAATAATTTCAGCCAAAACAAAGCATAACCAACTAATGAATTTATTACAGTACCCAGTAATATTCAGTCCCAAATGGGATATAAATATGCCCCAAGAGAAGCAACACCCTGCAGAAATGATTCTTCAAGTCTGGCAAAATTATCTTACAGGACTATGGTAGCAAAAATACGAAGAAGAGGAAAAACTGAAAGTTAGCTTAATGCTCTGGCTTAGCACTAAACGATTTATCCCCAAAAGGACTAAATTGTTGCAAACTGCAACCAAGTGAGGGAACTGTGTTTCCTGCCATTTAAGTGTGTAAATAATGCTCCCTTTTAGGCTTGTTGATGGGGCAGGAACTTCAGTCACATCAAGGAAAACATCTGTTTGTTGATCCCAACCTGGCAGCTGCTGCTTTTAGAGCTGAATCTACTCTCATACTGAGAGATCAAATACACTTCTTTTCTTTATATTCCAAATTAAGCAAGTGATTATGGGAGCTGCAGCCACCAAGTCCAGGCAGGCAGCAGCACAAGCCAGGGTCTCTCCCTAACCATGTGGCAACCACTTTTTCAAACCATAACCAATCAGTTTGGTGACAGTGACAATCAGTTACCCTGACTCTTCTTCAAAGGGCTGTTTCACAACAGCCTTGCATTGCCAGGATGTTTTTCATTAATTTGTCAAAGAAGGCTTTAGTGCCAGTCCTCACCTTGCTGCCCTGCACAGTACAGAGCTGGCCAGACACCTACCTCTCTGACCACAGCAGAGACTGGCCAGGGGGACACTTCTGCTCACTCACCTGCAGGTCCCCACCTTATCAGACTGGTCTCAGGCTCCCTCACTGCTTATCCCAGGGTTGCTGCCAGCTCTTGTTCCCTACTGGACACTGGACACCTTCCCCTTACACCTAAGGTCCCAAAGAAACATTTTCAGCAACTACTGCCACTGACAGGGCTTAGGTTGCAACCTGGCTGGAAGAGTCAGCCTCAGGGCCGGACACCAACTTCATCACTTTGACTAGAGCTGGGAAAAAGGAAACCAAAGAAGAGGCACAGTTGCTGCTTTCTTGGGAGTGAGGGCAAGTTATGGTAGAAGTCAAAAAAGGAGTAAAGAAGAGCCTGGCTATTCAGGGTTACCAATTGCCTGGCCATGACATGAAAAAGAGGGACATGGGACTCCAGGAGAGGAGGACCATTGTCATGGTTTAACCCCAGCCAGCAACTCAGTACAACACAGACACTCGCTCACTCCCCCCACCTCCAGTTAATGAGATGGGGAGTAGACTCGGAAGAAGCTGTGTTGAGAAAAAACAGTTTAATAATTGAAATAAAATAAATAGTAATAAGAAGAGTAATGAAAAGGAAGATAGAGAGAGAGAGGGGCAAAACTCCAGAAAAACAAATGATGCACAATACAGTTGCTGTCAGATGCCCAGCATCTCCTACAGCAGTGTTTGGCCCCTCCCAGCCAACTCCCCCCAGTTTATACACTGGGCATGATGTTCTGTGGTATGGAATATCCCTCTGGCCAGTTCAGGTCAGCTGTCCTGGCCATGCTCCCTCCTGCCTTCTTGTGCCCCTCCTCACTGGCAGAGCACGAGACACTGAAAAGTCCTTGACTCAGGGTAAGCACTGCTGAGCCACAACCAAAGCACTGTGTTATCAGTGTTATTCTCATACTAAATCCAAAACACAGCACTGTACCAGCTACTAAGAAGAAAATTAGCTCTATCCCAGCCAAAACCAGGACAGCCAGGCAGCCTGAGGCTGCAGCTGCAAAATGCCTCTGGGCAGCTCCATCATCAGAGCACAGGGGAACAGGAACCATCAGCCAGGCACCATCAGCATGGCTTACAGCCGCTGTAGAGGAGGGGGAAGAGACTGTCTGAAGGCACAGCACGGGAAGGAGCCCACTGCTTTCCAGGCCACCCCTTTCCCCATCCTACCAGACAGGAGCTTCTCACCTTTCACCTTCAGCCCCTTTCTCTCTCCAAACAGCCAACACAGTGGCCTCTGCAATGGCCAACTCTCCTCTCTCTCTCATGGCCAACAGGGTGCACCAAATGCCGCAAACATGGAGTCAAAGTGGCAGCTGACAACAGCTTCTAAGTATAAAATCCAACTTAAGTATGTTTTTTCATGGCATGATTCAAAAGAGGCAGTGTGCTGACCGCTTGTTCCTTTCTGACCAGCACACACAGTATTTACAAGCAAGAAAAGGGGTTTATTTCAGCACTCACAAATAGGAAAGTCCCTTGGAAAACAAGGTTTCACAACAAACTGGGAGAACGATAGTACCTGCCAGAGGCACAGCCAATGAGTCTACACAAGTACCTCGATTTTGGCAGCACATTTCATGTTTGTTCCATGCTCCAGGCAGCCTCAAGAGCATGCCCTGCCACTGCACACAGTGTAGCCCATCCACATCAACCAGACACGCACCAGTTTTAAACCCACATGCTTTAAACAGCCCCTGGCTGCTCTCATTGGCATACATAGTCTTGCAGATACAGTGGGTTGCAGCTGGTGATGCTTCAGTCTGGTGCTTCTTTGGGGCACCAGGTGCCTGCTCAAGCAGTGATAGGTAAGGACTGCCCAGCCGAGGGTAGCTGATTTTCAGGGCCACTTCAGAGCAGTTTGAAACAAGCCCTGCCTGCAGCTCTGCCCTGCCTGCAATGGGAAGACAAGGAGGGCACCCTGCTACAGGCACAGCCAGACCCAGTCCCCTGGCCAGGCAGACAGCTCACTGCCCACTCTCCTCCCTGCAAACACCCATGCTGGGACAGTCCATTGGAAAAATACACCAACATAACTCAGACTGACCTGGGAGAACATTCTTCCACCCCAAATACATGTCAGCAACTGCTGTAGAAAGTACTTGTCATGAGCTGGGAAAATAGGAACTATCAACAGCTAAGGGAGAGAACTGATCTCTAAAACAGGCACGATTTTTGTTGAATCCTGACAGAAAGCACTGTGAGTTATTTACTTGCACTAATTAGGCCTCTTTGCTGCTCTGACATTATCTTGATATACACGAGCCACAGTTCTCCTCCTGGCAGCCATTTCCTCTACTGACAGCTCCCTCCCACACCCCTCACTGCATGCATACCCCCAAACCCTCTCTTTCAATATCCAGACAGGCAAGCCCCCTGGTCCTAATCACAGAACATAGAATAGTTTGGGTTGGAAAGGACCTTTAATGGTCATCTAAACCAACCCCTCCAAAATGGGATGAAGATATAATTGTACCATAGTAAAAAACACTCAACCTAAAGCTCTTCCTTTGTCTATATGTTTTGTCTAGACTACAAAATGTGCACAAGAACAGGGGGGAAAAGGCAGAAAGAGGAAGGAGCCAAGAAGCTTCCTCTTCTCTATGTTCCCCTTTCCAGTTCTCTTTCAAGTGTTTTTATTCCATTTCCTACCATTAAAAAAAAATTCACCATGAAACAACCCGAAACCAAACAGTAAAATGTGTGTGAGCACTCATGTGAATTGAATGGCTCCCTAAGGAAGAAAACTCCTGCAGCAAGTGCAGCTTATGTGAATTTTACCATATAGCTTCAAACCTTCATATGCACCTGCTTATATTTTTAGTTGTGATAGATCTTTTGTAGCACTGATTACTCTCCCATTCACCGCCCCTTTTCCCTTCATGCTTTTAATCTTTATCTGGAGATAGAGAGGTAAGACTTTGATCACCTGGTTTTATCAAGTCTTTGGCTCTGAATATCAGCCTCTTTGAATTTCAGAGGTGCTGCTACTACTTTAATCTGACCAATGATTATAAGCCCACAGGTTTCAAGTCATAAGGTCTTTTTATGACTAGAAGTAATTGAGGCTTAGAAGAGGATTACGTACCATGTTAACCTCAGAAATTTTGTCCAAGCTTTCAACTTGCACATCCACCCCAACAGGAATCGCAGGGCCTGAAAGAGAATGAGATTTAGATACGAAAATAAACGTTCTTTCATATCATCTGCATTTAATTAGCACTTCTAAGGTGACATGCAAACATCTGTGAGTTTATGTTGTACATTTCTGTCAATGGTTCTTCATAAGGCGGCTGGGGAAAGAGTTGGTGAATAACCATGTGAGGCCCTTTTGAAACATTGAATTATCTTCCCCTTGGCATATGCTGCAATGTTGACACTTTGCCAGTTAATCCAGAGCTTGGATGAAACATTTGCATATGTTTTTAAAAACCGAGCCATCCCATCTTAAATTTTAGGCCTTTATGAACAAATTTAGTCCAAAGGACAGGGGACTCAGATGAAAAAATGGCAAACAATGAGCTCTTCCTTGGAGGCTTCTCATTTTTTACCAACAGGACAAGCCACATTAATCTCTCAAGCACCCATCACCATTTGGATTGATATTACTCACTGATGATATTACTAGTTTTCCACAGTACTTTTAAAATTAGCAACCAGAGAGTTCACAAAGAGTAAATAAGCAGAAAACATCCCATAATGAATGCACACTCCTCTATTACTAGAAACCCTGTATCAAAACTTCACTATAGACTGCTACTCATTAATGACCAGGATCTGCTCAGATGACTCAGGACCCCCATAGCGTGCCTTGATGCAGCTTTTCCCAAATTCTGAAGGTAAGTGCCTCTTGAGACGTGCACACCAAGCACGGCCCAGCGGGGCAGCTCAGCAAGAACTGCTGAGGAACAGTCCAGGTGGCTCCAGTGTTGCCTGGCACTCTGAGTGTGTGGCAGTGAGTCTCACAGGGCTCACACTGATTACCCTGCCCAGGGCGGGTCTCCAGCCTGGGCACTGTCAGTGAGCGTGACCATGCCAAAGGAAGCAGGAGCTCTGAAGACATGTCTAGGACTTGTCCAGCATAAATTAATTTTCCAAGGACCATAGTGGCCTTCATGAAGATTTGCAAAGACTTTTAGCAAGGAGACTTTGAACCTGATTAGCAGCCAGATAATACATAAGATGCACCACAATCTGTTTGGGAACTCGGACCCATATTTGCAGTGCACAAACAGCAGGGCCTGCTGCCTGCATGTATTTAGCTAGAATAGCATCTTCCTCAAGACCACATCCAAGTTCTGAATACACTACAAGCCTAATCAGAGAGCAGAAATGTTGCTGAGAGAGCAGCACACTTTTGCAAGCTGCTATCCATCCTGCTCCTGTACCTGCAGCAGCACATACAGACTCCCACACACCTTCAGGGCTTTTGAACACAGCCTTATGTTTGCCTCTGCTGGAGGAGAAAGAAGCACCAACTCAGCCTCAGTAGGGACAGGCTGATCCCCACGCCCATGAGACAAGCTGTGACCAACCCCAGTGCAGGTTTGCCAGGGCTTTGATAAGCCAGCCTCACCTGATTACAGCAGAGCACACTGATGGTGACACTGTCCCCTTCCCACATGCACAGCTCCAGCCTGTTATGCCCGCAGTGTCTGTCAGCAGCTGTGCTGGGAACAGGCACCTTGAAGCAAGCCCTGTGGAGCAGGACCAGGCTCCTCAGAACCACCAATTCCACGTTAGGTGACTGCTGCCCCCAGCAATGAAGCTCAAACACGGCTTACCCAGCACTTTGAGACGGCTCCCAGATGCTTACAGGCCCTACATGTCACGTTCAGACACACAGCTGTGCACTGCATACTTTAAAAAAATTGCCAGCAAACATTTGTAACCGAGAAAAAGAATTTTTCTATGACATTTCTCCTGCTCAGTAGAACATGCTTTGCTTTGTTGGTTTTTCTTAAACAAGGCAGCAAAAAGCACTGTGTCTGTGGTGACAAGAGACAATTTGATGTGCAGTACAATCAACAGAGAAACAACGCAAGCCTGCTGATGGCAGTGCCCTGTTGGTAGCCAATTCGCCTTGTTTTGCACAGATACCTTGTGAAGTCATACATGGTTGTCAAGAAGAGCTTGGGCAACAATTCAAATACTTATCTGTTTCCTTAATGCCTTAAAGTACCTGACAGCTCTTCACTGTGGTCATGCGTGTGACACTGAACTCGGGCTGTGCTACAGAGAGGCTCAGTGCTCAGAGAAGTCTCTTCGGCAAGGTTCCACAGCCCAGCACAATCCACTTGAGGGCAGGCCCAAGGCTGCCCTCAGCACAGCCCTGTCTGGCACCAGAGAAAGCTCACATTGCCATTGCCACATCCAGCCGGGGACAGCGCAGCCGTGCCCCCCACAGACGTGCCGAGGCAGGCAGGGTGCTGATGGCGGAGAATTGAGGTCTCTGCCCGGATGGCCTCACGGTGCAATCAGGCTGTGCCAGACGAGGACGGCAGCAGCTGGCCAAGGTACTCCCCTGGTGGGAGCCGAGGGCGGTGTGCCAAGCACATGCTGGGCTGCCTCCCACAGCTCCCAGACTGCAAGAGAGACTCTCCGTGTACAGATCCTTAATTTAGCCTTGATTCAGGAAATCAACACCCGCGCAAAGTCTATTTACTGCTGCAATTTCTATGCTTCTCTGAACACTAATCACAGATTAAAAAGAATTCAGAAAAACAACAACAAACAGCTAAAACCCAAACCCATAAACATAGGAACACTGCCAAGCTGGTGTCTCTCCCACTCTCCTATTCCTTCCCTATCTGCTCTTGAAGATAAAATACTATGTCCACGTTCTTTTCTTTGTTCATGTTCCTGCATCAAACACTTAATAACCAGCAGTTGTCTCACTGCGAGGACAAAGCCTGAGGTTCAGTCTGGGGCTGACACAAAGCTTTACCAAACCCAAAATAAAGGGTGTTCCATGTTAAGCAGCACGGTCTGGAAAGCCCCTGAGAGAAGAGGTCCAAGGCTGGATTAGGTGTCTTTTCTGCAGTTAATCACAAATTTGGGGGATGATAAAACAGTGATTGTAATAGAGAGAGGGAGAAATTATTGGAACACTGGACTCAAATGCTTAGTACTTAATACAGAAATGTAAAGATGAGAGTGTAAAACCAATTTATCAGCAGAAATATTTGCTCCGCCTTTTTTTGGGCAAACTCCTACTACAATCAGCTGGAGTAATCACTGCTTTTTCCTTCTCTCTGCTCCTCATTCAGCACCTGGGGCTGAGGCAATGAGAGAGCACACAAATGGGGATGAGGATACATTGAGACACCAAGATGCTTTGGAGGAGGTTTAGACAAGAAGCTGCACCGAGTAGGGAAGGGTGAGTGAAGGGCCAGTGGGGACAGTCCAATGGTGCTGCCTGTGAGGCAGTGACAGGAATCAAACAATCACCAAGTCCTGCTCTGGGTGATGAGGATAACTGATAATGATAATTGCATGTTCACTCAGCCCATCACTCTACAAAACTTCAAGCAAGATGCAGTTTTGCAGAAGCACTTGATGCAAGCAACATTGGAAGTGCATGCAGCTTCTGAAGCAAAACAGAAGCCTTGTCTAGAAATGACCTCTTTAAACCACAGAAATGAACCCTGGGTTTCCTTGAAGGTCGTGTTGGCTACAGCACACACCATTGAATTCAATGGCTGTTGATCACTCAGAGAGAAATGTCAGGACATCTTTGGTCTCACTAACCCGTGGAGTCAATTAGGGGCTGCCAGGTTTTTAATCCTGTCCCTCTGGCAACTAAACTGTTGAACCACAGAGGCTCTGGTTATTTTGCCAAAATCCTCATCACATGCCACGAGGGATGAGCAAGAAGAAAAAACAAAAACCTCTGTATTGAGAGGGAGCAGAGTATGACGAGAGTGTGAATGTGAAGGAACAAGAACAGCTGAGATGGTACATGACAAACTGAACTGGTAGACAGAACAATTAACTTGGATTAAAGCACTAGATGCAAAAAAAAAGCCCTCATCAACCAGCCTTTGTCATAAACAGTATTTTATCAATATTCACTTTTTCTTCAGAGAGAGGAAAAAAAGAAGGGTCATTCTAGAGAATTATAAGCAACAAGAGACTCGAGCACCTTAACACTGGAGAGATCTCAAAGCTCAGGCTGCTCTCTAGGATGTTTGTTGCTGAACAGGAAGCTGAATGGATCCATGTGAGACCTGGGGGTATGTCTGGCAAAAGGAAGCAGTGCTGCTTTGCTCAAAGACTGCAGTCCAGCAGAGTTTTTCAGATCACGCTTTACAGTCCCTGAAAAGTATCAGCCGAACTCATGGAATTGTCCAAATTAAACAACTATTTACAGTACAAGGTCTAGAGATAACTTGCATAGCCGCCAACAGAAGAATTTCTTCCAGAAACAGCAAACATGTCAACATCCTTCATCCCCATCACTGTCCACAGCAATATCCTGCAGAACACAAATCCTAATTCAACAGGACCGATAAGCCAGAAAACAAACCCTGGACTCTTAAAACTTCATAGAACTGACAGGCTTCTATTCACAACACAGAAATTAACCCACCAGTACACAATTCCCCTTGCATCTCAGACACAGCACAGTGGCAGCTTCCAAGCAAACTCAAGACACTTGCACTGTCATTAACAAATTTGACAATATAAAAATTGGAAATGGGAAATAGGAGATTTTCCTTTTGATGGAGATACTTATATTTGTGTGTTGAGGGAGGATTTAAGTGACCTGAAGCACAGGCTGAGGCTGATGGGAGGGAGAGGACTGCTTTCTCTCTTTCATTGGGCAGTACCTATTAGGCCCACAATTTCTGCATGGGATTTGCATGCAACATGATGGAGTACCCTTGCACCTTCTCACCATAAGGGTACTGAAACTGAATCAGCCACATCTTATTTCTGTCAATTCCTACATGTTAAGGTTCTAGACTCAGCTCAAACTTTGATGTTAAAATGATACTCACGAACCAGCCTGTCAAGGTGTTTGTGGCTTCATATCTTTATTCCTTTTGCCAAGCTCACCAACTGGTGTGCTGACAATCAGTGGCTCTCTTATTTCCCTTTCCCCTGCAGCAAACTGCTCTGTTTCAAGACTTGCTCTTCAGTGAAAGCCATTACCCATTCAGTCTAGCTGCTGAACATAGAAAAGATGGTGTTTAGAATACCTTTAGAGAAGACCCACCTCGCATCTGCATTCACTGGTTCCACAAGGAGAAGAGATGCACCTAAAAAGTCTCCATTTTGGGTGGGTTCTGACATGAAGAAGACTTTGTGGCTTGTTTCATATTGCAAAAACTCCTGTTAGAGTATCAAACTGCCCCAGATAGAATGGGATGTCTGGCCTGGGGCTTAACCTCTCCAGGGAACCCAGGAGATCTCCACAAGTCCTGCGCAGGAATGATTTCAGAAGAGGCCCAGCATTAAAGCCTATTACATCCCAGTGTGTTTCCACACCAAAAAACACCCACCAGTGACCAGCATGAAAGCTTCAAAGGGTGAATCAGTTCCCAGTCAGAACTGGGCACAAACACGGTCTTCGTTTCTGAGCACTGGAGCAGGCTTTGGAAGATAGGGAAGAGCGTGCTACCATGAAGATGCCTGGAGTCAGTTTTCCACTGCAGCTCTGAGAATACAGCTTTGTGACATCTCTTTAATTTTTCTCTTTGGCAGTGCTTTCAAAGGCTCGTTGTTTCTCTCTGATTCAGTGTCTCTGTCCATTCATCTGTCTTTGAAGGAGGGAGGCAGATGATGGCCCTGAGATAAAAATATCTACATAGGAAATGCGTAGGTTTGAGATTTCTTTACTGACAGGTATCTCATGCACACCCAGAGAGACTGCAAATGTCTGTAAGAGATCTCACAGCTGCAAGAAGTGAAACAGCTTTCAGTGTGCCTTCA
Organism: Oreocharis arfaki; assembly: GCA_013398015.1. NCBI lineage: Eukaryota > Metazoa > Chordata > Aves > Passeriformes > Paramythiidae > Oreocharis > Oreocharis arfaki. Next base: position 1,438,424 of record VZRR01011317.1, on the reverse strand, counting down.
TGTATGCGTGTGTGTGTGTGTGTATTTACTTTTTAATGAATGTATACCTGATTGGGACCTCTTAGGTGTGGGCAGCTTCCAGGCAGCCAGCACCAGGACATGCTCATCACCTGCCTCATGACTGCAGAGCTTTGTCCCTCTGCATCTCAAGGACAGCTGTTCATCAGCAGAGAGGCGAGTTCTATTCCAGCCCTTGATACTAACACACTCAGTGAATACTCGTGCTTTATTCACCCCGCTGTTCATCCATCCTGGCAAAAGCACTGCCCAGAAAGGGCAGTGAGCACCAGCTGACGTTAGGCTACTAGGCTATGAGCAAATATAATAAAAGTAAAGCATTAGGCTGGTCCTCAATAAAGAAGATACAGCTATTTTAAGTATCAACTAAAGCTGCTTATTCACAGGCTCCCTGTAAAATACGAGATGTCATAAATGAAATGCTTAAAATGGGTGTTTAAGGAAGGCAGCAAAACAAACATTTACATAATCTTTAAATATTAATAATAGTAAATAATACCTGAACATCTGCTAGCTAGAACAAGGTCATTGACATGGAGATAACTCTCTAAGGGTCAAAACTCCTGCAGTCTCTTTTAGCTTATGGAGGCTCTTTGACCATCAGCAAAGCAAAAATACTTTGTCCTTGCCTCTGTACCCAATCGCCTGTCTCTAATGGGCTGAGGGCAGGCGAGACAACCATGCTTATTGGGCTGTTAATAACACAACTTATACAACATCTGTTTGCTCACTTGCTCTTTTCAAAAATACTTTTTCTTGAAAAACCCTTCACCTTTCTCTAATATTGGGGTTTTTTTCACTTCACCTTGCATAACCCCAGCCTGCTCTGCCCAGTGGTCACAGCTGTGTTGGGCTGGCAGCTTGCTGACTGTCCTCTGCAGACCAGCAAGAGTCACTGTGGCCACCATAAAGCTGCCCATACCCTCGTCCCCTTTTTAGCTTAAGGTGAAGTTGCAGGCTGACCCACCAACCTTGGGAGCCATCATCATCACAGGACTGTGTTTCTTTTAGTCTTAATGCCACTCACAATTTACTTATGGTACTATTTAAATTTTCCAGAACTGCAGTGCCTTTCCCACCTGCGAGGTAACATCAGAGGCCCAATGCAATGCCACAGAGCTGGGATTGCAGTTAGACCAGAGAAGGTCTTAGGGCAGGGACCAGTCACAGTCACGCGTATCCCACAGGCCCCTCTTCTCCGCTTCCACAGTACAAAAGCTTTTTTATCCTCCACAGGTCAGACCACATCAGTTTGACTGACATTGCCACAGCAAAAAGCTGGAAGGACTCATGGTCCATAGCAAATCACTGTGACTGCCTGACAAATAACATTCCAGACAGAAATGTGAGGATCACCTCTTACCAGACTTTTGTTTCCTTTCCTTTATGTTTTTTTTTTTTGATCAGGCTTATCATCTGTCACTAAAACCACACTGTGCAATTCCTCACCTGAGCAAGAATTCCTCATATGTAGCACCTGCTATGTCCATGTGTCTGAGTCAGGCTTTCCAAGGCTGGAGCCTCAACAAAGCTATTTCCATGCTTTGCTCTTTATCACATGCAATTTCAGTACAACTTTGCTAAAACCACACCTTTGTCCCAAGAATCTCTGCAAGTTAAGGAGGTTTTAAGCAAAAACTTTAAAACAGCCATCATGTTTTTCCATTATAAAAAAAAAGGAACCTTCTCAGCAAAGGCTCGCAGGATATTTTTCAGTTTTATAAATGCTTTTCCAAATTTTGGCTCTAGAAGAATCTTGATGCCGTGATGGGAGGTGGCATGGGAAAACAAGACAAAAGAGGGATTAAAATGCAGTTCCATTAACACTAGAGGAGTGACTGTGTAGTTAAGTGTGTCTGATTGGTGTGACTTGTGCTCAAATGTGTTCTTCAAGGACTCTGTGACACTGATGAAAATAGCTAAATTCAGATCTGCTTCCAGAAATACAGTACAGTGGTGCCACTGGATGTCAAACCATCAGCACATCGGAATAAAACCCTGCAGCTTCCCCCCAAAACAGGCATGATACCCTGACATATGTGCAGTTAGGGGGAAAGAAAGTTAAAAAATCACTGTGGCTCCCCACCTGTCTCTAACTGAGTTGAGGTAAGGAGTCCAAATATCCTCCCAGAGAAGCCCTATCATCTCACCCATTAGACCATCAGGTCTTTTGTCCAGAGGACAGATTAGCTGCAGAGAGGACAGATCAGCACTTTTAGATTTCCTATATCAGAAGTCAACAGCCAAGCTCCAAAAATTGAGGTTGGCTGAAAAAATAAAAGGATCTGAAAACGTAGGACAGCATCCTCTGAGCTCATAGCAGAGGAGGGCATACCTAGGGTTTAGGGAGGCTTGTGCACTTTGATGAATTCACACTTTTACAGCCTCTTCATAAAGGAGCCCAGTGCCTCCAGAGCCAGCTCGCAGACCTCATCCCTGAGCCTCAGCTGCACCCAGGGTTCACTGTGTTCCCACTAGCTCCAGGGAGACCTGCCTATGCTCCACCCAGAGGGCAATTTAAGGCAAACTCTTCAACCCTACAAGTAGCAGATCGAGTTTATCACTGATTAGCAAAACGTTACCTCCAATGGTCAGGTTGGACTACAACTTGCTAGTAAATAACATTGTAGGGGCAGGAAACACTGGTGATGACAGGTTTTGAACTCTGGAGTTTGAAAATATATATATATATAAATTGTGAGCAGGGCTCAGCACTGTGCTCTCAGAATGGCACATCTGCACTGAGGGGCAAGAAACATCTTTTCAGCCACGGCAGGAACGGGTAAGTCTGAGAAGCTCTGTACAGGTAGACCAAGTACAAAGGGCACAACACTCGTGTGTCCCACTGGGCAGGGAGAGGTAGCATTTCACCCTAGATGGCCAATTGACAAAGGATACAGCATTAGTCATTCAATGAAAACTACAGCAAACTCTGTCCTTAGCTCTGGAAGGGCTTGGTTAGTGATCTAATCAGAAAAGGGACTGCAGCAGTTTTTTTTCAGGTACCCTCTTATCTCTGCAGTAGTGAATCTATAAAGGTCAGGAAAGCACATTCCTGTAACTGGGTGTGACCAAAGGCAGAAGCGAAGGTGGCAGAGGTCTCCCCTCCCACTCTTTTATTCACTTATGAGCATTTGAGACAAGATTTTTTTCTGGACAAAAGTATTCCATTTTCTCCTCGCAATGATGGGCTGTGATTCACCCAATGAGTTCTTTACTTTGCAATTTAATCCCATCAGCTGAAAAGCTCATTGCAACTTCACAACCACAAGTGAATATTAAAACCTGCAGCTTGTTCCTCTTCTCATTAGAGTGAAACACTTACTGGGAGGGTCCATCCTGAGCTCTGGGGAATGCCAGCCAAAAACGGAGCCAACTGCAGTAACAGGAAGGAATGTAGGAACTGTACAGAGAGCAGAGGGCAGTGAGAATGAGCATGAGGCCTCTCTGAATTGGCACCAAATATTTTTCCCTCACACTGATGCATCTGGACAGAGGTTTGTTTGTTTTTTTAAATTAGATTGTTAATTGGATAATTAGATTCATTTTAATTAGATTAGAATGAAATCAAGAGAACCATTTTATTCTCACCTCCAAAGGCTGGCCTCGTGATGGCGTCGTGTTCGTCGATTTGGAGAAGCTTCTTTGTTGTTTCTCTCCAGGTTTTGGTCAAGTCCTGATTCTTCTCAAAGAAGCAGCTGCAAAAGACAACAATAGCATTGTTCTGGCACCTCTGTGCCCAAGTGCCACAACTGCCAGCCCGATTTCGGAGCTACAGGAGCAGCAGCTTCGCAGGCACAGTCCCAGGGACTGTGGGAGATGGCCAGCATCAAAACACAGACACAACGCTGCCTTTCCACAGCATTAATTCAGACCCTCGTGCCCCACGGGCAGCCCTGCTGCCTCTGCCCCCCTCCGAGGACATGGTGCTCCCTCTGCCCCAGGCAGCACGGCTCTCAGGGAGGCACAAGGAGGAGAGAACAGCATCTCACAGGGGAGCTGGATGCAGCGGATGTCGCAGCTCAGAGCAAGCAGCAGTAGAAGCAGCTGGCTGCCCCACATTACCTGGCCAGGATTTGTGGCCAGGATTGGTACCAGGATTTGGCCAGGTACCAAGGCAACATTGTCATGAGAAAGCTCTTTTCAGTGTTGGTCACGCAATGTCATACACTACTTGGAAACGGCCCCATGAACTTCAGTTGAGTGCTGGCAGCTTGTGTGGACAGAGGGTCTTCTGGCTTTCAGCAACAACAAAACCACCCATTCCTCCCCACAACAGCAGGAAGAGAAGAGTTTTATCTAAAGAAGCCTTCAGTCCTTCGCTTTTCTGAACATTAAGGTAGGAAAAATTCTAACTTTTTATTTGAGATATTATATGGTAAGAGTAGAACAAGGATGACAACAAACCCCTGAGAACAGTGCCATATAGTCACTAAAATCACATAAGGGGATAACTAGCCAGGAGACAAACATACTGCATGCACTTCTGGAAGAAAATCCAGACCAGCATCCCTGACTTTTCTCCAGTGGTGCAGAATGGAAGACTTGAGCTATTAAGGTTCCTCAATCTCTTTGCTGTGGACATAAAATCTGACTAAGTTATAAATACTGCTGCAATTAGCTGGTTTCCAGTAACTTACTAAAAATAATTATGATAGATAGAAAGAACTTTATACAATAGGTTTCAGGTTCCTTTTCCTGTATGGAAGAACTATTACTGAAATTAAAGAACAAAAAATCTTGGAGAAAAAATAGAGAGACTACTTAGGCTTGAAGTCTTGGTCGAAAATTCAGAACTTACAAAACAGCCACCCTACTCATAAGTGTGGGTATGGAAAGGGATGTTCTTAGCTTCATTAAAATATAAAGCATGATAAGTATGAGTCAAAGGGAGTATAAATCACGAATCAGAAAAAAAGTTTCCCATCAAAGCACTCATTTCAAGAAAGAAATGATGAAACCTAAAGGGTGTGGATAGCTGCTGCTAACATCAACAACCCATTTCCTTGTAAAAAGGAGGCGAAAAGGAAGCAGCAGAATTGAAAAATAATTATATCAAGTAGATGTTTTGAAGGAAAATATCCCCTTGTACCCCAGGGCACATACTACATAGGAAAGGTTGGATCTCCCGCAGATTATTTTGGGCTCCTGTTTCACTTGGAATGTCAGAGCTTCTCTCCCTGCCGGCTGTGAGAAAGAGCCAGCCAGAGCAAGCGCCTGGACAAGGCTGCATTGATGGTTACCTAAACGCAGGGCTGTAAAACCAAGCACAGCCATTAATGGGAATGGTTGGAGGCAAAAGTTTAGCTTTTAACTGCTTGCTGCAGGGGGGAAGCTTTGTTTCGCTGCAAAGGTTAGGGCTGCTGCCTAAGTGCTCCACTCCACCATCCGCAGCACAGCCTCTGCGCCCGAAAAGCTGGAAGTCGGGAAGAAAGATCTCCCTGTGTCTGCTTGACTTTAATTATCAGGGAAAAGCCGAAGTACCAGTGAATGTTCAATCAAGTCTCTCTCCTCAAGGAAGGGGGTAAAAAAAACTAATTAAAAATCCAATAAAACATTAGATTGTACATTGTATGAGGAATTAGTGTGGAAAACCCTGGCAGTATTATCTCGTAAATCAATGGCTCAGCCTCACTGAAATGCTACGTTTTGATCAATTCTTTAAAAATCATCAAACGGCAAAGAGCACGCAGGAGAGCTGCTCAAAACAGTCTGTGGCTGCAGAGGCTTCAGGGGGCTGGCTGGGGACACAGACACCGTCTTAGGAAGAAAAGAGGTTTTTGGGCACATCCTGAGCCAGGGGTTGCATTTAATAACCATCATTTAATCATCAGTTTGTGCCCAATACTTCAGGTATTATGACGGCCGATTCAGATTTTATGGAAAGAGCTCTGTCAATCCATTTTAATCAATTTAATCCATTTACAAAGTTTTTGTGTTGATATATTTTTAATGACAGGAAGTCTACACAGCCTTTAAAATCTATTACTACTTTTGTCTATTTAATCCAATTCAAGACAAAGTTTGTGAGAAAATAAAAAATTCTTTATAACAGTGTTTGACATCAGTTGTGCTGTATCTTCTGCTCCACTCTGGCAGGTACCCCAGTGCTGTTTGGCATAGGGAGCATCTCATTACCTGCAGCAAAGGTGGCACCAGCTGCCTGTGCTCTTGCAGAGCTGAAGCATGCTCCGAACACTGCTGTCTGCCGAGTGCCTTTACTGACAATCTGATCACCAGTATCTCATAAATCCTCCCTGATGTACTTATGGTCTTTAGCATTTCTGATTATAGATTTGTCAGGGTTTCTTTCAGCTTTAGGCACTCTGCAATTCACCACTATTCTTTTAAATCTACCCATCTCTGTTTGTCTTTTTGTGCCACATTTTCATATATAATTTTATTTCTGTTTAGATTTCATTCAAGGGGCATGAATTTGATAAATCTGACTTCTGTGAAGAATTGTTTCTTTTTGAAGAGGAGAGAATTTTTGTAACCAACAATGCTGTTACAGTTCTAGAGTCCTTGGTTTCGTGCACCATTTGCAGATCTTGCACATCAGCAAAAGCACCCTCACCTTCATACAAACAAGTATCACTGATATCCTTCAAACAGTTTCTCAGTATAAGTGGCAGAGACTGTACAGCCCAGAAAATGTGAAAAACTACCATCAAAGTACAAAGCCAGGAGCTGCTACTTGACGAGCACACACCAATTTCCTATGCAAAGCCTGGGCTCTCCAGAGCGTAACGTGAAGCAGTGTCGGGCAGCAGCCAGGGCAGTGATGCACAGAGGCAGTTGTTTGTTTATGTTGCACCTCAATGTGTAGGAGGAGAGATGTGTAAGCAGTGAGGGGGGATGCAGGAGTAAGAGAAAATTAAATTCAAGGCAGTTTCTAATCAAGCAAGGATTATCCATTCAGCATGCTGAGCGAGGCACCGCTCCTTGAAAAAAAGTAACGTGTTACAATTTATTAACACAAACCACTGGGAGTAATTAAGGATGCACAGGCAAACCTTAACCCGGCATTTCTTAGTTTGGGGTCCTAACCTGACTTTCCCCATGTTCCTTTCCCACTTAGGCACAGGCTCAATAACTCCTCTGCAGAACGGTGACAGAGAGCTGCCCCAGAACCTGCAGGACCAGCCACCCCAAGTCCCCAGAACCCCATGGGGAAAGACCTGTGCACCATGGGAACCTCTGTGCAATGCCCAAGTAAGAAACTACGGCACCGGAGGTGTTCTGCACCTGCACAACCCAAGCTATCTTCTTCAAGTCAACACAAAGATCTTTAGATCAGGCTGATTTATCACCTTAGTGCACACAAAATATCAAACTTACCAACTGTACAGTCCCAAACATAGGAATAAATTTTCTTGACTAAGAAAAGTTTACTGTAAAATTTACTATATTTCTTATGGTAAATCAGCAAGAGAAATACTAGGCAGAAAATGTGATGAAATTATTTTAAAGATAATTCTTTTAATTTCTCTTATATGATTAGGAAACCAGCCTAGGAACTAGTTTTAGTTTCCTTTTACCAGAATAGTCCACTACTCATTCTTGGCTTAGGGACAACGAAATTTTTTCTATGTAACTAAAAATTAAAATATTAACTACACTGCTCCATACACTTCTTTTTGTTGCAGCATTGCAGAATTCTCTGTATTTAAAACGTCATTCATATTTGACGATCTCTAAAACCTGATTTTATAAAATATTAAATAACTACATTGCATAGGAATTGTATGTGGGTGTGGATGTGTGTGTATATA
>VZRR01011317.1:1398593-1430526 GCA_013398015.1 Oreocharis arfaki | reverse complement strand
GTGTGTGTATGTTTGTGTATATACATATATATATATATATACATATATATACATACATTGACATATATCTGCCATACAGTTCCTCAGGTCCTACCTAGATGGAAAGTTGTTCTTTAAAATCATTACACCACAGAAAACTAAATAGTATTGTTATTCTTTACAGTATATTTATAAAAATAATTTTAGCAGTGCTTTGACTGCCACAGCTCATGAAAATATCGGCACTGTAGAAACTGTAAATTATTTTCACCATGTTTGAATAGAGTACAAAACTTTTAACCCAGGAAATAGCTCTACTTCAGGGCAAATTGATACTTAAAGAAGGATTTATACTATTTTGTTACTTAAAAGCACATGATCTCTACTACACAGAAAGGTTTGCAAGGAAGTGCTGCTGGTCAATCTCCCACATTCCTCAGAATATAGACTTTGAAATATTTTCAGAGTTCAATGAAAGATTTCATTCAATAATTGAGATTCTGTGAACATCAGTGGTAAAACTTCAGTTGACTTTAGGATTTCAGGATCAGGCCCTGGCTGTTTCAGCTTTTTAACATTTACGTCACCAAAAGCATATGCCACTGTATTTTTTCAATAAGTAGTGTAAATCTGATAGAATACTATGTTTTCTTTGCTTCCAATTACATCACATTTCTTTTCAAAACATTCAAGTAACAATGCTCCCTACAAAAGTGTTGAGTGATAGACCAAGAAGTCCACAAAAATAAATAAAAATATGGAAGTTTACTGCTGTAGTAAACCATTTAATAAGATGGATTAACCCAATTTTATTTTTGAGCCCTTCAAACAATGAATAGTCTTGTAAGATATAATTGCCACTGGATAACAGAACCACAAAAAAGGATAACATACTTTGGACTGTCTGGCAGGTTTGGAAGATTATCTTTTCTAATGTAAACCTCTGGACAAATCTCTGCAGCGGTAGATCTAATAAACTTTACTAAGACCTTTAACTCTTTCTTGTGCTTTCACTTAACTTTTTAAAAAAGCTTCCATTTATTTCTTCAAAATATATTTTTAATTTTACAATCCCTGGGTAACTTCCAGGGTTTATTTTGTTATTAATAACCACAATGTGTGCTAACCAACAACTCCATCTCAAATTGTCAGAGCATAATGGGCAATTCCAAGTGAACATAAGTAACACAGACATTCCAGCAAGCGGGTAAATAACCTGCCCCTGAAACAGTACAGAAACATTAAACAGTATGCACATTTGAACATCTCTATTAACAGCAACTCCTCTGAATTCTCTCAGTAATTTGCATGTCTGGCTAAGAATAATTTTACCACAATCCATGCTGAAGTAGTCAACTTCTCTGCAAAACCTGCCTCACTCACAGTTAATCAAGGTTAGCATTATAAGTGTCCACTTACAGATAAAACTGATTATACTACCAGACGGTTATAAAAACATTATCTATAAAGCTGTTTGCACACACAATACACACAAAGACATTGACAGAGTGGGTTTTTATGTCCCTGTAGTAATGTATTTGTAACACTCCAGGAAAAGATACATACATGGTTTAGTAACCCTTACCTTGGCCTCTGCACATCCAGATTGCTTGTCTTCTTCCTGTGTTTTCTGCTTTCCACAAGAAGAGCTAAGCAGAACATTATTAAAAGGAGTTTTGTGAAATAAGGCATCTTGCTGGAAATGGGAACTGGGCACTCTGCACTCCAGTGACCTCCTGTAGTACAAGTGCCCCCAGGCTTAAACATTGAATCAACTCTAATTCCGGCGTGGCGCGTTGGTCAGCGATCAGTGTCAGAAACGCTGCGTTCCCGGCGTGATGTGTTCGACAGGCTTTCAAGGGGCTTCGCACTCAGAGCTTTTCTCTCATCACCGCTAAATGATTGGCCATTACTCACCAAGTTTGCCTCACTAAACATTTCCACTGGGTCCTAAAGGATACTTACTAAAGCCATTATATAAAAACACGCAATTCTGTACGCCAGCTTTTTGCTCAATCCCCTAATCTCAGTGCTATCCTCCTGCCAGACTGTAAAACCAGGCTGCCCCTTTTCATTAGGCTCTCTACATTTTTTGATCCTCTGTACGGCATCTTTTTCAATTGGTAACTGCCTGTGCCACGTTTCAGACATGGATCTCATTGTAAAATGTATGGATTTTAATGGATTTAGGGTAGGTGAAGTTTTATTTTCTGTCTGGCTTTTCATGTTGTTGAAGACAGAATATGAGCTACTTCCTCTAAAAATGCTGACTTTATTTACTGTTAACTCTAAAGGAAAATTAAAACACTAACTCCCAATCTGTACATGCAATTGCCTTTACATAAACCAACTCATCATTAATTTATATTTTTTTCAAATAGGTTTTTGCACAATCAGGCATTTTAACTTTTATCAAAGAAGACTGGAACTAAAGTTAAAAGATACAAAGCAGGTATTTCTTTACTGACAAGGAAGAGGCTGTTTCCAAAATCCATTCAAGGCTTATTTCCTCAGAGCCTGACCACAGGGCAGTGCTGACTTGGGCTCTCTGTGGAACACCAGGCTGTGCCAACAACAACCAGTGTGTGGTACTTGTATGAGGGCAGGAGTCTGCTTGGCACAGCAGGGACTCCGCAGGAAAAGCACATTCAGAGCAAAGACTGCAGAGGAGTAAGCGACTCAAAACCCAGGAAAATGTCTTGTGGGTCAGACCTCTTCCAGAACTCTCTTCTGTGAGCCCATGTTTGCAGTACTTGAAGTGAACAGGGATTCAAGCACGACACAACAAGGAAACACAGTACTTCTATTTTAGAGGCTACAGGATCTGAACAGGTTTTTTAGGGTTTTGGTGTGTGGTTTTTGGGGGGAATTTGTGCAGTGGTTTTTGCTTGTTTTTATTTAATTTCTAATGAAATACACAAATAAGGTTGAAAGATGTTAATTAATATATTGACATCAAACTGGTCTGCAGCAGAAAGTGTAACTGCTGAACAAACACTTCTGTCTGAACTTCTTACAGAAATTATTTTTTCACCTTTGTTCCCTTATACCTGCAAACAAGATTATCAACAGTACAGAGAAACTCTAAAAGACTCAAATTTGGGGGTTTTTATAAATTTATACATCCCCCTTAGACACAAAATGGGCTTTCCTTATTTTGGAAGTTGTTATAGCTACTTTCGTGTTGCAAAACAGTAATATATAGTATAGCTGACAAAATTTAGGAAAGCTATAGGTAGCTTGATAAATATTTGCTGAAAAACAGGATGAGAATCTCACTTCAGTCAGTGCTATCATGTTTGACAGCAACAAAATGAAAGCTAGCTAAATTTCCTTGTCTTTGAAATAAACATGCTGAACAATAATTTGAACAATAATACAAGAGGAATATTATCCCACTCATTGTTTTCTTCTACTTCTTCAGTATTTAAACAGTCATAGATGAAACTTCTCAAAACCCTAGCAATTGTAGGCCTACTGCTTGTACATGCCTTTTCACAGTATTTGTGAATATTACCAAGGGCTTTCAAAGTAAATTTATTATAAGATGATCTCTGGGTCCAATATATTGATTTTAGGTTAAGAAAAAAAAAAGAACACATTAAAAAAACCCCAAAAGTAACAAAGAAAAAAACCAACCAACCAAAAGAAACCCCCAAACAAACCAACCAACCAAAAAAGTCCCCAGACAAACAAGAAACAAACTGCCATGGGATACGTGAAACATATCCAAAGACTGGCTTGAAACTTTATTACTAGCAGGGTTGTAATAAATACTTCTCTTAAGCATGTTCATATATATGAGAATTTAAGTATAATAAGGTTTAAATTTTCTTTAGTAAATAAAACCACATATGAAACATTCAGTTCAACACATTATGTATATTTCTGGTATAATTAAAAGACAATAGCTCTGGGTAAATAATTATATTACATATTTATAACTATTGCAAGAATAGACATGTTTCATACAATCTTCAAATTTAAAAACAAGATATACAATTGAAAGTACTAGAAGAGGACATTCAAATCTTTCAAAAGATTATCCAATCTTTCTTCGGAAAAATAAAAATCAAAATAATGCAAATAGTTTTCTGGCACCTACTTTCCTCCCATACTCCTTTCCCCCTCCCACACACACAAAGCAGCATCACAACCAATTTGTATGTGTTTCCCCTCTGGAAATCTGTCATGGCAAATAAAAGTGGTTACAAGACTGTATTCTGTCTAAATTAAGAGTTCACCAGACACAAACACATAGTAGTGTTTCATTTTAGAATCCCCTCTCCAATGTCAAAACTTATACCACCTTAGATAGGGTACTTAGATGGGTGTTCACACCCCGTAAAAAATTTAATCAACCACTTCCTAAAAACTGTCTTTTTCTAGTTTATGAATGATTCAAATTTAGTCCCATTCCACATGCCTTAATGTTACTACTCCACTGCACTGTTTCTCCAGGTATCTAGGGGGCACTCAATTAGAACTTGTAGCTACATGTCCAACTTTGCTTTTCTTACAAGTAATGTATCTGTAGGTACATTAACATTCATAAGGATTTAAGCGTAAATACAAAAAGTAACCCTTGTAAACAATTCTCATGTCATAGCCAATACAGAATGTTCAGTGAAGCATTCAAGCCACTGCTGTTAGGACAAACCACCTTATAACTCAAATATATACTCATTAGCCAAACATATTCTACGAAATATGAGAGCTGCCAGCGCGAAGGTCAGCAGGACAATGAGCACAGTTGACCCCGTGTGGTTCGTGTTGACTCTCGGCTGCTGAGCCCGGTTGAAGTCGGTTGAAGTTGGGGCCCGTCTCTGGCTCTGCTGCTGCGCACGGCGCTGCCGAGGACTCATCGAGGTGGTGGTGGTGGTGGTGGATGCAGTTGGAGCACGCTCCTGGCCAGCCACTGCACTGCTGTTCTGAGCTTCAGACTGAAAAAGAAACGTTGGGAGTTGTGAGACAATACAGCACATAAGATTAGCAAGAGATAAAATCATAAGGACTAAAATGTACTCTTCAGGTAACTGTTAATACATGTCACTAGTAATTACAAGATTGTTATAGCTGAAAATTAGCAGTTCTATGGACAAGAAAAGGCTGAAGGAAGTCTGTCAAACCATATTTGTGTTAAAGAGATTTCAAATATCTTTGTCTAGGATTTGTTTTAACTCTTTGATGCTCAAGAAATCTTTAATAATCCTCCAGATAGTTAAATCTCTGAGGATTTGCAATGACACCTATACTGTAGGGGAAACAAGTTGAGGAAGCCAAATGAAGGATGAAGAAAAGCCCAAGAACTGTAATTAAGCAATGCTACAGTGCTTCCCGTGGACAGCTGGGTCCAGAAGTCTGCACTCATCACCACCAACACCACCGAAAAAAAACCAAAACAAAAATCCTAACCACAAACCACCTACGTGATACCAGCAGGAGTTCCCGAGCACAGCACATGTGCAGGCACTCACCTATTGCCCTCTACTGGTCAAATTCGGTCTGACATTACAAGTACTAAAAAATAAACTTTGGCAAATGATGCTCTGCTCATCAGAGTTTTACGCTGTAGAAAACAAGTTTCAATCTTACGATTGAACTAGAAAATATGACATCTGATCTTCCACCAGAGTAATCCTGCTTGCGATACTAAAAAGGTTCAATTAAAAAGTGTTAAAAAAAAAAAAGAAGCTCTGAGAAAAAATTGAAGGTTTTTTAATTTTTAAGTCTTATTTTCAGTACTCAGAACAGTTTTCTGGTATTCCTACTTAAAGCAACTTGCAGCTATTTTCCAGAGTTAATTTTCTCCCCCTTTCCTTCTAAGAGATTATTATTACAGCAGGTAAAGCTGGAATTCTGGACATTTTATATTTGTTTCTAAAGCCTTTTAATGGACACAATATCTATAACCTTAAGCACTGCTTCAGCCATCTGCTATATCCATAAAACATAACCTTTCCACATGACCAGACAGGGAACGTCCTCAACGGCGTATCAGGTTTGACAGTTCACAAGACAGTAAATAGCATTTGGTCTTGTGACTCTTCTGAATGTGGACAAAGAATTCAAAATTTTCACCTAGTCAGTGATTTGTCTAGCCCAGGGAAGAGGCTTTCCATTCCTACCTCCTCATCATTAGTATTTCCCACTGTTTATCATTGGCAAGGAAGTACTGATGCAATTACCACATTTGACAACTTGCCTGTTTACACAGATGCCTTGCCTAAATAAACAAAGCAGCTTGGGTAGCTTCAAAGAAAAATGTTTTTAAAAGATACATTTTATCAGCAGAGACAGCCAAGAACATCACAAGCAGCCAGTCATGATTTCCAGTACATTGCAGAAGAAAGTAAATTGCTTCACACTGAACTCACTTGAAAGCTCCTCATGCCAAGGAAAATAAGGACTTATGGAAGCCAAGTCTTTGAAAAATGAAGTTTTCTGATTCACCTACATTCTCATCATCCAAAAGGTGAGAGGGACAGAAGTGAATTCAGGACACAAGAACTACCAATTCAAGTAGGCAGTGTTTTTTTTCTTCTAACAGTTTTTAAAGAAATAAAAAATCTAGAAATATTCCTAGTCCTTCATCTTACTAACAAAAGTAACTAGCACTGGCTGTCACACACATCTTCTCATCACTGCAAAACTTAAATTTAAAAGTAAAACAGAAAGGCCCTGTTCTGAATAGAACAAGCTGTCATACACTGACATGAACAGATCTGTGATTCAAGAGAAATCTCACTGACAATTTCCAGGCTTTAAGTTATTTTTCCGAGGAAATTATAGATAGACTGAGGCAGCAGCAGACCAACGGCTTCACCCAAAGCTCAGCTAATTCACCACTTTGAGATTCCCAACATAATCAATGGCCAACTATTACCAGACATGCAGAAGAAAGATAAGAAATGACTGATCATGACCCGATACAAATTTGGGTCCAGGCGCTACAGTATCTTAAATGATAGATAGATAGATAGATAGATAGATAGATAGATAGATAGATAGATAGATAGATAGATAGATAGATAGAAATTTTTTTTGTTTGAAGACTTAATTGTTAAGAATCCCAGAAGTGGCAGATGCACTGTACTATTAAAAATACAAAAAAAAAAAAAATCACAATCATCTTGTCTTCAACTTAATGGCAAGTCTTTAAACTCTTCATAAGCAAATATACAAGATTTTTAGACTAACACAAAACCTCACATAACACAATTTCCATTAATTGTTTCTGCCAAATAATGGTTTCTGCCAAACCATACTGGAAATGTGGATGAGGGCTAAACAGACTAAAAATAGAAATATTTAGTAAGAGTTGCTTTGCAGCCACTTTTAGCAGCTGATCTTTACAGACATTTAATACACACGTCATATTATTACATACTGTATATATTACTATGTGTCATACTATTTCTGAAGCTTCTTAAATTGTTAGGACTGATAGAAAACTTTGCTCCAAGGACATCTGATAAATTATTTGATGAATAAGCTATTTCAGTAAAATATATTTATATTGGAATTAACAAAAACTTATATTGTCTAACAAAATGCAAGTAAGGAAATTTATATCATGTTCAGTCTACTGAAGAATGGCAGAATGCATTGCATCCTTTGTATCTCCAGGCCATTATTTAATTTTTTTTTTAATCAGAATACTAGAAGGATTAAATAATCATCTTAGAAGGGATGTTTTAAAAATACAGCAAACTCTAGGAAATCAGAACTATATAAATCCTCTGGGTTACTGAAGCCTCTTTCACTTATACTAATGATCTGGCGAGAGATGCAGAAATCAGGATAGGTGAAATACATGTTTGTCTGTACAACTTCCAGCTGAAGAAACACCAAAGTTTGACACAGCATAGCTTAATGGCTAATGTGAAAAATGTCTATTTTTTAATGAATCAAAGTTGGGATAAGTACTGTCAATTGTCAAGACATTTAAGATTGTTGCTGTAGTATTACAAAACTAAGGCACCACTTAGCAGAGACAAAGGGAAACACTTTTTACCAATATATCATTCAGAACTTATGATTAAAGATAAGGGCTTCTATAAATCTCATGCATCTGAACGCAGCCTCATTTTCTGACAGAAACCTTCTTCATCAGCTCAAGAGCAGCTGGCTTCAGTTACACTGTTTATTGTCCCTCATAATGCTTCATCCAGCCACTACTATCAGTGCAGGTCACTACTATAGGATATTGTTTAATAACAGGTGTACTGAAGTTTAACATATTCCCAGCTTATCAGAAAACAGCCTAACCAGTTTTTACCTTGTTACTTGAAAAAGCTTATCAAACATCAACTTTATTCATTAGCTATAAGCCCCAACGTGGGACATCATTCCATATCAATACACCAAATGTATTGCTACAGATTTGGTAGGAGTTCAGACACCCATAATCTGCACGGATTTAGTCAGTGCAAACAGGGGGGAAGACAGAGAAATGCAGCCTACCAGTTTCTGCTGCTGAGTAAACTGCAGTGCCCTCCAGCCTCCACTAACGAGTCCTACGGACTGTGATCAGAGTTTTGGTACCAAAATTTAGGTGACCACTGGACCCGAGTCCAACCCAAGTCCAACCTGAGTATCTAAAATACATTCCTTCAAAAACATTGTTTTGCTCAGATGTGGAAGGATCTCACCTTAATACTAAGGGCAATTACTTTTATCAAGCCAGCTTTCAGCAGTACCTTGCCTGCAATTTGAATACTCAAACAAAAATAATGTACCATTACTTTGCCCTGAGTAGATGACAACAGCTACTACAAATTTTTTTAAAAAGTATTGTCAGAAGTAGTCCAGTCAGAGGTGTTCTCTGCACTGGGTTCAGACTCCTCAGAAGTACTATGCCACATAATGCCTTAGACAGACTATTGTTTTAGTCTTATTAACGCCTAAAGACTGTTCTTTGCAGCTCTGTATCCTTTTATACAAGTTGCTGTGGCAGCATTTTCCAGAGCAGCGTTGCTCCTTTTCTTGTTCTCATGCTGTTGTACTCGTTGCCTTGCACCTGGCAAACCTCGATAATGTTGTTGTGATGAGTTCTCTTCAGAAGCAACTCTCACTGACATGAGAGCCAACCCCTTTTCCTCCTTCTTCCTTGAAAGATAAGCTGTTTAAAGCCTTGATAAATGTTCTCTAATAATATAGGCACATAAAACTTAACAGCCAATGTGCAACACCTGCGCCAGTGTTGCCCATTCCACTCATTACTAACAGGACTGTGAATGGGAACAACCACTGCTGGTCTGGCAAAAAGATGAGAGAAGGTGGGGAAGAAGGGAAGTGACCTGGAAGACATGGTCATGCAGGGAAAGCCCAAAAGTCAAGAACTGTGAGTGCACCTCTCCCACAGCATAGACAAACACATCCATGCAGCAATTACACAGTAAGTATCTTCAAAGGGCAAGAATCTGTAAGACTGAAGTACTGACTTACACAATGACAGCCAAAACATAAACAACAGTTTCAAAGCGAGCTTTGAAATCCAAAAAATATATGCTTAACTGAAATACTGTAAGTCTTGGTCCTTCTTTAGTCAGTGAGGCTATAATCCTTTCCCTAAGTGAAAGCTGACAGAAGGGAGAGCTAATTCAAAATGTATTTTCTTCTGACGGAATGAAAAATTCTCTCTTTAGGAATAAGGCCTCGCGTAAAACAAAGGAATGGACACAAACTGATGCCATGCCAGAGACACATTTCAGTGTGCCCTTCACACAAGAATTAAGACGAGCCTGTCCCAGAAAGGGCATCACTGTGCTCATAAATATCTTGCCATTAATACATTTCAAAAACCTCTGTACTTTCAAGCAACTTAGAGGTAAAAAAAACCCCATAGAATAGAGAACTGTTGCTGGAAAGAACAAACATGAAGCAGTCCCACAGTAAAACACAGCCTACAGATTCCTTCACCTTCATGTAGAGGTGAGCCTTTCCTCAGCATCTATTTACCATTGTGTCTTTAATGAAGACTGGTTACAACTGTTCTAGGAGCAAAAGAAACGTAACATTCCATTTTTTCTGCATGATTACTTCTAGTATTCACCTCTGTATTGTCTAGAAAGACAAAAGGTCTTCAGAGTGAGACACATTAATCTACTATACCAGAAGGAATTACACAAGCTAATACAAGAATTCAGCACTGGGCCTACCTCTCCCCTTTATACTCTCAAAGAGAGTAAACCCAGCAAAGTTTCTACAATAGCTTTTAATTAAACACACATTTGTAGAGTACATGGCAAACATTTTATGCACGAAGAGAGAATAATATGTTTTGGTGCTGCCCACGTGTAACACAACTTAATAAGGCAGAATTAGGTCTTTACACAACAAGAACTCAATAAACGGATTTTACACATGCAAGAAACCCAGCTGACTAGAAAAACTCTGAGGTTTGTATAAGTACTCTTTCACACCTCTAAACAGATCAAGGCCCAGAGTGCCCTACTTTGGAAAGACTTCCATTCACTTTCACATGAATAAGAACACAAAACCAGCAAGCTCAAATTCCTTAAAATAGTCTTTCCTGTTACACATTTCTTTCTTCCACTGTGTGGCTATTTTCACTACTGAATGGCTCCAGATAATTCCTAACACTCAAAACGTGACAGCTCAGAAACACAGGTGTTGGTTCAAACTAACACTAACAATCCTGAATATTAGTTCAATTCCCTAAAACATGATCCTGCTTAGCATTTACAGTTGATCATATGTAAGAATATTTTTACATGCATTTATATGTTTAAAGGTCTCATTTCCCATGGGACTGTTCTTCTGAAAATTAAATTAACCATTAATTATTAAATCAGTATAATTGATAAAACCAGTTTTCTTAAAAGTGTGATCAATTTTTGAAAGTCTCTCTCCTCAAGAAAACACCAACAATGCCTTGGTGTGTCAGCCCTTTCTACTATATTAGCCAGGATTTGTAATAAGAAGAATAAAATAAAATGGTTTATTAAGTCCTGAACAATCTGGAAAAATGCTTATTGTGGGGGAAAAAGTATGCTATTAGCATGTTTATATTTCTACATAGCTTGAAAATACGTTGCAAACACACAACAGATGTTCTGATGTTATGTGACGTGTTTTAGGTTTTTTAACCAATCTGCAGCCCCATCCTCTCAAAAAAAGGCAGCTTAGCTGGGATTTGCCTGCAATTTATCAGTGAATTTAGCTTGCATTTGCAACAGTGACAGCAGCAGCTGCCTCGGCCCATCATCAGACCTCGGTCACTTCTGAAACCTTTATGTAAGCCCTACACCTAGCAGTATTAAAACCTAAGTGTCATACTTCAAATGGTAAGAATATTTTAGACTTACTTAAGAGGTTATAAAAGCCAGGAAGATAGTACTGATTAATATTTAAAAGCTACAGGTTATCACTGAAACATTTTTTGCCTCTGGCTAAGAATTCTGTTGAAAAAACCCGTGCTACATTATGCAGATGGTAAATTGTAGCGCTTCGGATACCATAAAATTTTAATGAACACTTAATGTAATTAAAGGAAACACTGGGAAGAAGAACTGCTAAAAGAACTTTATTTATTGTTTTAAGAGAAGGAAGTGAAAGCGGAGATTGCTATTTCTAAAAGTGACTCAGCACACTATTTGCTAATAGATTTTATATAAAAGTATGCAAGGGTTCCAGAATAAATATGTGAACTACATACTCTTAATCAAGACTCCAATCAGCTTAAGAGGACCAGTTTCATGTTCAGACTATGCCCAATAAAGCTCAATAATGGACCATACCGTTGCACTTGTTGGATCTGGGAATGCTCGAGCTGCACCATCCTGCTGGGGCTCACGGGAAGCAGCAGAGTGGTTCAGTCCTGATGCGTTTGAGGGTCCAGCCTCCGACCTTCTGGATGAATTGACCTCTGCCTACAAGAAGCACATATGTACACTTTACAGACAAGATCAAAGCTGCTCCAAAAAGATCTGGCTTATTGTGGAATGTGTATTTTATTGCAGAGAATATGAGGCTTACCAAAATGTAATAATCAGGTGTGCCAGTTGCATTTCAATCACACAGCAGTAAGTTTAAGAAATTTTCATTCTTTAAAAAGGACTGCAAATGTGCAAACAACAGTTTAAAAAACAATTTTAAGTTTGTTTGCACGTAAAAACAAATACAACATTGAAAAAAAGCACAGATGTAGAGAGCAAAAAATAAAATTCTTTAGAAGATCCAGGACATTATGTCAGAATAACATCATTTTTAAAACTTCTGTTTTGCATGTCCTTAAGACAATGCCGACCTACTGTTGATACAAATGAAGAAGCACAACCTGTTCTCCCACAGGACTAAGGAGCCTCTTGTGAGTGCTAATGTAATGTGGCTATACTGGTTTCAGAATCAAAGTTGTCTCACAGACAGACTGGGCATATATGCATGACACTGCACTGGGTAGTATACGCATACCAGTGTCCACTATTTAAATTTCAGCACAGAAAGAAAAAAATACAAGTCTTATGATACTGCTTCCATACATATTTATAAAATGTCTACTAGGCATTATTTCCAAGAATTCAGGTTTCATGCTTACGAAGTTTGAGACAAGAAGTCAGTAGGGACATGTAGGAGAACGCAAACCCTAGTATATATGCTAGCAATAATCTCTTGGGAATGGAAAAGGACATACCCTCATAGTGCTGAACTGAAATACTTTTAATGTTTACACATTTCAAAAAAAAAAAAAAAGTCATGACCAGATCAATTTTTATCAGTAAGCAAGTCACCTCCCAAGTCATAGACTTGTCTAGACCCAATTTTTTACAAAGACAACAGCTTCAAATCTAGCAACTGTCTTCAAATGCAGATATAAGCAGTGGTGGTAGTAGCAGCAAGAAATACAAACGGTGTATTAGGAAACAACCAGTTATGGTGATAACAAACTGATAAGATCACAGTATAATATTCTTTCATGACACTATTTAGGGTGAGGAAATAAAGTCCTCTGTTTCTTGATGTGCATTACCTCAAGAGAATCCAAGAAATACAGCACCGAAACAATCTGGAGATGGATTTAACATTTGAAAACTTAGAATCTGACAACACTGCTTTCCCTTTGCATTTGACTACTATGAACTGTAATACTAGACAGGAAAAGTTATTATTCAAATATGGATCATCAACAAAGCAACACAGAATTATGAAAAATTTAGACTGGAATGGAACTCTAGATGTCCCTGGTCCAGCTCTAGAGTCATGTCCAGACAGGTTTTGAGCACCTCCACAGCTGGGTATTCCACAGCCTCTCTGGGTAGTCTGCTCCAGCATCTGACAACACTTGAGGTGAATCCTTCTTTCCTACATCCAATCATAAGTTCCCTGGAACCTCTGAGTACTGATTTTCATACTCCTCCTTTTTCCAAGATGAGCTTATGTCATCTTTACTGTTAATCTCTATAAAGCACTACAAAATGTGCATTTGATTTACTTTCACTTATGAAAGTACTAAGTCTAGTATCTAGACTGAAGTCAGGCTAACATTCAAAAGATGACCAACATATTTAAACATCATAATGATGGTGAGCAGAGAATCAATTTTACTGCAAAATATGTTTTGTGATGGCAGCATGAAGGTAAACCATCCTGTTTTACAGTGATACATATGTTATTAGTAATTTCTTTTTCCTTTTTCCTTTTTTTAAGCAAAATGGAATTTCTGTAATATAACACCTAAAATGCAGAAAAAAATTTGGAAGTCAGTATAAAACTAATACAAAATATAATTTTCTACTAAAACAGACAGGAACAAAGGTGGATGCTCACAGAAGCAGGAAAACCGTAGTGAGAAAATGTGTTGGGTTTTTTTTCCCCTCCTGAATTTCATATTCCTATCTCAGTATCACACATGGGGCTTTTTTAAAAGTTACCATTTTTTTTAAAGCTGGTAAGAAACACAATAATCCTGGGATCATCTACACAAAGTTAGGAAATCTCTTCTTTAAGGATGAAGCTAATGCAGAGGTTGCTAGTATGTTTGCTAGTAGAGAAACTCACATTATACACTCAACCAGCAATCTGATGTTAAATCTTACCCCATAAATTGGCATTAAATGTATCCAAATTACTAAAAACTTCTGTATTTCCTGCTAGTAATTCATACTATTAGTTTATTACAAACACATCAATTGAACACCTCAGCCTAACATCAAACAGATAAGAAAATCAAGCAAAGCAGAGAAGCAGGAAGCTTAAAAAACCCTGACCCCTGAAATTTGATTTGAGAAGGGAAGAAAGATGCAACCAGAGGACAGAACCTTTTTAAAAAAACCCCACAATGGATTGTAAAAAGCTGTAGAAACCCAAGACTTTTGTCCATTTTTTCCCTGACAAGTGCTTGTTCTTAGGTGGTGGTGTCAAGCATATAGATACATGGAAAACACCAATATTCTTTAAAGACTGATGTCCCTAAGTCTTTCATTTTAGAACTGAAAAAAATATGAAATGTAAGCTATGAGTTTTTTTCTCACAGAAGAAACCCAAACAAAAACACACTCTCATATTTCTAGAATTTCTTTGATGAAGATTAGCAGTTCTTAGGTAAAAATCAATCCTACAATTTTAAACTCTTATATATTGTAAAAAAGCCAGGAAAAGGCAGTCCATTGCTTCTCCAAATAGCTCAGCTTTAAAACTCTGTCTCTGTATCTCGCATCTTTGTAAAATATTGGGAGATGTTTTTACCATAAGTGTTACGGTACGGGAATATGTATGTCCTGCAAAACTGGCAGGAATGCTCAGAAGACGACCATCTTTACTTTCATGGCACACAAAAAAAGTAAAAGTAGCTCTTAGGACAGCATTAGAGAAGAACATGGCGATAAAAGGCAGCCCTGGCCTTAGTGAGGATGTGTTCTGCACTAATGCCACACTGTAGGTCCCTGCCTTCATGCACAGTAGTCTTCCTTAGTGGCTGATTTAAGAGTTTAGTGGTAAACCCAGTGAAAAACAACACTGTGCATGCAAGACATGCAATTCTCTAAGGAATGTATTTGTCTAAACAAACCTTGCTTTCACTGAAACACAAGCTAGAGAACACATTTTTCAGTCACAGCAACTTCCATACCAGAGTTCAACTTTCAGTATCTTCAGATAGTAGCAGAGTAGTTCAAAAGAATTTGCAACCATTTTTCAGTAGTAATATGTTTTATTCCTTCCATAAGCCAAAAGGGAAAAAAAAAATCACAAAGGTAAAAAATTGAGGTTAGCTTTGCCCGAACTTTCCTAACACTTTTATGGTAAGACTAATTCTGGAGAATTTAATCAAGTTATTAGTGTCTGAAAACACGGAAGTAAAAGGCAGTTTTTACCACAGTGGTCACCACTAAAATTAAAATTAATCAATCAATGCTTGAGATGCACAACTTATTAACTGGAAAATTTCAAGAGATCCACTCTTATTTTTCTCTTTCAGACTATACTGAGAAAACAGGCTTCCACATAGCAATAGATGAAGGTTTTCTGAAATTATGAATGTTTCTGTGATCTACAAGTTTTTCCTCAGTATTTGTTTTCTAATTCTACACAAGAGAGATAAAAGTTTAAACAGTGACTTCACCTTGAAGCTAATTTGCCTGGCAAGTTCTTTAGCCTCCTTGTCCGCCTGGCTTGACACGCTTCCGGATGTCAGTGGTAAGAGGGCTGTCTTCATAGATGTGCCACACATTTCACAACAGAAGTCTTGTGACCTGCCCACAAATGACACAGCTCAGAATAGCATGTTCTCAGTGTTCCTGTGTGCTTGTTTAAACAAACTATTTGCAGAACAATCCATAGAAAGTCAAGTGGTGGCAAGGCCAGTAGCTTAGAAAGTACTTCCCTCTGCCTCAAATCACACTATCTTGAAAAAATACGTTGAGAATTATCCATATTACTAACACAAATTCCCTCATGGCATTTAGGAAAGTATTAACAACTGACATATATCACTATTATTTATACTTTATTAATAATTTCTTACAATTAAAAAACTTATTTTATATTGGCAGCAAATAAAAATCATAAATTATAAACATTTAACGATTATTACAAATGTTATATTGGACCGAGGAGCTTGCACCTCCAATCCAGTAATTTCAGTTCCTAGGAGAACATTATCTTCCCTCTCTTTGCACACATCATCGGTCTATAGGGCACACTACAGGCAGCTCTCCAGGCCAGTGAGGAACCATAGAACCTTGATAGCACAGTATCAAGACCAACCCACCCCACTGACTCACTCCTGCTACTGAATGCCACTGAGAAGAGTCTGGTTCTGCCTTCTTTACAGCTTCCTTTCAGATAATAGTACACATGCATACCATCCCCTGAACCTCCTCTTCTCCAGGCTGAACACTCCCAGCTCTTTTACCATCTCCATGTATGAAACATGTTCCAGCCCCTCAATCACCTTTGTGGCACTGTACTGAATTAGCTCCAGGAAGTCCTTACCTTTCTTGTACCCTGACCTGGTCACAGCCCCAGCCTGAACCCAGCACTCCTGATGTCTCACCAGTGCTGAGTACTGAAGTAAGATCACTTCCCTTGACCTGCTGGCAGTGCTCTTCCTCATGCAACCCAGGACACCACCAGCCTTCTTTGCTGCAAGGGCACACTGCTGCCTCATGATCAGCTTGGTCTCCACCAGAACCTTCCCTTCCAGCTAGTCAGCTGGTGTTATTCCTTTCCAGGGGCAAGACTTTTCTCTGACATTCCTCCAGCCCACCGAGGCTCCTCTGAATGGCAGCACAGCCTTCTGGTGTATCAGCCGCTCCGCCCTGTTCACCTACAAACTTGCTGAGGGTGCACCCTGTCCCAGCAACCAGGTCATTAGTGACACTGAACAGCAGTGGCCTCAGTATTGACACCAGGAATACACCAATAGTGACCAGCGTGCAGCTGGATTTTGTGTTGCTTATCACAATCCTTCGAGCCAGGCTGCTCAGCTAGTTCTTAACCCACCTTACTGTCCCCACCTACCTAGGCTAAGGATAAGGGAAAGAACACTAAAAGCCTTGCTAAGTCCCTATAAACAACACCCACGGCTTCTCATTTGTCCACTAAGCTAATAATTTCATCATAGTCACAAACCTCATCTTAAGCTAATTTCCTGGAGATCATTTAGAAGCAGTTGCTTCAGAGTTTTATCATCATTTCATTATTATTATTATTTACTTAAGGGCAATGATACATCATTGTTTTAGTTGTTTTCTCCCTCACTTACTATCAATTCCATCATACCCACTTTCCCTCCATGCTGCAATTAGTACTGTATCACAATGTTAATTACATCTCCATGCCTGAACTTCCGACAAACCTCTAATATGACCACACAATGCTGGAAGGAACAGAGCCCTCTCAAAGTGTTTTGTTTGACTGCAAGTTTCAAGCTCCCACAACATTCAGAGAAAAAAACGATTACATACACAAGGCATCAAACTTGTTTTATATTTGGAATAAATGCAAGAGAATAGACTGAAGTACCTTATTTTCTACTCAATGCATTACCCTAAAAGTGAGTGAGTATATACGTACCTACAGTAACAAACTTAGCACTTACTTCTTTGCAAGAGCTCTTCTTTCTTCTGGTGTGTAATCTAGAGATCCTATTGCTCCTTCACCTTTGGTTGGCATAAAACCAATGATGGCTAGTAAAGCTGTTCTTACTAAAACGGGAAAACAGAGCTATGAACAAGGTGGCACAAACAACAGTTATATAATCTCATTCTACACTCAGAAAAGTTGCAGTTCTGACGGCAAAACTTCATTCTGCCAAGTCTGCATCTCATACAAGCAGCACTGGTTTAAGGGGGTTTTTTGTACATTGCAACGCTTTCTTAGTTTTGTTTTAACATCACATTGAAAACAAAGAGAAGGCCATCAGCCAACAGAGAAGAAAAAATCAATTTTCACAAAAATGTTGCATCAAAATGAGTGCTCCATACTTTAAAAAGGATGAAAAAAGGTAAGGCAGAACTAACATATAAAGGGGAGGAGAGCAGGGAGAGGAGAGGGGGCAGGGGGAGAAGAAGAAGGTAAGAAGGTTCACAGGCAATTCTGTTTGTGTATGTTTTCTATTAGACATGAATTCTGCAATTTAGTGTATACATGCTCAATGTTTTTCTTTTATGCAAAGTATGGCAGAATTTGTTCCTTTTATGTCATTGTAACAGGGGAAGGAGCTCACTTAAAATATTAATAACTGCTGGTAACAGAATTGTCATCTAAAGCATCTCCCTTGACAATATCCATACTTGGATTTTGTTTTACAAAAGTAATGAAATCTAAGAGTTCAAGACACTTTGCTAATAGATTTGGTAAATAAATCACATCAAAATAAGTACCACAGAAAAGAGATGGGGTATTTACAGCTCCTATTTAGAAACACAGTATTTTCTACTCTTTAAAAAAACGTAAGAGACTTAATAGAAGTTGAAGAGTGGTCTGCTAGAAAACTCCTAAGATCTTACCAACATATTTTAAAAGTGAAACTGATATGTGAAGAAATAATTGATATCCTGTACTCAGCAAAATTAAAATTACTTAAACACAAGCATATTGCCTTGGATGAACTGTGCCAACTCTCAATTTCTGTGATAATAGTGTTTTAAAAAATAAAGATAGAGCAGATTCAGTAATTCTGAACTCAGACCGCATTATCTTTCCTCTTGAGTACTCAGAATCACACAATTAGAATTGAAAACTCCCCTCTATTAATATTCAAGCTGGCTTTAGTGATCATACAAAAACAGGGTAAAGTAATAGGATTTATTTTCATAAGAACAATTAAAAAAAAAAAACCCACAAAGAATATTCTAATTGTCTGAGAATTCTTAATGCTTATGCATCCAAGTAAAGAAGAGCTTACCATCACCCCTCAGTTTCTCAACCCTGGCATTTATTTAATAACATTTCCAAATCCTTCTATTTTGCTCTTTTATGACCATACATTTGACAAATTCGCTCCTAATTTTACACCCTCAAAATCTGTCTCCTTTTCCACTATAAGCATTCTTCATGAGATTTTTTTAGTTTAAGGAACAAGTTGTTTGACGGGGGCAACATTTTCCAAATAATTGTTACTTACTACTCCACGAAGGCTGCCATGTTTCAGGATGATGCCCTGAGATGCTTAAACAAATTTTCTTCCCCACTTCAAACCTGCCATTTGCCTTCAAAGGAAGAAGGAGGATACAATAAAACATGCTAGAAGTTAACTCTTGAGTTTTGGTAAAAGTTGTAAAAATCATGATCAAAAGAATTCCCTATGCAAACAATATGTGACAACTATATTACCGCCAACTTCACAAAATTGGCATTCAGCTTGCTGAACTCAGAACTCTGTCATCTGACTCTATTAATGCATGAAGAAAACCTTCTACAAAACTATGCACAAAGGAAGGCCTTTGCCCCAATCTACAGGTCTGCCTTCCTGCATCTGAGCAATGTTTTCAAGAGAAACCCAGCGGGCCCACGAGGAGAACAGAACGTTAGACAATCACATCAGCAATGTGATTTCTCCCGAAGGAAAAAACTTCCATTTATTAGGCATAAAGCTTTGTGCAATTAGAGATTACCAAAATCATCTTGGAAGACTTTGGATCTTCAATTATACTGTACTAAGCCAACTTTCTTACAAAAATAACATTATGTTAAATGCCAAGAATCTCTCTCTCTCCACTCATGATAAAGTTGACGACATAAACATGAAAAACTAATAAGCATGCTTACTTACTGTCAGCAAAATAATGCTGGGTGGTTTCATGGGATATTCAGGTGGCAGCACTATTCGCCCATGATAAATCCCTCCATCAAAATCTGAATCTGGAGGGCCTCTAACAGTGAAGTGCCATTCAAAGAGATTATCCTAAAACACCCACATCAATCGAAGAAGGGGAACAACAACAAAAAAAGAAGGGTTTGTCACAGAAATAGACAATTCAATGCCATTTTCTTGAACAAGGACAGGCTGAAGAAGCAGTGCTCAGCAGAAGTTTTAAGAAGCCAAAATCAAATGGAGAATTAATAGAACACAGCACTAAGGATAAAACATTGTAGTTTTCTGGTAATTTTCTTACGCAATAATTCACCAAAACCCTCAAATTCATTATCCAAATTCTTTACGCTAGCTGTATAAATTACGACAAGAGTTTTATCACCTGACAGATGGAAAACTGAGTCAATTAAGAGAAAACTGTATCTTTGCCTCAGTGAACAATAATTTCTGAAAAACCAAGGAGAGACCTACACCAAGAAGAACACTAATGACAGCCTCCCTAAAGCTGTGCCCAGGTCAAAACAAGGACTTGACTCACATCCCAGAGAATTCCTATTCTCCTTCTTCCACTAACAATTTTGAAACAGCTACTGTGCCTTATTGCACAACAGGTACACTTCGAAATTTAGAATATCATTTTCATTGGACATATAAATAACTTCTCTTTAAACATTATTTCTTTGGGGTTTTGAGCTGGGATTTGCGTATCAGAACTTGTGCTGCCAATAACTTCCTAAATATTTACAAGCAGAACAACTCCTACTGTTAGGACAGGAGCTCAAATGAGGCCCTCTGTCAGTGAATGAGATCCCTCAGCTAATGCTAAACACTGGTATTACAGCGTTAGGACTGCCCACCTAGTTACAATTTTTCAAGTACAGGAGATTACTGTAAAGATTTCCAGCATTTCCTTTCCTCTGCCATTGTTCTCTTCCCGGTGAGACACTGTTCTAATCCAGAAGTAAGACCTTCATGCAGGTTACAAATAATAGCAAGAATTAAACCTTTCATTTCACCACAGGAAGAGGAAACAAGGTACAGATAAAAACTAGCAGACAATAAGGTATATTTTATAGCACCTAGGAACATGCATTATTATGTAAGCATGTTAAGTGTATTACACATTTCTGTGAACAGCTAAAAATCAAACCTCCCAACTGAATACCACAAAACACTGCCTTTTTAAAATTAATTCAGGGAAATTGGAAGGGTTTTCTGTTTATGCTTCTAACCACCACAATTTCATTGTCCTCTCAACCCAAAAACTTAACTGGGTGTTTAGACAAGAAGCTACTCCTTAAGTGAAATCCCTCTCTCTTACAATGCATCCAGAATTGCACACATTTATGTTTTTCAAAGGTTTTCTTAAATGCAAACCAGCAATTCTCAGAGATCATCTTGGGTTAAGTGTTTCAGTGAACAACTCAGCAACTGAGCCAGATGTCAGGTTTGGGTACAGAAAGATTGACTTAAATATTATGTATTTACATAGTCTTGGAAAGGAGATGGGGGAATAAACACATCCATGCTATAAAACTACTCAGGTGCAATGTAAAACTATTATGCACTTTCCCCAAAAATCTGGAACTACAAGACCACTGAAGTTGAATTCTGCTGCTGATTTCCATCATAGGGAAAAAAAAAAAGGTTCACTAGCATTTAAATATGTACATTTTATATAAATGCATTTTAGGGGACTATATATTAGCTAAGAGTACATATGAATAAACTTGCCTAATTACCAGCTCTTGCAAACATATAGAGAAACAAACCTCCAAAGGCTGTGCATGATAATGATCTGTAGGATCCTTCAGTTCCGCAGCCTCCTTCATCAAACGTTTGACAGCTGAAAAAAAAAGAAAGCATAAGACATGAAAAAGAAGAAAATAAATTAATATGCATTGCGTAAAAAAATACATAAAACATTTATTGAATAACTCTATTCAGCTAGCTAATCTCTTCCAGCAAGTTCCAGCTTCTTCACTGGAGTTCATAATTCAAGACACAATATAATTACTTAAGATGAATAAAACTTAAATGGGTTATACAAGCATAAAGTTATGAAAAATACGTTGCATGGTCACAGAGTTTCTCAACACTGAACACTGGGACTAAAGTAGTTCTGTATTAGTAACTGCACCAGACAGGAGGAAAAACATACATATCATTAACAGAGTTTCAGACTACAAGATATACAAGGCTAACAACCTCAATATTTTATGACACAGGACATCAAAGACGAGCATCTTTAACAACAGCTGAAAAGCTTTATCTTGACACCTCCCATAACAATTATGTGACTACTCCCTTAGTTGTTCAAGGGGAGGTCACAATAATACTTGACAGAGACCAACACATCATCAGTAAGAGGAGATGAAGTTTTATATTTGATGTGAAAACACAAATGTCCAGCCATAAAAATTTACCCAGGGCCTCTGCAGTTGGAACCTGCCACTGAGTGTGAACGCCCAGGTATTTTTCTATCATAACTTCAGGATAGTCATTAGTAACCATCTCCAACCTTCTACTTCAGAAATATCAGCATCATAAGTATTTTCTGCATCTTCTTCTTCTGGCCACTTTTGTAAGCTCTGTTACATCACTTGTACTTCCAGGTGCCTTCATGTGCACCATACATTACATTAAATAAAAAACTCTAACCACTCCGCAGAGGAATTTTCCTTCCAACCTACTGTGAAAAGTTCTTTTCTTCCTTCACGCTTTTGGACAGCTATAAACAACGGCTCAAAGTTAGAGAATTTCACTTCTTACAACCCAAAAAGAACACGAAATTTGCTGCTGCCAGTTACCCCAGTCATGCTGCTGCCACATGGAAGTGTCAATTAAACACCCTACAGATCCCACCAGGTCACGTCACAGGTGGCAGCATTCAGGCTCTGCTGAATAACAGTTTGTCTCTTTCCTCTTCATTAAGGTTTACCAGTTCATTAGAGAGGAATAGCAAGATCACCAGTCTGGACCAGAAAAGGCTTTGGAAGCTTCACAGCCAACAAGCCTGGATACTTGTTTTCAGAAGAAGAGTGGAATGCACCAGGAGGAGCTAATTCAGGAGTGAACACCCCATGAAGCAAACGGGTGACCATGAGAAAACTGAGAATGTATGTAACAAAGCCTAATAAAGACAGAGCAGTCATGGACAAGGCAGAAAAGTGTTTCTGAGATTTCCCAGCTGAGGGACCAAGACAGAAAAGAAGAAATACAGTGCCCCATAACAGCATCATGTGCAGTCACTCACGTTCACTGCGGGAAAGCTGTTGGAGCATAATACTGTTCCACTCCTGGGGCATGAAACACAGCAAAATCTAATTTAGCTCTCGTAGAGAGCTAAATTATCTCTAATCATTATTATTAGAGATAATTTGCTTATAAGTTTTCAGTATTAAGCAACCCAGGATATCTTAAAAAATCTATCAGGTGACCTAACTTCAGCCTTCCAGTACATGAAGAGAGCCTACAAGAAAGATGGGAGAAGGACTTTTATAAGAGCATGTAGCAACAGGACAGGAGGAATGGCATCAAACTAAGAGTAGCTTTAGATCAGATATTAGGAAGAATTTCTTTCCCTGTGAGGGTGGTGAGGTGCTGGAACAAGTTATCCAGTGAAGTTGTGTATGCCCCATCCCTGCAAGTGTTCGAGGCCAGGTTGGATGGAGCTCTGAGCAACCTGGTATAGTGAAAGGTGCCCCTGGCCCATGGCAGGGGGACTGGAAGTAAAAGATCTTTAAGGTGCTTTCCAACCCAAGCCTTTCCATTATTCCATGATTCTAAGTAGTGCATGTGTATGGGTTGTTCAGCCTGAAGAAAAGGCTCTGGGGAGACTTTAGTGTGACCTTTCAATACCTAGAAGATGCTTATAAGAAAGAAGAAACTTTTTACCACAGCCTGTAGTGACAAGACAAGAAGCAATGGATTAAAACTCAAAGAGAGTAGGTTTAGATTGGACATATGGAAGGCATTCTCTACAGTGAGGGCAATGAGGCACTGGAAGAAGACAGTAAGTTGTTCTCATCCCTGGAAGCACTGAAGGTCAAGTTGGACAGAGCTTTGAGCTGTGATCTAACTGAAGGTGTCCCTGCCTGAGGCAGGGAGGCTGAACTAGATGACCTTTAAAGACTCCTTACAACCCAAACCAGTCTGTGTTTCTCTTCCCACATTGCTGAAAAATGCCAACTGAGAGGCTGCAAGGAAAAGCCTGGAAGGATAAATGCTCATTATGAGAACGTGTGATCCAGTGAAGAAAGCACGAAATTGGTTCTTGTTTAAGCACTGCTGAAGTATGCATCAACACAGCTCCTCCTCTGGCTACCAAAAACTGTGGTGGAAGAAACAAGCATAATTCACAAAGTCTGCCTTCAAAAAGTTATGGTATTCCAACCCACTTAAGTCACACTGAGTCACTGAGTAAACACTTGGCAATGGCAATTCTGAAATATCAGAATGGTTTGGGCCCATTTGAAATAAAGAATTGTAGACTATCAATAAAATCAGAGAGTATCACTAAATCAGCAAAAAAAAGAGAAGTCAAGACACTGAATTTGTCTAAGAAAGGTTTTAGAGACAAAATAATCAATTTATTTTTTAATGTGGCACAACCATCAGCATGAAAAATAACCACACTTTCACAGATATACTCAGCAACACTTTATCAATATTCATCAAAATTAAATCCTGAGGAAATTAAATTTCTGGACTAGAGATTACAGGAGAGTTCCTACCCAGCAGGAGATGCGAGAGCTCTCTACTGCTCTGTGGAGGAAAGACAGAATACTACAGGTCAGAGGCTCTGCCTGACAGCCTGCCTCTTGTGTTACACTGAACTTATCAAAACTTTCTGAAAAGCAAAATATGGATATTAAAAAATCTGAGAATCAAATTTAAAGCCACCAGCTTGCTTTAGGGTTGTGTGGTGGTGGAATAACAATTAAAGAGCAAAACCCGTACAATACATACATATATGATTCGTAGATTTGAAAAAAAAGTACATAAGGAGCAAATAAATAATGGAATCCAAAACAGCTGGCATAAAGCTAAAGATCTCTCAATCTTTCAAGTTGACTTATCTAATCTGGGGAAAGAGGAATAAAACAATCTGACAGCTTTTACTGCTTTGGCAAATTTTTCCTACCTTTTTATTTATGACTGCTATTTTTTTTTTTTTCACTTTAAGCAAGATTTAGAAGTCTACTCAGGAGAAATATAGAAGAAGTAGTCATTTTTCCCGACTGCTCTGCTGACCAAAACAGCACAAGTAAGGATGCAATTTATTTATTGAATACAGGTTTTCCAATGAAAGTAAAACTCTCACAAAACCCTTCATCTCAGAGAAACTTCTATAACTACTCAATCCACTTAAGCTATTAGTAAAACACAAGTCATCGTTGTTACACGTTTGTCTATTAATAAGGCTACTATCTACAATTAGGAAAAATATTAGACAGTAATAATAGAAAAATTTACAAACTTGAAATCACAGAAACCATTTGAGACAAGTATCAAGGCCCTTCAATTACATGCATGTGCCATGGATGACATTTTGGGAGGGTCTTCTTAAATCCAGCTGGCTTTGTTTTCTTCCCCCCTCCACTCTATACCTGACCATTGAGCCCAGAGTGCCTGACCCACGGCTGGTGTAACCATCAAGTGACTGCAGAGGTCAAAGTGCAGAGCGTCACCTGCTGAATCACCAGTCCCCACAGCAGCCCAAAGCACCTGGGAACCCAAACTGCATTGGCATTCAAAAGAAAATCCCATTTACTAAAGATGATGTTTAAATTTCTTGTAAGGGGAAAAAATAACAGTGAATCACACTGTCAGTAGTTCCAGTGCATAAAGAATGGATCACATCATTAAAAAAAAAATCAGGATTAAGTTCATGTGTAAAGTACACAGGATTTCTTGTAAGATGACAACACCTGATGAGCTTTGACATTTTAAGTAAAAAAAAAAACAAACACTTTAAGTAATGCGGTCACTGACGCATGTAAGGAAACATTTAAAGAAAAGAGTCACAGTAGCTCTTTGATATGGAAAATAGTATTTTTTCACTAGTTTTTTTTTTGCTGGACTCTCTAGAGAATGGTTTATTAAATGCTGTAAACATACAGCAGCTCTAACAGGTTCACAGCGACCTGCACAGTGTCACCAGGTACCTGTGTGCCACCTGTTCCTTGTGGATGCGATTCTCTTGGACAACTTAGAACCTGTGAAAGATGTGTTCATTTGTGAAATAAAAATAATAGAAGAGGGGAAGAGGGGGCTTGAGACAACTACTCTGAAATACCAATTACAATCCTTTTGCAGAACAGAGTGTTAAATGGTATCTACTCTAGAAATCAACCCAAGGTACCACATTTTCAAATGAGCTCTGTATCACTTGAGGGATACAGCGCTTTTCTCCTCTACCTCTGCATTCCTTCTGCCTATTCATTAAGCCTGCATCTTAACCCTTCCAAATTCACACCTGTCTTTAAATAGATTTTTGAGTTCCTGTACATATTTTTGTATGCTATTTCACAAAAAAGTGACTATATTTTCATAAAAATTTGCATAGCAGTTTATAGTAAATTAATTTTGAATCAAGACTACAATGAAAGTCTCGTTAGGACCCAGATACCTGATCCTTCTTCACTAAAAAAAAAAACCCCTCAAACAATATCCCAGTCACATCCAAAAATAAAATCCCTGGAAGACAAAACTTCAGTTGGGCAAGTCCTTTAAAGCACTGATGAGGAGAATATACTACATATTCTGTTGCTTTAAGTCTCTTTTACGAAGTATTCCCTACCACCTCTGTCTGTGATGAGACTACACAAATCTTTGCTCTGACAACTCAGCAGCCATGCAAAGACGTACAGATATTCACACATTTTTCAGTCTTCCAGAACCAGAAAGGCAGCAGTAGAAGAAGCAACCCATAATGATAACAATCTTTGCCATACTGCCCGTGATCACCTTATCAAAACTATATCCTCCTGTGCTAGAGGAATGGGCAAAATGAAGAAGAGTTAAAATTTCAGTCTCAGTCTCTTGAAAATGGTGAACAGCATAATTTTAAAATCATCACCTACAGTTTCAACATGATTTTAAGCATCATGAAGAATGGAACACTATTCTTCACACTAAAGAAACCACACGACTTTGTCTAAACGAAAGCAAATGGAGACAATTAAGCTGCTGATCACTGAACATCAGAAATGTTGTGATGTTCTTTATTAGTCAAGTTCCCATTTTATGCTGATCTCATGTAACAAGACAAAGAAGTTGTTCTTACAAAATCAAAATGTCTAATTGCAGAACTGGTACAACTGTCTGGGGCAGGCAGCCATAGCTTCCAAAACTGCTTTTATTTTCAAATTTGGTGTTTTGGTTTAACCCCAGCCAGCAACTAGAAGTAACACAGCTGCTTCCTCACTCCCTCCCTGTGCTCTACTCTGGTGGCGAGGAGTATCAGGGGTGAGGAAAAAGTAAATCTTCTGGGTTGAGATAGGAACAGTTTAATAACTGAAACAAAGTAAAATATAACAATAATAATGATAATTTTAAAATCATGATAAAAATGGTAATGAAAAAGAGAGAGAGAAATAAAATTCCAGAAAAAACAAGGGATGCTCACCACCCACTGGCCAATGCCTAGCACATCCCCAGAAGCGATTAGCCCATCCCAGCAAACTACCCCCAGTTTATACACATGACCTTCTACGGTATGGAATATCCCTTTTGGCCAGTTCAGGTCAGCTGTCCTGGCCATGCTCCTTCCTGGCTTCCCCTGCCCCTCTTCACTGGCAGAGCACAAGACAATGAAGTCCTTGACCCAGAGAAAGCACTACCGAGGCACAACTAAAACGTAAGTCTGTTATCAACATGATTCTCATACTAAATCCAAAACACAGCACCGAACCAGCTACTAGGAAGAAAATTAACTCCATCCCAGCCTAAACCAGGAACATTCCTTTGGCAGCTCCTTTGACTTCTGCTACAAAACAAATGGAAACACCATTTGCCAAGAAACAGGCCAGCTGTTTTCCATCCTCAGGGTCTCAGATACATCCCTTCTCAAGGCCCATAAGCCTCCTGAATAGCTGCTTTACATCTTCACAGCCTCACGTACATTCTTTCACACGACCCACAACCCTCCTGTACTCATATAAAGTATTAACAACTATTAAAAAAACCCAAAAATCTTTTAATTAGTCTTGTCTTGCTCTCCTCTCACCCTCAGAAACAGCCAACCTTTAGTACTCATTTCCCTCAGGGCAGCAGGAAGTACAGTACTCTTCTTGTAGTTGCAATTCAAAACAACTGTTCAGTCAACACAAAGGGAGGTGAAACTTACAAAATGCAAGGTCCTTGCTGAACACGCTAAGATCAAACAATGTCTTCAGCCTTAATAAAATTTTAACATCTGTTCAACTTTTTATTTTTCAACAATCTAACTTTATTTTGTACACAGAAGGTACTAAGCAGCGCAACAGCTACTGGCTATTTCCTATTAGCTCTGTTTTGTTAACAAAGAACTGACGCATGCTTGTTGGCACGGAACACTTATTTGTAAAAATACGGAGTGGAGAAAGAAGTACAGTTTGCAGGAAAAGCAGCAATCTTATTAACATGACAGCTAAGAGGATCACAATCTCAGCATTGTTAGGTTCCCTATGCCTCCAAGATCCCAAAGCACTGCCCCTGGGCAACAAATGCAGGGCAGCATGCCATGCCTCCCTCCACGTGCTCTCCCTAGGCCTCCAGTGCCCTTGCTAATCAAATAATTGATGAGGTGGTCTGCTGAAAACAAAACAAACCCTGCCAAAAAAAAAAAAAAAAAAAAAAAAAAGGACTGTTGTTTGTGGGCTCTGTGTGAGGCACTGTAAGTAGCTGTTCATCATTCTTCAAGTGTCTGTGCTAATACCCACTCAGACGCCTGGTCACAGCCTACGCAAAAGCGAGAGATTGTCACTACAAGAGCAGCGACTACAAAATTTGGTGTCTGAACTCACAGCAGGCTAAGGGTCATAGCTCTTCGGGGGAAGAAAAAAGTAAAGAGATTATTCCAAGTAGCTGTCTTATAAATTTCAGAAAATAGGGATGTTCCTGAGGCATGAAGAGGATGAAGTCTGTGCTTTAGTCAGCTGAGCTTTAATATTGATGGGAGAGGTTTATCAGCCATGTGGTAGCAGGCTGATATACATTGACTAATCCATTTTGAAATCCTACGATGAAAAATAGCTTGCCCTTTTACAAATGCCAAAAATACACACAAAAACATGAAGCAAAAGCTTACAAGGCTTTACCTTATTGAAGCAATACAAAGAAGCCTGAAGTGTAGAGTGTGAAATTTCATCCCTTCCAAAATTGCCAGTCTTATCTTGGGAAGAAATAAAAAAGAAACTCAGGTTCACGGGCAGTGTGAGAAGACAGCATGAGGTGAATGTTTCCATGGCTCCTCGCTCTTACAGAAGGTAACTGACAGGAGACAGGAGCCACTTGGCTACCCCAGACCTGCAGAGGCCATGGCCTGTACCTATGGCAAACTGAGATCGGCCAGAGCTGCGCTGCCAGTCACTGACAGAGACATGGTGTGCAGGGGAACAACTTGCCTTGTGCTGCGCAGAGTTACCATCTTTCAGGTATGTTGGGATGAACTAGTATTAGCTGTAGAAACAGGGATAAGGAACAAGATGAACACATTGCCTAGGAGCAATCAGCAGAAGGACAAAGCTGTGTAGTAATATTGCTCTTTGGGGGTCTGCTTGAGAGCACACAAAAAGTATGGCACTGGAGAGCCTAACTGATCCGCACTCATCAATCTGGCCTAGCAGAATCACAGAAGAGGGATCCAGGTATTAACGACAGATGAACTTCAGCTCCTTCATAACTCTATAGCAGAATTTGGCTTAAAAATAAAGATCAATAAAAGCACATGTTTCTTTTAAGAAAATTTTCCTATTTAAAATGTGATTTTGTCTATAACATTATATTAAAGTAACTTATACTAAAAGGTTAGTAGGATTTGCCCTTTTAAAAACTACTGAGCAGATGGAAGCCACCATTTGCAGTTTGCTGAAGTCCAAAAGCAGATTTCAACAGTAGAAGCCTCTTGTACAGGTACAAAACGATTACTTTTTCCACTCTGTCTCAAGATAGCACATTCCAAATCCCTAAAGCTGACCTAAAGGTTAGCAGCTTGGTTCTTTCTCTATTAAAGGCAAAGGAACAACAACAGGCACAAGGACAAATACTCGTTCTAAAGCCCTAGAGGGCTCAGTTACCAAAATAATCCCTTTAGTCCACAGATGACACAAGCTCTTGAAATAGAAAATATAGTGGACTTCTTTTTATGTATTTTAGTGCATTTACATTAACTGAAACCACTCTAATATTAGAATATTCTACAGTTCCATCCTAAGCCTTCAGTCGAATGGTAAGAGTAAGATACAACCACTGAACTGCACATGTAACTGTAATAAGATCAGAATTTGTAAAACATACAAGGAAATATTAAGTAATCGCATA
The DNA here is from genome assembly GCA_013398015.1 of Oreocharis arfaki. Classification (NCBI taxonomy): domain Eukaryota; kingdom Metazoa; phylum Chordata; class Aves; order Passeriformes; family Paramythiidae; genus Oreocharis; species Oreocharis arfaki. The sequence continues at coordinate 1,400,240 of VZRR01011317.1, read as the reverse complement.
TGCTTATCTAGCTGGTTAGCAAGTAAAGTGCCAGACTAAAAGCAGTGGCTATACATAACTACAGTCAACTCATTTTAATGGACAACTGTTCAAGAAACAATATTTATTTAAAATAATTTTTATACTTATTCTCACCTTCTTGCCCGTCTGTTCAGTGAATGATTTCACACATATTGACTATTAAAATCAATGTTTTAAATCGTTATAGAGATTTTTAAAGTTATTTATATAATTTAAAAACTTTCAGTATCTATAGAGAAAGAAATAGTTTAACATATTAATATGCAACCAAACATGTTTAAGTGGGAGAAGTAATATAAGTCCATTGTATGAATTATTTACCTTTGCCACATAAAGTTCATTTTGCTATGGAATAGCACAGGTGCTGAAAATCAACTCCAGTAAAGATAATTTTCTCTTGAACACGTGGGAGACAAGCAACAACAAAGGGGAAGAACACTTCTAAATTAAGCCACAAATATTCGTCCTCTCCACCCAGATCCCAGGTGCTTGTCATACAGCACACCGCCACTGTTTCCCCTGACGTGGCGAACCACAGCTAGTGAGCACGTTTGCGTGGCCTTGTAAATTCACATATGCCACACATCCTGCATGTCTCCCTGAAAAAGGTATTCCTTCCTGATACTTTAAATGGCAACAAGTTCATCATTTGCTTAATGATCCCTCATATCTTTCAGTTATGCAACTTGGGTGTGAGGCTAAGGGACATAATTTAGCAATAGACACATGATCCGCATGAGATACGTTTGTAAACAAGCGTGTCACTGACATTTGTATGGTACAAGTCACCATAACATTCAGTTTTTCCCGACCTCCCATGCTGGTAACACGATGGTATGATTGAAAAATAAAGCCACTATTCATCATAATAACATGAAGCTGATAATGCCTATTTCTCAACAGCTGGTTAGAGGAAAGCAAGGGCAGAACAACAACCGACACACAAACCCGACCAGCCCTTACAAGCTGCGGAAGAGGTTTTGCTTCGGCAGTGTCAGGCCTCTGGCTGTGCAAGCAGCTCCCAGGAGCTGAAGCCCTGGCTCAGCCGGTCAGAGGCCACTGCTCCAACACAGCCGTATGGGAGGACATGGCCTGTCCACTACTTCCTAGGAATCAAAACCTTCCCTTCCAGCGCTGTTTCTCCTGGCATCACTCACAGATCTTAAGGCGTCCCTCTGACTTCAAGGATTGAAAAGAAAGGCCAGGAGTTATAGGCATGAATTTTAACATGCAAACATGTGAACACACACAGACACACAAGTAAATAGAGCCTGTACAGAAACACTTCTGCAAAACAAACTGACGACACACAGGCCAAGTTATCCTTGGCAGTCGGTCCCCTCACACGCACCTACTCGGAGAGGAGGCGATGCCGGGGAGAACAGGGCACGGCCACCTGACTAAACAGCCAAAGGCAGGTTTCCACGAACCACCAAAAATGCGTGGGCACACAGACACATACACAAACCTGGCGGTCAGGGTGTTTTGAACCGAATTACAGCTCGGAGGAAGGTTTCAACGCCATCGCACTGCGAAGGCGAACCGAACCCAGCCGGCCTTCGCCTGAACGCCGCCACCGTCCCGGCGCAGGGGACCCGCCGCCGCGGCCCCCGGCCCTCCTCCCCG
>VZRR01011317.1:1368114-1398569 GCA_013398015.1 Oreocharis arfaki | reverse complement strand
GGGCGGAGGAGGAAGGCCGGGCCCGGCCCAGCTCGCCTCGCCTCGGGACACTCCCCTGACGTGGCAGCGGCGGCGACAGCCCCGCCGTGACCGCGGGGGGAGGCACCTGCCGCGCCGGCACCGCCCCGGGCCCGGCCCCGGAACCGCCGCCGGGAGGGGACGTGGTGCTGCGGCGCTCGGGCCGCGGTGGCTGCGCGAGTGACAGTGCCCCTTCTGCGTCCCCGGGCCGCCTCCGCCCCGACCCGCTGAGGTGATGGGGCGAGGTGCCTCCGGACCTCGATGGGTTTGAAAACTGGGGGCTCGGAAAAGGGGCTTCCAGGACCCCCACAGACCCAACGCACACCCCGCCCAAAGGACTTCACTGTGAGACTTAGTAGCATCTTGTTTGTTCGTTTTCAGAATCATGAAAGACTGAAATGGTGTCATACGCCAATGATTATTATTTTAGGCAAGAATTACCAGCAAGAGCTTGACTTCATGGCCATCTCTTCCATGCCACAGTGACAGAGGGCTATTTGCATCTACAACTGTTTCCCTTCCACCTGGTTATAGGCGTAATACGCTTGGGATAGCGCTTCTAAGAATACATTGCTAAGAGAATATCTACATTAAAGTGATCAGAATCTCAGGAGTCTCAGTTTCCTTCTGATTCAGTACAAGCTGTAAATAAGAAAAAAATGTGCATGTCTTCAGCATAACTTTGAAGCTCATATCTAGGACATACTGTCCTTAATTTCATCTGTGAAATGACTTGTCCTTAATTTCATGTTACTTTTATATTCTTCATAATCATACTAAGAAAAATAATTTTTTATGTTTTGATGTCTTAGTTTTCTTTTTCTCTTACCCTCTTTGATGGAACAGCAATGGCAAACAGTTGTAAATAAAAACATTTGAGTAGTTACATATTTGTCACCTCATGATGTTCTCAAACGCAAAACAATGTGTTAGTCTTCCCTTTCATGTTCTATTGAACAGTGATGTGGTAACAGCAATAAGTAAGGAAAGGAACTTTACTCCTGAACAACTAGCAGAATTTTCAAAGGGGAAAAGTGATCATCCTTTTTTACGGGACAAAGTGCTACGAATAATATAAAGAGTCATTATTGTATAGAGATGGGAAAAGATGGCATCGGACCTTGGGGTTCCCTCTTACAACGAAAGTACCCTAGGGTACATTAAATGCCCATCAACTCTTGATGACATTTCAGCATTTTTAGCTAACAATGGTTGATCTGACCACTTGAGACAGTGAGCTGCAGGCATTGGCTGTCAGGTTCACAAACTATTTTGGCCATAAGCATGCCCCATCTTTCCTTGTCTTCCAGAGCCACTTTGCTGTGCAGCTGGGGAAGGATGTTGGGACAATCTGTCACTAAATCGTGCCTTTCTCCAAAGTATGAAAGAGGTATTTTGCATTCAGAAATCTGATTTCCATGTAAAAAGTTCTGGAATCCATTTTGGTTGAAGATAATTTTTGAATTTGTATTATAACATGAATAGTGTAGAGTGGTAGTTTTTATGCACTACTTCAGCGTAATGTAGAGTTCAGCTTTGCCTTCTGGGCTCAGGCCTTTGATCCTGGATGCACAGTGTCATTTTGTATCTAGGAGGAAGCACCTGCAGTTAATGTGAAACTCGGGCTTTCAGCTAAAAAAAGATATATAGTCACTCTAACTGCATGACAGCTAAGCACTATTGAAAATAAGCTGAATAGACTTAAAGCAAGAGAAATAACACTGGAAGGAGGTGCACATTTTCCCCATTTAAGTAAGCTACAGTGGGGAGCTGGGGAAATCGCCATGAGATATTGTGCAGAGCCAGCAGTACAGGACTGCTTTCATTTCCAGATGTACTGTTAGTTAAAAGTCAGAGCTGCAGGACGTGAATGCTGCCAGATGAAACTGCTGATTCCTGTAAGGTAGTCAGCATACAGTTAGAGATCTGGGGATTACTTCCCAGCCCCACATCTCAGCAGCTGCTTGGGGCACATGAGGAGCTGGCGCTGCAGAGCTCATGCACAGTCAGTGTTGCCAGTCCAGAAGGAGCAGCCTCCCTCCCTGCTCTTCCTGCCTCGGGTTAAAAATACCCTTTGGATTTGTGTTTTCATCTGCCTTTTGTTTAGACTTCTGCAGGAAGAAGCCATTTTGTACTAGAACTTGTGGGTTTTAAAACCGAACACCAAATATAGTAGAAAAATTAGAGTCAAATCCTACATGCTGGCAGCACTTCATGTAACTTGTGTATCCTGTCATATGATCTAACTTGGTGAAAAAATAAACATGCTCAGCTGAAGCACATAGAAACTGAAAGTTTGCCTGAATACTGCTGCAACAAAGATTTTGTTATTTAATGCCACACTGAATTTGTGCTGAAAATTTTTACTCATGTTTCTATGTACTTTTCTATAGTTATCTTTGGATAAAAACATGATGTAGTTATCTTTGGTGGATCTGATAGATCCACCTAGCTTTAGAGCAAAGTAGCATATAGGCCCTTTTGGTGCAAAAAAAATTACAAAATTAATGACAATCATAAGGTTTGATAAAGTGAATAATTTTTCAATTGAAGGTGTTTTCACTGTGAAAGAAAGGCCAAGTCAGAGTAAATATATGGGCAGAATTCTGCTGAAGACTTGCAGACTATGGATACACATTTCTGAGCTGATTTCCTGAGGCTCACCTTATAGCTGATGGAGAGAACTGGGAGTTCATCTTGCCTGCAGTAGATGTTAGCTGTACACCCAACAAATCATGCTTTAAAAGTTCCTGCATTTTTCAGTTAGCTACAAAGGGGGTTAAGCTAAGTCCTCTGTGTTCTAGACCACTCTAGTTAGGTATTTTTATATGTATGTATGTATAGCTGCATCTGATACGCACAGCTCTCTGTACCCGAGAGAAATGTATCCTACATTTCCCCTCAGTTTAGAAGATTTACAAGCATTTCAGTCAATATAGTCTCTTGTTTTTAACAGTAAACATTGAAGAACTGATTTTAAAGTTTCAAGAAGGGAGCTCTGCCAGTAAGAATGGGAATCAAGAAGGTCAGCATGTGGAGTTGGGGGGATGGACACTTCTCTAAGATGAGTCCAGCAGGAGCCCCCAAAGAGGGAGTTACTCCCAAAACCTCCCCTTTCTCTGGGAGGCAGAACACCTCTGTGACACAGGGATTCAGTTTTTGCACAAAGGTCTGATGCATCCATGTATATTCTTACAGATCTCAGGGAATTATGCTAGGTAATGTGACACTGAACTCCTATTTATTTCTCTGTGCAGGTCGTATAATTGTATGAGATGAGGTACATTTCAACAGTGGATAAATATATTAAATGATTACCTAAAGTCAGTTCAGAGTGGGGTTTGTATGCTTTGTAGGCTGTCTCATAAACTCAGTTACAAATTATTTATTCTAGAGAAGGTGTGAGATCACAGAAGCTTATGATAATACAGTAGTTCTTTGTATTATCAGAGCCATCACACCCTGCTTTTACGAATTAACAAAATGTAGAAGGTTTTGCCTCATTTATAATGCTAGCCTTTCAATATAAACAGTTGACTGCAGAATTAAACTGTAATGGAATTAAGGAATCTAATATTCATATGCCTGTATTATCAGTGGGAACAGATATGACTCACTTGCAAGAGAAATCATCATGGTACTCATTGTGACTAATACAGTCTCAGCTTTTAAAATCCTTTATGTGAATTCAGATCTTGTAAATCTGGATTCAACAAGCACACCTCCTCCTCACCAATAAAAACAAGCGTGGCATTGTGTAACAGTGCCCTGTAGCAATTGCACAGATGGATGGTGCTTCTCAGGAAAGCAATTACTGTCTGTTCTTCAAGCTTAGTTCTAAGGCAACCATCTCACAAAATGGGGGCCTTTGCCAGCTGACTTTTAATTAGCATTATTTCAGAAATGAAGAAAGGTAGTGGGGAAAGAAGTTACCAGAGTACTTTGATTGATGAAGCAAGCGAGTGCCTGATCTGGACCATTAGTGCAGAGTAACAAGATGTTCCACAAGGTGAAGTCAAAATAAAGGTACACAGTTTTCACCTTCTCTTTACTCCCTGAAGAATGGGGAGAGTCACGCCAATCAGTTGACTCACAGTCTTCTGGCATCATTGCTGTAATGGTTCAGATGGTTTCCTGTTTCAGAAGACATGTGCAAAGACCCAAGCCAAAGCTGAAGCTGTGTACAAGTGACAGCTGTTTATGACTCTGAACTTCCCTGATTTACTTACTCTATCTTTAGCAGCTACAGATAATGGCAGAAATTTTCTCTGGTGCATATTCTTTACCATGCAAATTGCAGAGCACACTTGATAGTTGGAGGAAGCTGCAAACTACTCGGATCAAAAAATATTTTGTTCCTGTGCCAAAATTAAGGAGAAAAGGCTGGGCATAGCCTTTGACTCATGCAGCCAGTTTTTCATGATCTCTTTAGGGCTTCAGGCCCCAGATTTTCTTTTTCTCACCTTTTCCAAGTGAGTAGCTCTACATGCCCCTTCACTTTAACTTACTCCCATAAGCTTCCTTCCGGGAAGGGAGCACCTGTCCTCACAATTACACATCAGGCAGAGGGAAAGCAGACAGGCTTATGTCTGTTGGACTGCCATCAAGCAATCTTTTCACCCCGTCCATTCCAAAACTGTTACTCACGACTTTAATGTGCACTTGCATGTCCCTGCTTGCATACAGCTGCTTACATACAGCTCTGACTGACTCAGCAATAGAAATGAAGGACTGGTGATCAGGCTCTTAATTTAAAGCTCCTCGAAAAGTGTTTACCAATTGGTGAAAGCTTACTGCATTATTAACCAAGATATTTTCAGTTATCAGCTCTCTTCACCAGCCTCCTGTAGATATCTGGGACACACAGGAGTTTCTCAGATGGTTAGTGGAAATCTGGGGCTTGATTCAATTGCACACACATAAACATCTGATGCTGTCTGAGGTATCCTAAGGTATGCCAGATATCCATACAGAGCAGAAAGGTATGGGATTGGGATACTGGTGCCATTCTGAACAAAGCAGCAGCACGAGCCAGGTGAAGTGCCTAGAGTGCCTTCAATAACGCAAGGGATCCATGTGGGCACCCAAACTAAAGCCCTAATCACAACAGTCAGGAGAACCCAGAGAGTAGCTCTGCTGACCCAACATACCTCCCTCTGGCAAATTGCATTGCTCCCTGGGCTCCAGCTGCCTCATACCAGGTCACTCTCCTCTGCATTTTCAGCTGCTTGGGCTCCACAGCCCAGCCCTGGTAGGGCTTAGCCCCAGAGCCTTGGTTCAGCACTCTCAGAGAAAGAGCTGCACAGCAGAGCCATGCAAGGTAAGACAGACCCAGAGATGGAGGTAGGGCTATTGAGATATGGGTCAGGGAAAAGGCAACAGTGTTGAAAAGGTGTAAAATTCTGGAAGGAAAAAGCAGAGAGTCAAAAGATGGCAGTTTGGTGACACTTGAGCCAGAGAAGACTCATCTGTTGTCTTGCACAGAGAGGTGAGCATGTTAATGCTTAGTCTAGTAGCTTGCTAGTCATAGCTACCTATACTAACCAATAATTTTTAACTTTACACTCCTAAATTGTCTGTATCTGCTTTCAGGCTTTTTTTTTTTCCTTGCTGAAAGGTGTCTAGCAAAGTGACTCATGAGGATGCAGACTCGCAGGGGATGCAGGCTGCAGAGGAATGTTGTTATTCCGAAAGAGAAGTAACAAAAGCTAAAAACAATTGTGCAGTCTGGTGTTGTCATAACTATTCAGATTACAGGTTTATAGCTTGGATTTTTATGGGGACTATTAATGGTAGCAATATAAAAAGGGGAGAGAAGAAGGAAAGAACTTCTTCCATCCTGAGGAAGTTTTATGAAAGCATTCAGTTCATGGGAGCGGGAAGCTTTCATGGGAGAGGGTGTACTGAGTAAAGCAGAAAGGCATTTATAATCTGTCAAGAGAATACTAAGTTTAAAGGCAACACTCAAGTTTCTGCATAATGGACTTTATGGAGAATACAAAATTTGAATGACAACTGCTGCTTTATAGACAGAAAATGTGGAATTGAAGTATTAAATGAAATTACTGAAGGAACAGAGCTGGAAACAGTGCTGAGGAAGGGGAACGGGGCTGGTGGGAGTGAGTTAATTTGTGTGCCTCTGCTGCAAAACTTGCATTCAGCACTTAGGATATGAGATCAAGACAGCATGATGAATGGCATACTGACAGTCCAAAGAAGTTCAAGCAGCTGCAAAAGGAGTATTGAAAGAGAAACAATTTGTGGATCAGATAATTTGGCTCACCAGAGGACAATTCTGTCATTGAAAAAGGTGTTGCGGAGAAACAGAGTATGGTTCCCCTTCTCAGGACAGGGTTTGGAGACAAAGATGGCCCCAGGACCTTTTGATCTGGCGCTGCTGGATTTCCCAGAAGGCACACCTGTTCTCTCTGTATACTGAAACAGGTTACATTTCCTACAGCCCAAATGGCTCTTATAATCAAAGCAGCCCCAAAACCAGATGTGGATGTGCATAAGCAATGGGAAAATTCAATCTACAGCTGACTTGACCTCAGAACAAGTCGGAGTTGAATGATACCACCGCACTGGATGGTGGGGCTTCTAGAAACCCCAGGAGTGCTGCTGAAAGGTTTTATGTTCATTGCTAGGGCATCCATCGCACCATCCAATTAGGCAGTTTTATCACCAGCATCAAGAGGAACTCCAGCTGCAGAAGAGAGCTTGCAGCACCAGTTGTGAAGGAGTCTGAAAGCACTACTGCCTCCTAAACCGTTGGATGATTATTTTATCTGGATAAAGGGAAGCTGAGGAAGGACTAGGACAGTATTTATCAAGGAAGCAAGCACTAAGTATGAGACTTGAGGTTTGTGTGGGAAGGAGTAAGGAGGCAGCCAGTTTTGAGGACCAGGAACATAAATTTTGCAGTGATGCATGGATTGAACTGGCTGAGTGGGGACCTACCTGACACATAAACACCAAATGCAAACATGATTTCGTCTGGGTCAGAAATTTGCAGTGCTGATGAAAAAGTGAGTTAAGACTATAGAATTCCCTGATGCTAGCACTCTCAAGGAATTGACACACCACGACTTGCACCCATTTTCACTGGCAAGCTGAGGTTCCTCTTGGATGTCGTCAGGCTGTTTGCTCTCCGTGTACCGCTCCCCTGATTTAGAATTCTTTTTGATTTCCAGTGTGAATGTGTTCATATGGTTTATCCTTATATTTGTACTGACACTACGCTTCAGTTCAGCACAGAATGAATGGCATTTAGTTTGCACTGAATGGAGATAAAAACCTACACAAAGGGTAAATACTGCTATTATAGGACAGGAAGCTTTGATCCTGTTGCTCCCTGTCAGGACACTACTACTTGGGCCTTTGAGGACCATATGGTGCAACCAGCTTCAGCCACACCACCTCCCCGTGACTGATCCTGTTCTGATAAGACCATTCTCTTTCCTTGATCTACATTTTCACAGAACCACAGAATCAATTCGGTTGGAAAAGATCTCTGCGATCATCAAGTCCAGCCTATGACTGAACCAGGTCAGCTGACCACCAGGTCAACTAGACTGTGCCACTAAGTGCTATGTCCAATCTTTCCTTAAATACCTCCAGGGATGGTGACACCATTACCTCCCTGGGCAGCCCATTCCAATGTTTAATCACCCTTTCTGTGAAGAAATTCCTCCTAATATCCAACCTGAACATTTTGTGTACGGCGGCTTGAATACACAGAAATGTTCTGCCACTGTACTTTTGGCCACTCTGTACATTTTTCTTGCCTCTCATGTTTGCAATCATCCATGTGTCTAATCCCAATGCTTCTCAATTTAGGCTAGGCTAGTGGATGTTAGTTGTTGCCTTGTTTTTTTCGTTTTGTTTTCTTCGTAAGAAAGGACACCAAGGGGTTTTTTTCTCTTTTTCTTCTGCTATTCCACAATTTCTGAACTAAAAAATCCTTCTTTCTTGTAGCAGATCCAGGTATTAAGGAAAATATTCAACAGAGTATCTTCTCTGACTAGTCTCATGAAGATCTTTCACCTTATGGAAAACATTAGTTCAGTCCAAGAGGCATTGTGATAGACTGCTGCACTAGGATTTTTGTCCTGGACAGATTTATATATTTATGTATTTTTAAAATTTTAAAATACGTTCTGGAGTTGATTAAGAAATGTTTAAAATCTGACTGTGAACATAAGCTGTAACTTCAATATGGACATGCATTTTATGGCATGCATACAAACCAGGATTACATAAATATGTTGAATCTTTTAAAGGATGTTAATAGCGTGTAATGGATTTTTTACAATTTAGATGGTTTTTTACTCAGTATTTTTTCACTATATTTTAGCTCAAGACCTAGCCTGTGGCTCATAACACCTAGAAGGCAAAGGGAATAGGTTGGCAGGAACCAAGGAGACTCGGTATCAGACCTGGTTACAGCGAAATGTGAAATTCAGAGATAGCAGCTTGAGAAAGGTAACACAGAAAATATCAGGGAGAAAACAAAAGCAACAATCTGCTAGTGTCATTTTTAGATGTAGCTATTTGAAGATATGTGCATGAGCTAATATGCAAATATTAATACAGTGAGAAATCAAGTGGGATGTCAACCATATGCCACCATATCAGAAGAGCCCAAAAGTACTTCCCAACCAAGCTTATTTCTCATTTTCTACATAACTGAAATGGGAGAATTTGATGTGTTTATCTGTAATTGAGTAAATTCACACGCGGCTATTGATAAACATTTAGAATCTGTCAGAAATGTTGGTGTTAATGATCTGTCCATTGAACAGGACAGAGATAAAGCTGCAGCACAAAAATAATGACATAATGTCATGTACATCATTCAGTACAAAAATAGGAAAACCTCAGTGTTCAATTTAAGAAAAAAATATTCTACAATGACTATTGCTAATGACAGCAACAGTAAATATGTCATTAAAGCAAACAGTTGCTACTGTATACAACGGCCTATTTGGGGTTATTTTCTTTAATTCCTCAACTTAATCTGATGATGCACATAAAAATGGAGGCAGTTCGAAGGTTAACATTTCTTTTAAAAATTCCTGCAGTACTTTCACAGAATGAACTCCCTTAGTATCAAACCATCAGGAGTAAAATTTCACATGCAAGAAACCACAGAATTTTTGTTTCAATGAGAAAAAAAAATTGTTCTTTCATGAAACATGAGATCTCAAATAATCCATTTGAATTATGCTTTATCAGACTAGTTTGCTCCTGTCCATTACACTTCCATGCTAATGCACAGCAAGTTGGTAATCACAGGATTTTAGAAACATATTCCAGCACTGTAACATTTTAAATAGCCATTCCAGTACATGCTCAAGGGTGCATTTTAACTCTTCAGAGAATCCTTTACACAGTCTGAGCTGCTGCCTGTTCAATTACTTACAGGGATTTCCTCAACTATAACAAGTTCTTGGAACCAATATTTTATAGTTTTCTAGCTCCTGACATTAAAATGTCTACGGGATACTAAACTGGTTTGGGTTTATTATAAACCAGTGTTTTAAAATGACATGGCTAGTTCATTAATAGTCCCTACCATTTCTAGTCAACTCCAATGATAAATAAAAAATGGCGACTCATGGATCAGGTACTTTAGAAATACGGGACTATTTGGAAAGTAATTATTTCTTGCACAATTTCTAATTTTAGAAAAGGTTTATCAACACTGCCTTGTTGTCAGTGCCTCTTGTAGCGCATGGGGTATTTAACTTCTTTAAAATAAAAACTAGAATCTCAATAACATTTAAAAGAAAGTTTTTAAAAAGAAAAAACAAGTTTTAAAATAGATTCTTAAAAAGAATGCCTCACTCAGTGCTCAATCACTTCAGCTAGAACATTACAAAATGATTACTCAAAAGTGAAATGAGTCATCACCTAACCTGAAAATACCAAAGTTAAACACTAAAACTAATAAATTTTTAACATTCTTTCAATTTTATATTTGAAACAGAAGTAATATGATGAAAGTTATACTTACTCTGGTAATATCCAATTGGAAATTTTATGTTGGCTAAAGTCACCTTCACTAAATCATACTAGATAGTCTGTTCCAAATTCTAGACAGAATACAAGAGCTAACTTCACTGTCTTAAACAAGTTGATGGTCTCTTATACAAGGGCATGCACAACTACATCAAACTCAGGCCAAATACATGGAAGCTACATTTAGTTATGATTCATACCATAGCCACTATGATGAGATACTTTATTTACACATTAAAAAAAAAAATCTGGCCCAGCCTCGTAGGTGTTCTTAGTCCCACATAGCCACCTACAGCTGGATATGTGCAGGAGTGAAGGGAGGACAGAAACTGTGACCCAATGGTGGGTCTCAACAAATTTAAAGTCCTGTGGAAAGCTGCCAGGTGTCTCTTACCCATCACTGCCCTGGCAAACTCTTGCATTACTTGACCTGAGGGGCTACTCAGAAGAATTGCCCTCAACTAAGCTACTACTGGTGACAGTCACAAAAGGAATCTGAACTCTGTGTTTTTGAAAACATGCTGATTTGACTATAGCTACTGTCACTATTCTTCACACCAGCACCAGGATCAGTGGTTTTCACTATTATCAATATTTCTTACCTTCCTGAGCACCTAGAACTGCATTACTTATCACACAACTCTTGAGAGAGCTCTTGGTTCGATCTTTCTGCCTGCCTCCAGAGCTGTTTTGGCTAGGGGCAGAATAGCTGTGAAAAAGGTACGTTTCCCCTTACCTGTTTCTGGTGCACAGCAAGCTGCCTCCCATTCTGGGCAAGTTCTTCTCACTCCCAAAAGCTGCCAACAAAACCACTGGACTGTGCATGCAATTGGTAAAAAAATTTCCCTTCCAACTAGAAACTATAGTTTTGTATCACTAATTTATGAATGCAGAACATGGAAACGAAGTGTTACTTCTTTTTAGGTTTGAGAGTGCTCGCTGTCCTGGCTGATCCTGTGGTAAATCTGCCCATATTCAATATTAAAATAAAAAGTACTGATGTACGCTGATTATTACAGAAGGTGGATTGTCCAATCCTTATTTTAATGGTCTTGTCTTGATTTCAGTCACAGATGCACCCGTTAGAGGGAATCAGAACCCAGTGCTCACATCTTTATGACTTATCAGTACATCAGAACGCCAGGGTGGAAATACACAGAGATTCTTCACTGCGCCAACTGTACATGTGCAGGCTCTCAACACAAACTCAGCAATGTAAACCCAGCCGTACAGATACAACATACTCCTCTGAAGCCTTATAAAAATACCAGTGCAACATAGAGCCATTTTACAAAACAATCATCTTTATAGAAAGGTATTTTAGTGGTATATGCTGAGGTAAATAATAAAAACAGACCCAAGAGAGGGCATGACCAGTGTTAAGGAGAACTCTGGATGAAATATGGCCAAAAGCCTGTTTTATAAAAGCTAATATTTACCTACCAGTTACGATCCCTGGTAAGGTGCTTATTGCTGTAATACTTCAATATTATTCTTCAGTTTAAAATTTGAAAAATATATGAAATTAGATCTGTATGAATGTTAGGTATTAGCTGTCACAAATTTAAAAAGGCATTGTACCAAGTTTTCTCAATTGTTTACTAACCAATCTGATTGTAGCAGGTAAATAAACTACAGCATACATTTTACCTGACACCATGCATCAAAATCACCATAAAAACTAAGTTTATCAAAGTCCAACTCCACAAGGAAAACATGAAAAAGTGCAAATTATGTACCCAGTATTTCTGTCACAGCTGTTTTTTCTTATTATGGCATGAAAAAGGTTTACAGCATATATTAAGAAAATTCTTACAAGTGTTCACCTCAATGTTTATATATACAACATTTTGCTCAAAGTGCTCACTATATGAAAAAAACTGATTGGATAAAAATATTTAAACAGTGCTTTCTGAACGTTCAGGGAAAATTCATATAATACATCAGTCCCATTTGTTTTCCTCTTCACTCAGTGCAATGAGATGCAGAAGTCACATCAACTTCACGAAAACTTTGCTAGCCACTTTGCCAGAAAACCTCAGTTACAGTGGCATTCTTGGTGTCCCATTGGGAGTGGGTCTTTTATTTTTTTGTAGGTGGCTTTGATGTTTTCGAGATCTTACTACTTTCATTCTTACTTCAAATACTTCCTGTATGGCTTTTCGAAAACAATGGAAATTGTAGTCGATTAATCCTACAGAGACACAAATGTTTTACACATTAATAAGGACATTCAAATAAATAAGGTAATGAAAACACTGCTTATATTCTACGTTTAGTGAAATACCATACTCTCTGTCTGGAGGTCATATTCAGTAAACTGTCCAGGAATTTCTTCTGTGCTAAGCAAGAGTGTATTTGATAAATACAAATAATTCAGAAAGCATTATAGCTTGATAATATGTCTGCTATTAAATATACTTGCAAGTTTTAAGAGAAAACAAAAAAATTCATTGGCAGATAACAGAACTTTAATAAAGGGTTTTGAAGAAGTGCTCAGTATACGAGAAGAAAAACTGAAATCTTTCATAAAATATGGTGTCATTTTGGAAATCTGTTTTACAGAATAACTGTGATAAAAATAAGTAGCATCTATTAATCAAGAAATGTTCCTTTTTTGACAATACATAAACTTTGAAATGGATACTTGATAGAACTATTACCAAATCTCAGCCAGCTCTATTTCATCTTACATTGTAATTAAAAAATAACACAATAGACATGCTTTTAGGTTAGATACTTACATAATAGGCAGATCACATTACCATGTCAGTGGGCTGAATGTGATCCCACAGAAAAGCTGTAAAGCCATATTGGTAGTCAATTGGAAGACTTACTGAGTGCTACAATTCTGTAATACCACAATACAATTTTAGAATTTTGGTACTGAGCTCATGACCTCATTCAATGTTAATGCCATAAGCTTTCCTAACTCAAATACTGCAGCATTTTCCACTTGAATTTCCCTAACAGGAGATACATAGTTTTAAGTGGTTTAAATCCACCATGTTACACTTTGTGTTTTTTTCCCAGGAATTATCTTTCATCTCCCTAGAGTTCAGACAAAATATTACTTGGAAATCATCAGGCACAAAAAGCTCATCTCCATTATATTACCAGAACTGAACTGCAGAAGAGTGCAGGCTACCAAGTTTCCCAACTATGCAGACACAACCACTTATGGACAAACCCTAATGGCTGTTTATTCAACATGGTGTCTTTTCTGAAACAGTGCTGTTAGTAAGTATGCAGAAATAATACTTTTTATGCTTACAACAGAGAGTGACTGCATCCAACATTCATATGCAACAAAGGTGGTAGAGGTATGGAAGAGATGTTTGATCACTTTAAGTTCTATCAACAGGCACCCAGCAGACATGGTACAAGTGCTGCATTCACAAACACACCAACACTGACTGGGGAATCACTATCACAAGATGGGGTACCCAAGCCCAGATGACGGCTCGCTCTTCTGCTGTTGAGTTTTGGTCTCAGGGCATGTCAAAAAGACCAGTAACTCAGTGAACATTGTGCCAGTGAGCAGAGAGATCATGAACTAAGGGTTCAGTACTGACCTTGACCAGGGTCAGAAAGAGAACAAAGACATTTTATGCACTTTAACTACAAAATATTAAAGCACTCCTAGGACTAGGTCCAAAATACGCAACTTTTCAAAAGCCTCCTTTCAGATATAGGAAAAGCAAGAATACTCTATCAGCCAGTTTAAAAAATTTTCCCTTGGCAAGTAGGCAGGCTATTCCAAATGTGTATGCTGGTATCAACAGGTACAAATCAGTGTCAGTCAAGATAAACTATCAGAGTCTACAGTTGCAGATGGAAGCTTTCAAATACTTTCATATCAGAAAGTTGTCAAATACGTTTATGATTTCATCCCATCTTAATGCCAGCACAAGTACTTCATGCCTTTAAACATATTATGTAAGCTTTATCAAGCTGTACTTACCTCAATATTTATCATACGTTTAGAAACTGTTATCAGCTAATAACAACCTCAGTTATTCCCTAACTCACCAATACAAGGGAAAATTAATGCAATACTAGAAAAGGGGAAAATACCTTTTCTCTCAAAGCTTTCTTCTCTGACAAAACAAACAAGAGCGAGGAATTTTGTCACCTCTTTTAAATAAAGGACAGTTGTATTATTCAGTTTTATGATTGCCATCGATTCTTTGTCGTAAGGAGTTCCAGTGCCGTCATCTTTAAGCCTAAAGAGCAATATTCAAACAAACAAACAAGAAAAGATAAGGCACCAGATTAGCTAACAAAAGTACTGCTACAATGGTTCTCTCACCAAAGAATCTCAAACTTCATGAAAAGCTTCATTTTAACCTTTCAGGGAGACTCTTCTTCAAATTACACACTACGTAAACTGATAAGACAAAGAGATTAAATTGTTTATCCCATCACACACCAAACCTTAGATCTGGAGCTAGAAATCAGATTGATTGATTACCAAGTGCCTAAACTGGAACCTTATTCTTCCCTCTGTAAGTTACCACCCATTTGCCACAAGGCTGCTTTTCTTTAATCAGTGCTTTATATTATGACTTATCATAAACATGTGAAACAGTAGGTCTGTACTGGTAAGTGCAAATGCAGTAACCTTGCTTGAGCGGTGACAGCTGACTGATAGTTTAAGACATCATGAGACTTTCCTCATGAGATGTTGGCTTTTGCAACATCGTATTAGGAAAAGAGATTTCTCCTTCACAGATGCTTTGTCATGATGATCACTGTATCATGTTTTTGTACATTGTAACATTGTAGTTTTATCCTCATTCCGGAATGCACACACAGATATTGTTAAATGGACAGTTATCACCAACCTCCCAGAACAGTTAGTCTCAATAATATATTAAGGTAGCAAGTTCCACAGGAACAGAAGACAAGAAATTAATTGTAGTATCATGTCTTTTGTATGTAGGTAAAAAATGGCAAGCGGATCTCTGGTGATAAATGCTAAATGGCTACACAACAGAAGAATGGTATTTTGTACATGAAGAGCCCCACAGGTGGTGGTGTACAGACAATTATTAAATGCACAGTCTTTTGAACTACACAGGAGCATCTTTCTCTTTACAAAAATCAGCATCCTTTATTTTATACCTCTGTAAAACAAGTTCTTACACAGTTACTGAAGTGATGACTCCAAAATCTGAAATGCACGGTACAATAGACAAACTTCAGAGATTTTAGTTAAGTATTCAACAATTTATTGTTCCACTGCTTATTGCACATCTGCACCAGGACTCTCCCTTGTACCTTCTCCAAGAGTGCAAGAAGTCTGTCAGCGGGCACAAATGCAAAGCTACCCCAGCCTACCCACTCTCTAAGAATGCCGTGTGTTCGCCTCCAAGTGTAAGCATCTTAATGCACTAATTCTTCACGTGCCCCTGCCTTTCCCAGGAATGGCTGGCATTACATTTAGCCAAGGGCCAAGCCACTGAAAACATAACTTGCAAGGAGATGCACATGCCCACCCAGAAGATTTCCACTTGCTAATGTACAAGAAAAGGAAACTGAAAAAGCCCAGGAAGGTTGTGTAGGGAACAGAGGACAAACGGAGAACTAAAGTGAGAGTGAAACAACTCTCTGAGGCTATTAGAGACCACTGGCTATTAAATGAAACTAAATATGGCCCCACTTCTTTTTAAAACAGGAGGCATCCTTCTGTTGACTTCATCCCTAGGGAACAAAACGATGATGTTTCCTTTTATTTTAGGTTGGTTTCTTCCCACTTCTTCCTCCAAATAAAATTATTAGCACAGAAAGAGGAAGATGCTCACAAAGGAGGCTGAACAGGGAGAAGTGCTTGTTGCTGGGAAGGATCAGTCCCTCAGAAGCCAGCCATTTCCTCCTCCCCTCTCCTGGAAAATTACCCATTCTCCTTATTGTTTATACCCACATCACTCTAATTTTGAGGCTATTCAGATTGTCAGTACACAACTTCATGGAAAACATTCACAATTTACTTACCCATATATACAAGAAATGTCAATCACAACATCTATCATATCACAGCAGAGCTCGTAAGTTTGCATATCCACTGGAGTGCTGTCCGTTGCAATATAGATCTTACTGACTACATCAAATAAAAATGCTTTTTCAATCCCAGAATTCTATTCAAGAGAAGAAAAAAAGAAAAAAAAAAGTGGAAGCCATGTTTTCAAATTAACATCAAGCTTTTTTGTTCTCTTACTTGCCTGTTACACAAAAAAAAACTAGGCTAAAGAAGTAAAACTGAAGTCAAGCTCATTTTGAAAGAACTGTACATACAGCACTGTCGTATTTGTAACAAACGATAGTGCTCACAGACCTTCCAGCAGTATCTGCCTCTGAGCAGACATAAAGCCAAGTTACACTCCCAAACTTCTCCACCTGGAGAGATTACATTTCTTTTCAGTGGAAAACGCAACGGGGCAAGGGTGGAGCAGAAAAACCTTCCAAGTTCAAGCTTTTGGTGTTTTCATTGTAGCAACAGACATAAAAGAAAGCTGTAATCTAAAGTTTTTCTAGCTGGACATGTAAGATAGAAACAAAGGAAAGAAAATGCTGATGGACAAAGAAGACAGTATTGTTCAGGAACTCATTTCTCAAGGAAATTAAGAAATTTTTTCATTGCAGTCTGTAGCTGTTCTACTGTCTGGTTCTGTAGAACATCTTTTAGGATCACAGGAGAAAGATGAGTGTTTTGGTACCTTCAGGTTTCATGTAGCACTGGTGGTTAAAGCCATGTTTAAAATGCTAAGGCTTGCTAAAGTGGTGACAGCTATGTTCCTGTCATCCTGCCAAGCTGATTAAGACTCTCTCCATACTGGAGATGTATCATATTCATAGCTCTGAGAAGCTAGCCAGGAATGCTAGCTTTTACTCTTTGTGTAGATAAGCTAAACTGCCACAAGCCTCTGCTTCCTGGAAAAAAAAAAAAGTGTAAACAATAAAAACTGAAAACAATAGCTTTGCTGGCTGATAGCAAGGGATTACACCTGAGCAGTTGTCCCAGCACGAAAAAAAAAGGGCAATTTCCCAGTATTGCTAAAGCACGAACTATAAAATACACTTCAGTATCCACCTATATAGGAAGACAAGCAACTTTCTCCATCCAATTGAATTGTCTCCATATATGGGATTTCCTTTTTAACATGGTTTGGNTAACTGAAAACAATAGCTTTGCTGGCTGATAGCAAGGGATTACACCTGAGCAGTTGTCCCAGCTAGACAGGGAAAAAAAGGGCAATTTCCCAGTATTGCTAAAGCACGAACTATAAAATACACTTCAGTATCCACCTATATAGGAAGACAAGCAACTTTCTCCATCCAATTGAATTGTCTCCATATATGGGATTTCCTTTTTAACATGGTTTGGGACTGCTGCCGCAGTAGTTTTGTAACCACCAAAAACCACACTGAAAATCCCTAACAAGTTTTAATAGTTTCAGCATCTTTTGTAGTTACAGAACTTTTCCTTTTCTTCTTCTTTCTTTTCTAAGTCAACTATTTAACACATAGTTAAGTGACTAAAGTGACTCTCCTGCTTTCCATATTTCCTGAAATAGGCAGAAAAATTTCCAACACTATATATGCTATTGAACAATGGCGAGTAGTATTTTAGACAGTTTCTTCTTACAGAGTCATCATTCTTCCATCATTGCACGTGGAGCTAAGGCTGCAAGCATCCATTAGTAGTAACAGAGTATAGAGGTGAATTTCTTGCATTTCATAATGGAAAAGACTCTCTGAGTGGTGTATTTCATTAAGTCAGTAATTAAAAAATATTCAAAACAAAGTTTACACTGTAGATACCTTAGGTACATAGGCAGAAGCACAGGATATACAAGGAGAGTCTCAGATAAATGGCTTTGTTCAACCTGAAGAAGAGAAGGCTCATTGCTAGCTACAAATACCTAATGGAAGGGTTCAGAGAAGCCAGAGCCAGAGCCAAACTTGTCTCAGAGCTACAATGTTGAGGGACAGAAGGCAAAAGGCACAGACCGGAATTCTGACTTGACACAAGAAAAAGAAATAACATAAGAGTGGTGAAGGATTGGGAGCATGCTGACCTGAGCGTTCGTAGAGTTTCTATCCTTCCAAATGTACAAAGCTGAACTGGACCCAGCCACAACCAACTTGCTGTAACTGGCCTGACTCTGAGTAGCAGCTGACCTCTAAAGGTCACTCTCAGCCTACAGGGCTCTATAAGTCTATACTCTTTGAGCACAAAAACAAAAACGTATGCACATTCATGCTGGTTGTTCTGGCCACATATAGTAGTTCTGTAATTTTACTTTTTAAATAGTAATTCTGACAGCACCTCACACAGTTCAACAGATGCTGTCAAATAAGATTAATTACAAGATTCACTTGAAATATCATGTAAGTACATAGCCATAATTCATTGCCAAAATTGTATTTGAAAATACAAGTAATTTCAGACAGAAGAAGCTGGAACTTGAGACCTGCAGTGTCATTCTTGAGAAGTCAATTACAAAATTCTGTATTACACAAAGAGAGACATAGCAACAATTTCAGCTGTACAGGTAAGATGCACTTTAAATTATTAAGATGCCAGTAAAAATATAGTAGCATTTAACAGTGAGAAGTGATGTTTTCATCTCAGACCTCCAGGTGCTGCAGCCTGCATGTACTTGCAGCGACAGCTCAGAAAGTTTTCATCTTGAGACATTTGCCATGCCAGCAGCTACCCATGCTGGTAAGGGCAGAAATTGGTCTCTTAATTTAAATTAAGCTTGTTTTCAATTGTAACTAATCCATTGTGGTAGGACCTGCTGAGAAACTGCACAGATTTGCTTCTTTAGAACTTTGTATGGTGACAGAAATCTCTGTGAAATGGTAGGATGGACTGCCAGAAGTAGTAACCACTAAATTGTACCCACATGCCTTCAAATATTTCATTTGCCAGGGGTTTTATTACAACTGTAACTGAAAAATCAAAGGATTTCACAGAATTTTTGTGTGGAAGTTACTCAACACGCTCTCTCCTCCACCCCCCCAGCCCCCAAAAAACCCAAACAGAAATTGTAGAAACAATCATAACAAGTCATAAAAAACCATGAAAAGGTGGATAAAAAGTACCGTTCAAAGAGACATTACGTCATTAATGCTCAGGGAAAATGACAATAAGAAATCAACTGTTTCTGTTACTAGAGCAGGTGGGTTCCTCACTGAATGAAGGGCTGCCATTGATTAAATGAGAGCAGGGTCTGAATTAGCACCAGTTCTCTCTGACACAACCCTACAGTATGCAGAGAAGATGCAACACGTGCTAAAAGCACTCTGAATCGACGTAAGAATATTCCATGGTTAATCTGAACCAAGACAGTCATTGTGAAAAATCTGCAATGAATATATGAGATTTTATTCTGGATAGGTAAAAACCATGAGGTACTTAAAATTCAAACCATGTTTCTCAACTATTTGGAGTGTGATGACATAGAAGACAGTTTCTATTCCTTAAATAGAATGGGTTCAGTAAAAGTGGTAGTATTACTCTGATTCCTAGGATAGGTAAGAAGGCCTATCTTTTTGTCTTTAAAGTATGAAGAGTAAGCCAGAATTTGGCCCTAAAAAGTGATTCTCAAAAGAACTTAAGAGGATATTGCCAGTCACATCCAGTTAGGAATGGATTTTGCACAATTATTTAAACAGGTCTTACATCAAACAGCAGATTTCATGAAATAATTTTAAGCACTACGTTTGAATTTACAGATTACAAAATTTAAATCATTGAATGATCAGATCTGTACCTAATTTTATTTTTACTTTAATAATTGTTTGCTTTTATACATACATTTTAATATCCCTCAAAACAAACCAAACAATCCTCAAATGAAAATCCACATTCCCATGTCACACAACTTGATTGGTTGATAAGGCCACAGTAATTAAGAAACAGGCATCCTTCTATATGAAGCTGGTGAGTGTGTTAGTCAGGTAAGACTTACATGGATTTTGAGTGCCAAACAAATTGTTATTTTATGACTTACAAGCAGTTACATTAAAGAACACAGATAATACTGCAGAAGCAGTATTATCACACTGATGGCTCCTCAACCACACTCACATGCTGTGGCATTATAAACTTAGGCAAAAACCTGCTGTGAACTTAAGAGTGATCACAGATCTATTTTTGTAATCATCAGCTTTTTGTGTTGGAAGTCTCCATGGCATGTATGAAAGCACTTCCTCATGAATGCTGCTGCAAAACCAAAAGTAGAACAGGAATACACCCACATCCTGATATCCAACACATTGGCTTCCTGAGGTAAGGCATGACCAAAATCCATGCCAAAATTTCTTGTTACTAAGTTGCCAAGGTAAAGAGGCACCCCCTAACTAATTGTATGCAGTAGAATGATGTTTAATCTTCCTGTGGTTGCAAACAGTCATTCTGAGTCTCTCTGTCTACAGACAGAAAATACTTGTAAAAACAGACAGCAAGCATGCTCAGGGCATAGTGATGCAGCTACACGTGGCCCGCAGTCACTAAGAAACTGGAGCCAAGAAACAGTCTGAGACGCTTTTCCATACTGAACAGAGGAACTAGCACACCGTACTCATTTTTCTAGACTTCCCATTTATTTGAAATACTTGTTCCTCCTTACAAATTATACCTGATATTCTAGGTATGACTGGGGCTGGGTGTTCCAGACACACAAACAACTGTCATCAGTCATTCAGGAAGCTGCTTGTGCTCAGTTCATGTGGAGATTCTGTACAAACCCTTCACCAAGTCCAAACAGTAAGGAGACTCCACACAGAGATCAGACTCACAATGAAAGACTGGGGTGACTCTGGCACAAGGAAGACTATTATTCAGACAGCTTTCTCTGTAAGACTGTGTGCCAAAACCACTATCAAACTGGTCTAGAATTGTCATAATTTCTTCATTACCTTTCTGTCATGGAGTTTTGAGACTATATGTAACTGGTACACGGCCCAGCTGTTTTGGAAGAAACAGATCTTTGTAGCAAACCATTCATTATGAAACAGTATAAATATGCTGTTTAGTAGTAAGAGAATAAGTTTTGGAACAACCTTCCTCTATTCCTAGCTTTCTCGTTCACATCGAACTTTTCTCTCTATTTTCACACTGAGAAACCATGAAGTCTAATTTTATCTTATAGGCTGTTGAATGATATTAAATAATTTCTTATGTCAAAATCACAAAAAGACACAGCAAAATACCTTGCTTGGAAATTGAAGCTTCAGAAATTAAGTGTTAGATGCCAAGTGCAAAATTAGAATACTGTGAGAAAGGGTGCAGTTTTTGGAGCCACTATGACCTAACTTAATGACCACTAAAATAGGGAGTTTCCCCTTTTCACAACCTACTCACTGTGCTCCCCTTCACTCATTGCCCCGTGTTTCCACCTCCTACCTTGTGTCATAACAAGAACATGTTGGACTCCTCCACCACCTGCTTTTAACTAAATTAAACAGTGCATAAGTGCATGTCAAAGAAACCCCATGAGGGAACAGGTGAGTGTCAGAACCAGTACAAAGGAAAGGAAGGGATCAGACATACAAGAAGAGTGAAGCAAGCAATCTCTTCCACAGTGGTAACAAACCACTAGATATACCAAGCTCCCTAACTGGCCTTCAGAGTAACTATGGAAGCGGTGAAAGTTGTGGTAGACTCTAGGTCTAAAAATTTCAGGACATAAGAAGATTTTCTTAAACTCAGTGAACTTCTGATACAAAGTAAAATTAATTCTGGGAAGCAATACAGACAGCTCCACAAATGAGGTCAGACTAGATTATGTTCTTTTAAGTATTTATTCATTCAAGTTTTAAGTACAACTTAAACAAATACATGCAGCACAGACTTTTGCAACATTCAGATTGATGTTACAAGCAGAATAGTGATGGCTGCTAACCCACTTTATTTGACTCAGGAAATACTATCTCAGCAGCTCACCAATGCTGTTTAATAGACAGGGAGGTGAGGCCAAGCTGCATGGAGGTGCATTTCGACTAAGTTCTGATAATTTCTCGGAGAGTTCACATTGCTCGTGATCTCTAAGAAGGCAGTGAACAGAGTATCTGAACATGCATGTTGGACATAGCCAGATCTACAGACAAAGGATATGGTAAGTACTTACTGAAATAAAGATGTTAAGCAGGTTTTCCAGTGTTGGGAGCTGTGGAATCAGTTTCTGTACCACTTTGCTAAATGCTTCAAATATAGAATGATCATATATGCTTGTCAGATAAAAGCTGGAAAAAAACGTCACCACATTTTCCTTTTAGCCACATACTGTGAACATGATGTACCTTTCATAATATGAGTGAAATAAAATATTGTCAAACATTAAGTGCCTACACTAATGCAATTACCCCCTCTGATCAAAAGTCACAATATGACTGAAGCACAGGACTTCATCTCTCTACTAAAAAAAATCCCAACCTAGGCACTGAAATACAGACCTTGATGTAGAACTTTTTAATGCAACTCCCATGCTGGTATTCTTACAAAAATATTTATCAAATTGTAGGAGAGGAGTATTACTGACTATGTCTGTTGTGATCTACTTTTTGAAAGGTGTGGACCCATTTATCAGTGCAGTGATGCAGTTGAGTAGTTAAGAGCTCCAAAGAGCTGGCATGTTCATGGAGCAGGTCTCTCTTTTTAATGTATTTGTATTTGGCTTTAAAGTGCTAAGAAAGCCATGACAACTTGATGTCCTCTAGTTCCCAGTCTGCAGAAGTCCCCTATTTGTCACTATTTGCTACAGTAATCCATTTTGCCAGAAGACACAAGGCAAAGATACAGCACAGGTCTTCCCAAGTGGCTCCAAGCAGGCTGCAGCAGTGATGATGAGTGACTGGGAGGGGGACTGTGTGGCAGAGAGCTTTCAAAGGAGGAAAAAGTGATGTAGTGGCATATACACTCCATTGCCTGGAACTCTACTGGTTGCTGTCACTGTCCAAGCCAATTTATTTAGAGACAGCAACTGCAGCAAAAACTGATAGGACTCTGGCATGTTTGTCATCTGTTATTAAGCAGCTCTCCATCTTTCCCTCCAAGACAGCAATCAGAAATAAGATACTTTGGCTCAGGTCAAATGTAGCATCTCTGATCATCCCTTTCCTTCATATATCAAAAGCATGTTGCTTGCTAGTTCAAGAAAACAGAAAATGGTAACTTGCCAAATAAGCTGCCCTCCTCTTCAGCATTCTATGCACAGCAGCTTTTCTCACCTGAGGTGAATCTTCTCTAATCCAGCATCTGCAAGGTCATCATTTGCCCTCTGGTGAATATCCCTCTGTGTTTCAATCTTGTGATCATCAGATAAACCATCCACTTTATGGATAAAGATTTCAAAATTGATATCTGGATTCACTTTATAGGCTCTGGTCACAGTAAGATGCAGCCGAGCTAATGCTTCCATATAATCATCCTAATAAATGAAAAAGAAGAGCTACAAGTTATGAAAGTATTTAAATATATATATATTAAATTTTATGATACTTATTTTTAAATAGCACTACAGCTCAACAACAGCTTAATTTTTAAAATGTTTTATAAGTAGAAGCATGAGCCTACATCCAGCATGTGCACCAATCTCATGCTGTCAGCACTTAGGAATCTGAGCAAGAACCTTGAGATGTTAAAACAAATTAGTTAACTTCTGAACATACGGCAGAGAGGGATTAAAAACAGCCGAGCAGCTCTTCAAGTTTTAATGACTCCTTTTAATGTGTGTTTGTGATGTAGATTATTTATTTGCTTTGAAAAAAACTACGCTTTCCAACCCATTTGTCTGTTGCTGAAGGAAGAAAAGAGTAGCTTAAAGCCCCTTTTTTTACCTGAGAATCAATAACAAATATCAGTGCTCCAGTGCCTCTGAAAATCATCTCATAATCAAACGTAGGGTCAAAGAAGTCAATTTGTCCAGGAAAATCCCATATCTGAAAGTTGACAAAGGAGCTGTTGGAAACATCCTCTCTGCAGATCTTGTTTGTACTCTCCAAGAAGAGAGTCTCATTCGGCGACATCTTGTGAAAGACAACTTTCTGAATGGAAGACTTCCCACTTCTTCTCAATCCCATGAGCAGGATTCTTGGCTTAACTTCAGTACTGAAGGGATCATTGAAATCCAAAACTGAATAAAACCACACAAGAAGAAAAGGAATATACTATGGCAATATAATTAGTAACTGTCAGATAACATGTATTTGATATTTATTTTAATGAAATTTTTATCTGAATTTATGCAATTTTTACCAATGTTTAAGCTGAGAGAGCAGTGCTACAGACATTTTAACTTAAATTATTTGCCCCTTAGGCTATACTATGAGAAAATCTGCTTCTCACCTCTAAGATAGAAACTGCAGAAGCCTTGATGGCTCTATCTGTATGTGAGAAATCTGTTATCACACACAGACATCCTAAAATACCTAATTTTACTCTAATCAACACTATACCACATATATTCTTCTTTAAAAGAGTATCATCTGATAACAAATACCCTTTTCAGCTGATAGCTACATCACACTGCTGGAAGAACACAGTAAGACTGTGTTAAGTACCTCTGCATGATCTTCCTGATTGAGGGCTTCCTTTCTCTAAAATCAATCAACCAACCAATAAATAAATAAATAAAATCACAAATGCAAGGAGCTACAGGAAGAGTTCAACTCAGCAGGCACACAATTCTTCTATGCTGGAACTTACAATACTGAGCTCATGAGGAGTCCTTTTCTAAGGTGCTTAGGATTTCACCTGCTGCTCAGTAATTTGTGTTATGGTCTGTAAAGGTTTGTTACCCAATAAATAAGATTACAGCGTATCATCTGCCTATTTGCAAAACAAAGGCCTGGGAACACAGGAGTTTCATTGTGTTACCTACCCCAGTTTGAAACTGGTACCACTTTTTCTGGTGCTGATGCAAGTTATATCAGCATCAAGTAGTTCCAACAGTAAACTATGCTGTTATATCTCTAAGGACATGAATGTATAGCTATCCATTCCTGTAGGCACATCAACTTTAGCTTCAGGTACCTCTAATCAAAAACACCTACAGCAGTCTAAATTGCTGCATTTACTTGGCCTATAACTTTGAAATGTCCTTTGGTGCTGAGGTGAAATGGCACTGGCCTTATCCGTAAAAAGCTTTCAAACACCTCTGTGAAACTCTTTCTGCAGTGTCAAACACAAGCAATGTAAAAAAATGAGTTGGCAGTGCTAAATCCACAGAATACAACTCAGAGTACACAGAGGTCAGGTTTAAAATACTGATCACACAACAGGCTAAACATACTATCTAGTGAGGTCTGGTAGACCTTCTTCCATCCATGGCACTACAGACTACTCAGATTATACTTCATAGCACAACATAATCGCATTTCTTTCCTTTTTTCTGCTGGGTTAAGGTTTGAATTGCAGAACACTGGAACATATTTATTCACATGCATAATTCTTGAATATGCCCTGCATACATTAAGCTTTACTTTCAAAATACGAAAATCCAAACCAAGAAACCTCAGCAACAATTTGAACCTGTCAATTTATTACATAGTCTCATCAGCCAAAAAAGATGGAAACCTTAAAGGAATCCTTTGCCTAGGAGCATGGTTGGCACCCAGGGGTGGTGGCCACGTCTTGTGTCTGGTGTCCCTCACGCCTCATTCAGAGCTTTCAGAAACACAAGAGCAGAGTATGTCTGCCAGGAGGGTACAGAACCTTGTCCAGGTCTATTTGTGCCTCCTGAATTTGAGTGACAGAGAAGCAGGGCTTCTCAAACTGAAGGTATTGCAGCGTTAGCATGAAAACATCTCCTGGCACCATCTACTGGCTTGTGGGAGGTTGTGCCACTCAGTGTATGCCTGTGTCACCAGTGACTGACAGGAGTTTTCAACTCATTATCGGTGGGATACTGTCCATTTCAAATACAATTGAAAGGCCTTGGCAGGTATTACCCCTTACTGTGGTCTTGTCAATTATCACATATGAACACTGCCAGGCAGGAGTAGAGCACAGGGGATATGCCTTGGGCAGAACAGGGATAGGTAACTGTAAGAATCTCATCCTACAAACACAGCAGCGGCCACTTCTGCTGATCCACACACAACAAATCTAGGAAGTAAGAAACTGAGGTCAGCATGCTGCTCTACTCTTCCCATCAGCATGAATAGGGGTTGTACCTGCTGTGGCTGGGGGAAACGTGCCCTACAAAACTTCACACCTACAGAAAACATCTGCTCTAAGATGATGTAACAATATTTTATGTTTTGGGGGTACAGTCTTGTCAATCAACCAAACCAAACATGCAACATTTAATGGTGTATCCTCCATCTCACTCTGATTTTTGGCCATCAGAAGGGAAAAAAAATTATTCAAAGCTTTATAAGGACTTCATAAAAGCACATAAAGAACAGTCTTCAGGTTGAGGTTTTATTGCATGTTTCAAAAAAAAAAAAAGCCTCCCATTTGCTCTGTACGCAGCTGAACTTACAAAGTCTCATCTACCATGGATTTGTACTTTGTGTCCCCTTCCTCTTCCCACCACAATAACACCAACTTCCTCCTGTACGTCTTATGACATCTCCTCCAAATAACAGATACGACATGCTGTGGCTGATCTGGAGCTCAGCACATTACAGCTGGCTACACTGTGTACACCCGTCTGCCAGCTGCTGCCACAGAGAACACACAAAGCTGCTCACCTGTTCCTCTGAGGACACTTCATTTAGCTTTCTCCTCTCTTCTGAATGCCACTTTTCCTCAAACTTGTGGGAACTTAATAAACTTTGAGACATCTTTTGTTCAAATTTGGTTGAAGGTGGACAGCAATTTCCAAGGTTCTGACCACTGATGAGACAACCTGAGGACAGGCTACCTACCTAACTTTTCTTTAAGAAACAAGCTAAAAACCCACATATATCTGAAGAAGTATTTTAAATAACTTGGGGTTTTTATGTTGTATTAAATTATTCTAGGCTGTTAGATTTTTACTGATTGTAATGCTTAATAGCAAGAATTTCCTTTCTATTAAAGCCATACTAAAAAAAATACAGTTGCAACTGCAAACAGAGTCAGTGATGAGAAGAATTAATACCAGCTCTTCTGCTAGTAAGACTGTTACTTAGCTTTTGAAATCCTGCCAGTTCAAAGACAGGGAAATGTAAAGAGTATCATCCAAACCTGACAAGATAGCAAGGCTTCTATAGCACTTCCCTCTCAGAGAGAGTTAAGAGATTACCTTATATGTAAAGGAATTGGACGATGCATTGCCTGCCCACATTCCTTTGCAGGAGTACATGACAACTCCTTTTTTAATTTGCCACAGAAATGCCAGTAGATGTATCACTGCAACTTCCCAGACTAGGTTACTGAGTGAGATCATAATATGCCCAAGAGAAACACTCAACTCTTCTCTGTTCTGTAACGGGAAAGATAATTTTCCCTAATGTGAGATGCAACACATTTCCTGCTTCATTCACTTCTCCAAAAAGTAAATGTTGTAAAATGCCAGTCTGTAATGCATATCAACAGCCCTTCATATTTCAACTTCTCTAAGCAGCCATAAAGAACAGAAGCCATGCTGGTTAGAGCCCATGTCCTTTGAAGTATTCACAAATTTAGCTCAACAAACCTAAAAGCACTTTGCCCTAGAAAAGCACTCAATTCCTTACAAAACTTCTGTTAACTGCAGTTGTGTCCTTGCTTAGGGAGCGTGTTTTGCATGCATTGCAACACGCAGAAGAGCACAGCTCTTGAGGAGCTGAGAATGCACGTAGCAGTCCCGACCTGTCTCACCAGCACGCACAGTACACAACGAATACTTTAATATCTCCTTTATGCTTTTAGATATATATGGATAACTAAAACAGTTTTTGAAGCCCATCCTGAAATCCAGATCAACTGCAATTAATTGTCAAAGCAGGTGACTATCAGTGCTTTGCAGGTGTATGGGATGGGGATGCCACGTTCTGTACATCCCACCAGCTTTCAAACATCCAAATAAAACATCACAGTTCACCTGTTCAAGTAACATAAAGCCAAAATGGAATTATTTTGCTTATGTTACCATCCGCAAGGCTACAAGCCTCGGAGTCTAGTTTTGAACTAATACAGCTCATAATGATTTTTTTCCCCCACTAATGCAGTTATATTAAGTTTTAACCTTTTCTGCGTAGAGGTAGTGGTCCCAAACTTTCTACTCTTACCTTCAAACCCATTAATCTGGTAGCATTTCCAGTACTACTGTGACTGTGGTATTTGCAGCACTTTTGATTGCCAAGACAATACCCTTACAAAACACATACAATGAACATCTTCAACTCTAACAAATGGCATGACACTGAAGAGTTAACAGAAAAAGCTTGTATGCAATGAAGAAGGCTGTTCAGCTACTGTGGGTTCATAGATATTGCAGAAACGCCTGGTGGAAGGAAATTCTTGTGGCTACAGAAAAGACTCAGAACCAGAAGACCTGGTTCCACATTGCCACAAGTTCAGCACTCTGCAATGGTATGTCTTAAAGCCACTTCCTTGGACACTCTGCAGAGGGTTTCCCTGCTTCTAAACACTTTTTAATTGCATATATAAAAAAATATGACTAGGCTTTATGTAAATTTTAGTGTTTTCAGGTCTCTGAATTTGACCCTATGTGTAAACTAAGGACAAGAGCCATGGTTTCAGCATTGAAGCTGGAGACACGAACCCAGTATGGGGTGAGAGACGACCAATATGAAGTTTTGACATCTTCCACATGCTTACAAGAAGAAATTAGGCTTTTACTTTTAAGCCTAGCTTCTCTCTTCACTGTCAACAGCCACGCATTGAAGTAGTTCTTCTTATACTGCCCTTTTCATTCTTTCCTTGTAGAAAAGTGAAGGCTGTGACACTGAATTTTGGACTACTTGATGTAAAGAGCCAGGAAGAGAGGACAAAAAAAAAGGGGAAAGCTCTGTGCCCGGCAGCCCAGTGTTACACAAAACACAGACCCAAATCCCAACCCCCTCCATTTCAGATGCTGTATGCCTCTTTCTCCAGAGAATTCAAAATTAAACAGAAAACCAGGGAATCTGGACAGTTAAAACGGATTTGATTTTAATCCTGTGCTAAACAGTCCTTGCATAGACTGTCTTCTCCTGCTATTCACACAGTAAAGGTTTTTTTTCTGTTAAGTACCATATTCTGGTGTTACTATAAAGAAGCAATTGCAATTTTTAGCAGTCTAACAAGTTCCTATTTAAAAATATCCAAATAAATTCATCTGAAGACCAAATATGGATTACTTCTCTACAGAAAATACTAACTTAGTGTAGCACTAAAGAAATTAATTAAAATTTATTCTCTTTGCATCAAAATGAAGGCAGTTCTTTAGCAAGTTCAAGTAAGACTTTATTTTGTCTCAGTTACAGCTCTTACAGTCTAATATTCCTATGGTTTTTAACCATGAAGGCTTATACTCTAAGCACTGACCTTCCTCCCCTTCCCAAAATTACATTAGTCAATGCAGCACCTCTCATACCAGCCTGCAGGGCTGGGCCTTTAAGGAGAAGGGTTCCGCACGCTAATACAGAAGTAGACTTAAAACATGCGGCCTTTTATTATGCTCTTATAAAAAAGCACTTCTTTTTTTATCCTGCTAAACTGAGAGCTCTCCAAGCTCCTTTGTGAAATATGTCTCAGAAGAATGAATTCAGGCTCTGAATGAACGCAACAGGCTCTGAGCTGGCATTTCCTTTTTCTACTGAATGAGACTGCTTTTCCTGGTAAGCCCGTCCTTCTTAGCATCACCATCCATACTGACACGGACATGCAGTGAGTAACGCGGGTCCTCACAAGCACAGACGGATATTTAGCAGAGCCTGCCACTGTGGGACTGACACTCGCAGCTGCGGAGCAGCCCCGGACATAGAGCTGCGTGTGGCCGCTGCCTTTTATAGCGTGACACCCAACCCCCACCTCCTTGGCACACTCGGGTCACATCATCAGGCCGTGGCCTCTAATAACTAATAACTCTCACCCCAGACACGAAGAATACTGATGGGAGATTATACACACACACTTCGCCTCTACTCCCTTTGCCTCCTCCCTCTTTCCCAACGCTTTCAGTTACCTATCAGCCCTTGCCCTGCTCCTGCCTCAGAGCTCCCTGCACCCTCTGACCCACAGAGTCCTGTGTCCCCGCCCCGGCCCTTCCCATGGCCACCTCCGCAGCATCCCCGCTCCTCCCGGCCTCTCAGCGCCCACCCCCGTCCCCAACTGGGCCTGCCCTCCCTCTGGACGCCTCGTCTACCCTGCACCGCTGTCCCAGGCTCCCTTCGTGCCCCAAACCCCGCGGGGAGTCTCGCCTCCTCCCTGACCCACATCCGCGGGCCGCCAAACCTCACCTCCTGGCGGCGGCCCCGTGCCCCCC